>CM063498.1:79298008-79303008 GCA_032207245.1 Pardosa pseudoannulata
TTTTACAGCTGAGTCATATCCAATCAAATAGATAAAAGCTAAATTAACAGAAAAAAATGCAACATTTCCAACAAAATTCCTAATAACTGGAATCTTTATTAAGATATAAAGCTTTGCATTGCATTACAATTTTTATCCTTAAAATTCACAGTTAAAATTTCAATAAATTTAGAAAAAGTTGTAACAGTTTTTGTATGGTGATGTAACTGAGAATTCAATTTCCATAAATTAAATTACAAATTGTTGAATTTAGTACTTTAATAAACCAACAGTTATTATACCTTTACAACTCTAGAAAACACATTTCCATTCAGTTTAGTCACAGTCAGTTTTTCTTTCCTGAGAGTTTTTACTTTATTTTCAGACTTGTGATATGAATACAGTTTATTACTTTAAGTTTAAATTAATTCATATTTATGAATCCAGGGAAAATTTTATCCATAACATGAACTGATATGAATAATCCAAAAAGTTTTAAATACATGTTTAATAATAAACAGTTATTTACAAGATTAATAATAAAACATAGTTACAAGATTAATAATAAAACATAAAGTTACAAGTTTAGTGCCTTTAGTTTGGAATTATACATTTAAATGCCTATAAATAAGTTGTGATATTTATTAACTGTTTAAAGAGGGAAAATTTATATTAAACTGCTTCAATAACCATTTTAAAAATGATCTTTTTAACGGAATTTCCTCTATTTTCTCTGTCACAATCATTGATTTTTATTGGTCTTAATATTCATCTTTCTCTACAAATAACTATTCTCTTATAGGAGTGAGGGCGCAGTATCTTTTCAGATTTAATCTGTATTATAGCAGGTCTTATTTGATCCATTATAATGTAAAAAGTATTGCTCCTTGTATAAAAGAAAATCTTCTTTCATTTCAAAACGAGCTTATTTAATAAAGTTAGAATAGATCGAATAGCCAAATAAGCGAAGAGCTTAAGTTTTAATAGCTAACGAATTCTTTAAAAGTGTAGAAATTTAGTTTTGTTATTTCATGTAATATATTTTTAACGAAATTTAAATTAATGGCCCCCAATTGAAAAATGAAATTCATCTACCAGCAAGATAACTTTTGAAGTATGTGTATTTGAAACTAACTTTTTTATCAAAAGTGAAGATAAACATAATTTTTGTAATTAAAAACTTTAAATGCAACTGATACTTTAAAATTAAAAAGAATGTTATGAAATAGAAAATTCAAAGACAAATATTTCTTATCAAGGTATAAAATAAAATATATATCATGCATTAATATAATTAAAGTTTACAGTATAAAGAAGATAATTAGCTTTTATTTGATATAAAATATTAGTTCCTAATTTACAAATTTACGAAGAGGATTTATATTTATTTTACATGGTGCACATGTTTTGTGTTTTAAGTATTGGTCTATTTAAAAAAATAAATATTTATTATAAAATTAGATCTTAAATAATAACCTAGGAAAAGTTAATGTAAACAAAGCATATTTTTTCTTTTATATTGAATAAAAATTACGCTGTTATAATGAAAGAAAATTTCCAGATCAAAAGATACAATGTTATCTTAATAGCACAATTATACAATGTCCTCCTTTTTAAAGTATTTATAATGTATTGCATAATTTCATAGGAATATTTATAGAAAAATAAAATGTTGTTAATTTAATTAAAATCCAATATATATATATATATATATATACACATCATATCTTGTTCAGAGTATTATACATCTTAGCAATTACTTAAAGTTTCTCTCCAAGAACAACTGACTTTCAAGTTAATTATACAGTTTGTTTGAATAATATTGACAAGACTTGAGTGTTACTTTGTCAAGATTTTTTTTCTTTTATAGAAGAAATGATGAAACAAGATAGAGAGGATAATTCAAGGTCTTAAACTTAATAGTTAATTACTTATACAGACTGAGATAAAATATTTAGAAAAGAAGAGTAGCTTCTTGTATTTTACTAAATCAACACTTTAATGTGCTTGATGTTTCTCCACGTTTAAAAAATTGTGTTTTGACATGTATTTCTGAACACGCGACTGTCTTTCATGACAAGTTTAAGATACTCCTCAAGTTTATAAAATGAATATTTTTTAATGACGTTAATATCTATTCTTACAATTAACGCTCTGTTTTAAACTTCGTAATTATAAATGTCGGTCGTAATTAAAGTGCAATTTAAGGAAACACAAAATCATTAAATTAAATGTCATCAACAGGTTATTATTTGATTTGTTTAGTAACTAAATTACTCACGGTTTTTTAAGAAAAAAGGCATGACAAATTTAAGAAAGAAATGCAAATATAAATTATTCTGAAGGATATCAAAGTTTCAAATTGTTTTCTTAGACGTTTAATTAATTTAAAAGAAAATAACGATTTTTCTAAATTGATGGATGTTAACCCTAGGTTTAATTAATCTATATTCACTTCAGATGGATAATAAAAGATTAAATTTAATTATTCCAAATATACGATAATTACTATTCTTTAATCATAATTTATTCCAAACCCCTAGAGAAATAATTTTTATTCTTATCAAGAAGTAAAGGTCTTTTTTATTTCGCATTTCTTTAAAAATGCATTAAAAAAAACAGTTTTGAAAACAGGGTGGAAATAAATTTAATCTAATTTGAATTTCATTATGATCTGATTTGAATAAAGGAATGTGAAAAACTATAATTTAATGCTTTTGGCTCTCTATTTATATATTTAATTTTTTTACTGATCAAAAGTCGCTTAACATTTAAATCAGTAATATAAATTGAGAAAAATGCTGCTAGATTTAATGTCAGGGGATAATTTATAAAATGTAGCTGCTGAATTACTAATTTAAAAGAAAATGTGGCATTTAAGCAAATTTAACAAATATAAGAACCTATTAACCTGACACGTTAATGAATATCTACATCTAGTCCGAAAGTATATATGAAGGATTGTGCTTTTTTAGGCTCGGCTGCTTTAGGATACTTATGCAACGAAAATGTGTAACGGAAGTGTTGTAATATAGATGGCAATAATGTCACACATTTATTGAATTTGGAGATAAACGCGAAAATAATAAATATAAGGATGTGAATAAAAAGGAACGAAATATTCATATTTTTATATTACAGTTATAATATTTTTATTCAGTTTGATAAAAAGGTATCCTCATTCAAGTTATTTTCCAATCGCTGGGGAAGACAAAAATTTTAAAAACTCGGAGGGAAAATTAATATTTTATTCGTAAGACGATCTTAAAGTCCTCTGACTTCAATCGTCGGTTCATAATTATGATTCTTTTAGAGGAACAGAAAGATTAGCTAACGAAAGAAGATTATTAAAATAACGGAGGCATGCCACCGCACGTGCGAAAAAGAATATAAGGATTATATAGGTATAGCTGACAGAAATTTAGCTTGGCGAATAGTGTTTTCCAACCGGTTAATAGAAAATAGAGAGGTGAAAGTAAAATTCGCCAAACACCAGAAAAGAAGGATAATTTAGGTATAGAATTGCCAAAAAATTATTAAAAAATAAAATTATATGTGTTATAATAAGTGTTTACTAATAAGTAAAATTATTTGTGTTAAAATATCATCACGCACACACACAAATATATATGTATATATATATATATATATATATATATATATATATATATATATATATATATATATATATATACACACACACACACACATATATATATATATATATGTATGTATGGATATATATGTGTATATATATATACATATATCTATATACCGGGTGGCCATAAATAAACTGACAGTGCTCGCAGTGTTCTGTAGCGCGATCTATTTGCAAGAATAACGCCACATTTCGTAGGAAGATTAAACAAGACGGGGGACGAAGGATTCCGCGAAAAAACAAATTAGTTTCAAAAGTCACCGCTAGGGGAATATTTAGCGCTATGTAATAGAAAATAGAGTGCTATTAAATGCAAATCAATACGGAAATTACCTTTTATTTTGCACTGAAATGAGGTTCAATTTTGCTGCCGTGGCTGTGGACCACATATTGCATTCTGTGAATAGTATGCACAACAGCAGAAAGTAACATATTTGCAAGAATCTCCCGTAATGACCGCGAAATGTTTTCCTTCAACGTAGGCAGGTCCTGGACCACTCCTTGATAGACCTTGGATTTAAGGTAACCTCATAGCCGGAACACCCAATGCTGAAGATCTGGCGACCGAGGTGGCCATGTAGTTCGAAAGTAGAGGCTAATGACTCTTTCTGTTGTGAATTTCTTTCGTAGAAGCTGTTGCACCCGTACATCAACGTGTGGAGGGGCTCCATCTTGCATGAAAATGATTTTCCCCAGGCATTGTCTTTGCTCAAGTGCCGGAATGACAAAGCTGTTCCACATGTGGGGATATTTCTCTCAGGTAACAGAAAAGGTTTCCGGTCCTGTCGCGGTAATGTTCTCATAGAAGAATGGACCTACGATAAATTCCGCTGTGAACCCACACCAAACAGTTACCTTTGGTCAATTTAAGGGAATTGCTGTGACTGCATGTGGTGATTTGTCATCCCAAATTCGGCAGTTCTGGGTATTCACAATTCCATTCAAGTAAAAGTGGGCCTTGTCTCCCCATAAAATTTTCCATGGCCAAGAATCATCCACCTCCATTCTAGAAAAAAAATATGAGAGCAAAAGTCATTCGCTTATCATCGTCGGGGTACAGTAACTCTTGCTACTCCACGAGCTCTAGAGGTGGCAGCGATATTGTCCGGTCCTCTATCAACAACCACCATGGCAACTGCTTCGATTGTATCCTGTGGTACAGGTTTTCGCTCTCTGCCTGACCAAATCTTCAGAGATCTTGTTTTCTCAAACGTCGCAACCATTGGTTTTAGCACATTAACTGACAAAGTACCGTTACTTTTACGCTTTTTTTGAGCGTTCTAAAAGCACGAAAAGCGGCTGACGCGCTGCATTGGTTGAGGTGTGACAATTAGACCAGTAACACACTATAGACTAAAGAAGG
>CM063498.1:79308008-79380508 GCA_032207245.1 Pardosa pseudoannulata
AAATTCCAGTGAAATATATCACTACAATATAAGTCAAATAGATATTAATGTAAAATGAAAAATTTTAATGACCGACTTAAAATTTTCCTTTTTGAAAGAGAGCATTATGTTTTAAAATTTTCATTACTCTTTTCATAACTAGCATATAACCCGTCATATGACGGGATCAGTAAAATTTTTAATTTTCCAGAATTGTAAAGTTTCCTATAAAGCAGATTAAAAAAAAATGGTTTGGTTTTCGGCTGAGAATTATCGGATACAATCTCAACAATTTGATTTTCTTCATACTCCTCTCTAAAGTCCTCCGATACTGTGAATGCAGTTTAGAATTACATTGAATTCATTTAGCAAGATAATACAGAGTTTTCTTAGTTATTTCGAAATTATCGTTAAGTTCTTCCCAATTATTTTTATCACAGTAATTAATAGAAATAAATGAATGAAACTATTATTTCCATGACACACTGGAGGTAGATAGAATTTGTTGTTAATACCGGTGATAATATTTTCGAAATTATCGTTAAGTTCTTCCCAATTTTTCCTCAGTAATTAATAGAAATAAAGGAATGAAACTATCACTTCCACTATACACTGGAGGTAGATATAATTTTTGTTAATACCGGTGATAAAACTTTCATTGTAACAAAAAATAATCGATGATTAAATTTAAAATTATATCATGTATAATCTATTATTTAAGCGAAATATAAAAGAAAATTATTACCGTAATATTTAAGTATAGTGATAAAACGTATGAAAATAATGCAGATGATATTTAAACAATTAAAAATAAGAAAGGATTAAATGAGATGGTGAAAGGAATGACGTCATAATGCTAGAAAAAATGCTATTTTTACCTTTTTATTATGGGACAAATTGATAAATTTAATCTCCTACTCTTAACCGATGAAAATATGTTTTGAAATAATGGCAATAAATACTAGAAAAGAGGAGAAGGGGTGGATTTCGAGCGTGGCTAACCCTAACTCATCAAGAATCCAATATGTATGTCTCTATCCATTCCAGGTACAACTGCTTCATAAATTCGAGGACAGACGTACAGATAACTTAGTATATTATTATATAGGGTATATCTAATTAACATTCTTCTAAAGGTTAAAGATAAATATTCTAATGATCTGAAAAATATTCATCTTTCGAGCAACGATTGATAATCAGACGAATATTTTAACAATTTCAATCAAATAGTTGACTAGAAAATTCAAAGCATTCACATGTCAGCCTTATATAATATGAACTAGGAAGAATTCTTCAACAAATTGTGCATTCCTGAAGTTTTCACAAGCTGTAAACTTCTAAACGAAGAACTTCAAAAGTGTAAATATGACATTTACAGGAGGATCTTGATTAGACTCTGATCGAATATCAGAACCTATAATGAATAAACGAAAATTTTCCGTACCAGATCTTGACTGATAAAACGTACCCTTTCATATCATTGTTGTATTTTGTTGGACATATAATAAGCAATCTATGAATTGTATTAAGGTATCCGTCTACGTTCGGAGAACTTTTTTCTTTAACACTAGAATTACGGAAGGGGTCATTTTGACACCTAGCGAACTTTTATCTCTGACAGCTCTTCTATGTTTTTGCAACTATCCTAATCCTTTCTTGACTTTTCCTAAATCATTGTGATTTACGAAATAGTAAAGATTTCAAGAAAATCGTATTTTTATTTTAGCCCTAACAAATGATTATACCTAGAAATACGGCAGGCTATATACTGATGTTGAAGACAAGTGTAAACTTCATAATGACTCTTTCACTACTTTATTAGCAGAACTGGAAGCATTCATAGCGTTGTTGTACGTAAGGGGGTATTAGCCACCAAGGGCTTACCAAATCTTAGTTTGTGGTCCACGACTTGGGGACCAAAGTTTTTTCATGAAACTATGAGTAGAGATAGGTTTCCGGAAGTTATGAAATTTCTTCGTTTTGAAAATAAACTAACAAGGTCTTCACGTTTGCAGTGTGATAAATTTACACTAATATCCGAGGTATGGAATACTTTTATAGAAAACTGTAAGCTTTGCCACAAACCAAATGAAAATATTACGTTTGATGAACAGTTATTTCCTACAAAAACAAGATGCCGTTTTTTGCAGTTTATGTCTAACAAGCTAGATAAATTAGGAATAAAATTTTGGCTAGAAGTAGAAGTTAGGACAAAATACTTATTAAACGGATTTCCATATTTAGGAAAAGATGAAATGAGACCAAGTGATCAAAGTTTAGGAAAGAACAGAGTAAATCGTTTAATTGATCCTACATACCTTTAAAGTCTGTATATTTTTAAAAACAAACTGTAGTTGTCATAATTTGCGTTATTTTAATTTATTTTTCACAAATATGTTATATCATATAGAGAAATATGCGAATATCTTATCAAGGGGTCAAAATGACACCCGCCGTAATGCTAGGTATACAAAGACCACCGTAATTCTAGTGTTAAAAGTAGAAACTAGTTCATGTTTTTACATTTTCAGATTTATTTTTTATATTATCATAGATAATTGTAGTCAAAAAATTTATTCCTGGAAAAGTTTTTATAAAATTTCTAATAAATGAAGAAATTTTAGTAAAAAAATCGGGTTTGTTCAAAAGTTCTAATTTTTTAATAAATTAAATTATTTCAGTATGTTTTGATGCAACACATTTCTCCCACACTAGACTAGTGAATCACCTAAAATCTTTGCTTAATTTACATTTGGTAAAAAATGTTGGTCCTTTAAAATCATACACATTGAATTTTTAACGAATTTTTATTACCTTTATATCTAACTATGAGTGTAACATCATTAAAAATTATCCACATTTAAAGCTTTTAAGTCATTCACTAGTAAATACTATCAAAAGCATTCATAATAATTTTCAGAAAATATTTTAAAAACTTTTTAAGAAATCACATTTCAAGTTCAATATTTTATTAAAAATACCGTTCTGAGAAAAACGCACTTGAAGTTTATGAAAGCAACTTTAACTATTAAAAAATTAAAATACATGTTTATAATTCTCCACACGTTCTTGCTTCAAAACTTTCTAATTGCCAAGTTGCTAACAATTAAAAATACTGGAAAAATGTTTAAACTAATCTTCATGAAAATTTAAAATGTTTTATCCAAAAAAATGCTCTTTAAAAGGATTTAAATTCACAACTTCTGGTTCCGAAGACGCTACATCCGTTTTGTTTTGATAGCTCTCATTGATGTTTAAACAGTAACTTTTCTTTAAAATGACGCATAGACAAAACAAAAACAGATTTAGAAGCCTAAAAGTTGAAATTTTTCAATAGAGCATGATTTTTGGCAAAATATTACGTTTTTAACTTAGATGGATACCTTACAGTTGCTATATCATTCAAGTTTCAATAAATGACGGGGGGAAATTAAACTGGACTAATTGTTTAAAACCTTCAACTTAAGTCGTGCAATCTAGAAGAACTTATATGAATTGCATTAAACACGAATGAACTTTAAATCCCATATATTTTACTATACACAAATAATTGTTGTTGTTTTTATTGTTTCTTATGCCACTTGGTAAGACCAAGCACGATTGAGAGGGAGGCTACTTTACATTTCCATAAAAGAATAAAGTTGAAAATAATCAAAAATCTATTTTGTACCTCCAAACAATTGAAATCCGTAGACAACTACCAACAGCTTCTGTTTGTTTGAATTGATATTGACAAATAGCAAGAAGAAAAATTTTACCTAAAGTCAAACCAAAATTAGTAATATAATCAAATTCTTTCTCTTATAAATTAGTAGGATAATGTTTGTGTATATAATAATATATATAACGTATCTCTCTCTATATATAATAGTAATATAATATTAGTAGTAATAGTAATATGTATATAACAATAGTACGTAATATATAAGTACTGATGTAAATACATATATATTACAATTTATACATCAAATAATTTGAATGCTGTCATTTTGTTTTTTAATATTTTCAATTAAAAGTTTAGGCTCTTCTTATACGAAATTTTCAATATGATTTACATATAAATAATTTATGTATGAAGTTTGATGTGTTCATCAATAATGATTATAGAGGGATTAAAATAATTTATGCTGTAAAGGTATCGTATTATTAACCCTCTAAGCGGATCGCACGTACAATTCTGTCAAACTGATGATGACTTCAAAACGTACAATTTTCGACCTCCAAAAACGCTCCGAAAATGGATGTAATGTACATTTTTGCCAGTGCTTTCCTCCATGGAGTTTTGAGGTAGGAGGGTCAGGTCTATTGTTTAGGAAGTGCACCCCTCTTTCACTGACATTTCTTGAGGGATGCAATCATACCCCTTGAGGCACAAAGACGCTGATAGCTTTTCATGGCTTTGTAAATCTCTATTTCGAAGTATTTCGTTAGATATGTGTCTCTAATTGTTATATATGTATCTCGAACAGATGTATCTCTAATTGCACCCCTTAAATATCTTGAATGACTTTCGTAAAAAAATATAAAGTCTCTCAAAGAATATTTTTATTTGTACTTTTAGAATCCATTATTTCTTATGGGATAATATTCCAGACTTGAAGAACTTTATGTGTATTAAAAATTAACAATTTATAATATCTATTTATATATCTATATATAACCGGAAGTAAAGGGAGAATAACGAGGGTGGGTTTTCCATATTCCATTCTAGTCGTCAAAGGGTGAAGGTAAAAATCATAGAACTCTTTGGCCACTGACATCAGCGTATTTTGGAGAATTTTTTTCTAGATGTGTTTGTTCCACTCGGAGGGTTAATCATGTATTTGAAAAATTTATTTAAATGTAAAATATATGGTACCTAGACCGGTAATTACTAGTCTACTATTGTGAATCACCATTAATTAATGATAAGTCACTTTTAACAAACACGGGGAATCTTAGGTTGACTCGGGCTTCGAAAGCGCAACTCTTCAATTACGAGAACGTTTCCTTTACCGACAGAGTTACCGCGGCTCTACATACAAATATTAAACATGCAAGAAAATTTAAAGCAGCTAATACACAACAAGAAAATCCCCCGTTATGATATATCGGGTGTAAATTGCCTTTACATTTTAGAAATTCTCATCAAACTTGCCGTGTTTAAATATATATGTGTTCAAGAGAAATGTTTAACATTGATTGAGAACAAATAAAATAAACATATAATTTAATATAGGAACTTTTATTTACATGAAATATACATTTTTTTCCTTAAGTATATTGGTACGTTAGAACTGCAATGCCATTTATCCAAGCATTAAATTATGTTTTAAGCTAACAACACAGGAACGAATCATTTCTATAACCCATTAATTCGGATATTGCTCTTCGGGTATTTACAATATACAAATCACGTGCTTTAATTCATGTCATAGTAACAAATATATAACAAATATATTAGTGTTATAGTAGTTTAAAGATATCTGATATTCTAATATATAAATAAATTTAATGCAGTTAAGAAGTGGAAAATTAGAAAAATAGCTTTTAATATGCTATAAAATAAAATATAAAATATATTACCTGAATCAATAAGGGTGTATCATACTGTATCAATTGAGGTTTACAAGATAAAAATAAATATTATTCAAAAAATTAAGTTAACATTTCCAATGTCTAAATTAATCGCCAAGGAATCAATCATTCATATAAGTAAAAAAATAAGTCGATTTTTAATATTGAACGAAGTGGAATTTTAAGCGTAAAATGTTTCTTGAATTTTTCGATTTATTACCAATCGAAAGTTAAACCTTATCTAACCCTAATATTGACAAAAGTCGAAATTTTCAATCTAAATTATTCAAACAGTTAAGAATAAAATTAAAATATAGAAACAATTTTTATTATTGGATTTATTATTGATATTGGAGATTAATACATTTTTGGAGATGGAATGATCATGACACGTTACCCGATTAGTGACCTACGAGTAGGATGTTACATTAGTAATTCACTGCAGTCCACTTAAAAATTATTTGTTTAATGTCATATATGTTTTATGTAGCAAAATTAAGTAATCATACTAAGTGTAACACTCATAACATTCAATAACATTTATGTAATCTTAGTAAGTGTAGGGTCAAAATTTTAAAAAGGAAAAAAATTAAGAGAATGTAATTTTTAACTAGAAATGAAATGTCATAGCCGTCTTTAAATCACTTTACACATTACTAGTAAGAGTAATATTGGAACATATAGCCTGAGAAGCTTTAGTTATTCAAAGGGACTAAAAGATTATAAAATCATAGAATTTATTCAATAATTTTAAATGCTTTTTTGTCTGAAATGTTAAAGTATGCGTGATGTTTGCATACTTTAAAATATAAAAAATTTTCATTATTAGAAATTTAGAATATTATTAGAATATTATTAGAAATTTTCATAATTAAATCAAAATTTTCTAATTCAATCGTTATTTTACTTCCCTAAAACTTCTTTTTCTGTCGCACTTCTCTCAAAATTAAAAATTGATACTTTCCAGTTTGATGTATCGAATTATTGACTTCAAAATGTTCCAGGTGCATTACTTTTTCTTTAATCTTACTCAAATTTTTGTACATTATCTGCCACTTTCTTCCTAAAACTGGGTATAATTTTTCAAAACGTACTTTCTCGACTTACCGAGATTTTAATATCATCAAACGGCGATAAGTTGCTAAAACATTTTATAAAATTAAAAAATGTGTTATATAAATTGCATTTACTTTAAGGGGACATAGTGTTTTAGATACTTAAATTATGCAATACAAATCTTTTATCGATTCAGTATAAAAATATTTTTGTTCTTTAAAAAGGAATATTTTACATTTTTTTCAATAATGGTCTGTTTTTGAAAGATTTTTTTGCTTTGACAATTTACGTAGTACGTATTTTAAAATGTACACCCAAATAAATAAATGGAATTAAAACTTTCAATTTTACCCACAAGATAACATTTGAAATAGTTATATTATAAACGAAACTTTTAAATAAAATTGAAGCGAAATATCTTTTATTCGGCATTGAATGTTTAATGTCTTAAAAACAACTGAGAATAAAGTTCTCGTGTCACCTTAATGACATAATATAGGAAATTCTAATATTAACATCATTATGCTTTCATTTTATTTATAATGGCTAAATATTGAATGAAATCTAATTAATATAAAAGTATTTCTCCAATAAACTGTAAAAGTCATAGAATGATAATTATAAACACCAAGGACAATGAAACAAAACAAATACTGTACTTTATTTGTACTTCAAATGGTAATTTGTGTTTTCTGAAGTCAATAAGCCAAAATTACCTTTAATATTTGATAACCATCCAGTATAAAGTATAGAAAATTCCGATAGTATCATATCATTTCCTTATGTGTGTAACAGCTAAGTATACAATGCAATCGAATTAATGTAGAATTGTTTTCTCGGATAAACTTTACGAGTAACATACAATGCGGCAAAAGAGCTAGATAATTGCGATCACCATTAGAGCGCACTGAAACAAAAGAAAACACAATCTATCATTTGTAACTCCTGTCTTTATTTTCTCGCCAAATTAAATCCTTTCATCCAAATTAATGCGATGTTTCTGGATGAAGTGAACTTTAAAGTAATCCAGAGGAAATCTCATTTAAATAACGTTTGCAGCTACCGTTTAATTTACATATTGTGCCGCGTCTTCGAGATTTATTTCTGGATATGAAGTTTGACGAATCAAGCTGCAAAGGACTCCTGTTCCAGATTTGAATGCTTGGATGAAAATAATTTAAATTAATGGTAAGTTTATTTTTAAGGATAACTGCACATGGCATACTTTAAAGAAGAATTAGAGATATCGCACAAGGATGCTATGTGTTTAGCTGTCTTCTTACTTGAGCTCTGACAGATTTTCTGAAAATAATGAAAATTGATTTATACCGTTCGATAGAATAAAATATCATACAATTTTACAATATTAGATATCATAATATACTTGTTATTTATTATCTAATAGAAGAATCTAATAAAGAGAAATCTAAATCTAAATTATTTTGATTGGAAATGTATTGCTTTATCACTTTGGAACTAAAGACAAGGGATAAAACTTTTGTTTGATTAAGTATTATTGGTTTATTATTACCTGGCTAATTCATTATTATCTAAGATTATCTAAGATTAGTTAGTTTATTAGATTAAGTTAGTTTATAAGAGTTATTTAGTTTATTAGTCAGTTTAGTTAGTTTATTAGACTCTAATAAAATTTAAGTGACAGATTTTCAGATTAGTAAATGAAATTGATTTATAGCGCTAAATAAAATAAAATATATTTGATACATTTTTCAGCATAAAGATTCATAATATTTATTATTTTATTAAAAAGTTTCAATAAGAGAATGTTAAAAATAAGATACTTTACTTGAAAATTTGTTATTTTATCACTTTTTATGTAATAAAAACAAGAGACAAATCTTCCTTGTTTGGGTAAGTATTACTAGCCTATTGCTGTTTCGCTAATTCATTATTTCATAGCCAAATATTAATGAAAGAATTTTAAGTAAATTAAATTTTATTCTAAGCTTGCTTTTCCATCTACACGATCTAAAAACATGCTAAGATTAGTTAATTAGATTCAGTTAGTTTATAAGATTTAGTTATTTTCTTAGTTTAGTTAGTTTATTAGATTTTAATAAGATTTAAGTGAAAGATTTTCAGATTAATAAATGAAATTGATTTAGAGCGTTAAGTAAAATAAAATATATGTAATACATTTTTAAGCGTAAAGATTCATATTATTTATTATTTTATTAAAAACTTTCAATAAGAGAATGTTAAAAATAATGTACTTTACTTGGAAATTTGTTATTTTATCACTTTTTAGGGTATAAAAACAATAGATAAATCTGCCTTGTTTGGATAAGTATTATTAGCCTATTACTGCTTCGCTAATTCATTATTTCATAGTCAGATCTCAATAAAAGAATTTTAAGTAAATTAAATTTTATTTTAAGTTTGCTTTTCCTTCTACACGATCTAAAAACATGATGAGTTAGTTTATTGGATTCAGTTAGTTTAGTTAGTTTATAAGATTTAGTTAGTTTAGTTAATTTATAAGATTTAGTTAGTTTATTAGTCAGTTTAGTTAGTTTATTAGATTTTAATAAAATTTAAGTGAAAGATTTTCAGATTAGTAAATGAAATTGATTTATAGCGTTAAGTAAAATAAAATATATGTGACATATTTTTTCAGCATAAAGGTTCATAATGTGAATGATATTCATTATTTATTAAAAACATTCATTAAGAGAATATTAAAAATAATCTACTTTACTTGGAAATTTGTTATTTTATTACGTTCTTAGGGAATGAAAACAAGGGATAAATCTCTCTTGTTTGGATGAGTATTATTGGTTTATTACTGCATTGCTAATTCATTATTTCATAGTCGAATCTACATAAAATAATTTTAAGTAAATTAAATTTTATTGTAAGTTTGCTTCTACACGATCTAAAAAACATGCTAAGATTAGTTAGTTTATTAGATTAAGTTAGTTTAGTTAGTTTATAGGATTTAGGAAATTTATTAGTAAGTTTATTTATTTTATTAGATTCTAATAAAATTTAAGTGAAATATTTTCAGATTAGTAAATGAAATTGATTTATAGCGTTAAGTAAAATAAAATATATGTGGTACATTTTTCATCATAAATATTCTTAATGTGAATGATATTTATTATCTTATTAAAAACTTTCATTAAGAGAATGTTAAAAATAATCTACTTTGCTTGGAAATTTGTTATTTTATCACTTTTTAGGGTATAAAAACAAGAGATAAATTTTCCTTGTTTGGATAAGTATTACTGACATATTATTGCTTCGCTAATTCATTATTTCATAGTCAAACCTCAATAAAAGAATTTTTAGTAAATTAAATTTTATTGTAAGTTTGCTTTTACTTCTACACGATCTAAAAACATGCTAAGCTTAGTTAGTTTATTAGATTAAGTTAGTTTAGTTAGGTTATAAGATTTATATGTTTAGTTAGTTTATAAGATTTAGTTAATTTATTAGTCAGTTTAGTTAGTTTATTAGATTCAAATAAAATTTATGTGAAAGATTTTCAGATTAGTAAACGAAATTGATTTATAGTGTGAAGTAAAATAGAATATATGTGTTGCAATTCTTCAGCATAAAGATTCATAATGTGAATGATATTTATTATTTTCTTACAAACTTTCATTCAGAGAATGTTAAAAATAAAATACTTTACTTGGAAATTTGTTATTTTATCACTTTTTAGGGTATAAAAACAAGAGATAAATCTTTCTTGTTTGGATAAGTATTATTAGCCTATTACTGCTTCGCTAATTCATTATTTCATAGTCAAATCTCAATAAAAGAATTTTAAGTAAATTAAATTTTATTGTAAGTTTGCTTTTCCTTTTACATGATCTAAAAACATGATACGATTAGTTAGTTTATTTAGTTTATGAGATTTAGTTAGTTTAGTTAGTTTATAAGATTTAGTTAGTTTATTAGTCAGTTTAGTTAGTTTATTACATTCTAATAAAATTTAAATGAAAGATCTTCAGATTAATAAATGAAATTGATTTATAACGTTAAGTAAAATAAAATATATGTGACACATTTTTTCAGCATAAAGATTCATAATGTGAATGATATTTATTATTTCATTAAAAACTTTCATTAAGAGAATATTAAAAATAAACTACTTTACTTGGAAATTTGTTATTTTATCACATTTTTAGGGTATAAAAACAAGAGATAAATTTTCCTTGTTTTGATAAGTTCTATTAGCCAATTACTGCTTCGCTAATTCATTATTTTATAGTAGAATCTACATAAAAGAATTCTAAGTAAATTAATTTTTATTGTAAGTTTGCTTTCCTGTCTACACTATCTAAAAACATGTTAAGATTAGTTAGTTTATTAAATTCACTTAGTTTAGTTAGTTTATAAGATTTAGTGAGCTTATCAGATTCTAATAAAATTTAAGTGAAAGATTTTCAGATTAGTAAAGGAAATTGATTTATAGCGGTAAGTAAAATAAAATATATGTGACATATTTTTTCAGCATAAAGATTCATAATGTGAATATTTATTATTTTATTAAAAACTTTCAATAAGATAATGTTAAAAATTAACTACTTTACGTGGAAGTTTGTTATTTTATCACTTTTTAAGGTATAAAAACAAGAGATAAATCTTCCTTGTTTGGATAAGTAATATTGGCCTATTACTGCTTCTCTAATTCCTTATTTCATAGTCGAATCTACATAAAATAATTCTAAGTAAATTAAATTTTATTGTAAATTTGCTTTTCCTGCTACACGATTCAAAAAGAAGTTTAAATAATTCAGTTACAGTTTGTAAACAGTTTCAGTAAACAGTTTAAATAATTCATTAGATTCTAATAAAATTTAAGTGAATTGTTTTCAGATTAGTGACTGGATTTGATATATAGCAAGTAAAATAAAATATGTCATGCATTTTTTCAGTATTGGTATTCATAATGTGCATGATATTTAACATTTTATTGAAAATTCTCCTTAGGCGAAAGTAAATTAATTAATTGTAAATTCGTTATTTTATTACTTTTTTAGGAAATAAAAACAAGGTATAATTTTTCCTTGTTTGGATAAGTAATTTTGGCTTATTACTGCTCTGCTAACTTATTATCTCATAGTCTAATTCAAGTGAAAGTACTCTAAGTAAACTAATTTCTATTATATATTTGATTTCCTTTTACAGAAAATACCAGAGAGTGTTTTAAACTGCTGAAATAATTCATCAGATTATAATAGAATTAAGTGAAAAAATTCCAGGAATACATAATTTTTATAAGTTCGTCATTTTATTTCCAAGGGAAATAAACACAGATTTTAAATTGTAGGTTTAAAGGTGCTTCAGTAGTATTCTTATATTACACCTAATTTCAGGTTGAATGTTTTCCTTTATATGATATAAAATAAAAAGAAATTTCAGTCTGGATTTGTTTTCTAAATTCTGTTAAAATAAAACAGAAGAAAATGTAGAAATTCTGTGATAAGAAGTAATTTACTTATTTAGAATTAGTTAGTCATCAGTAAATTGATTATATGTTTACTGGAAACGTGAAAGCAGTCAAAATTGATACATTTATTATACATTTTTATTATGACAAATATATATCAAATTTCAAATAAATTATATCCTTGCTACAACTCATATTCGATAAGGTTTATTCGTTAAATTCTCGACTCATAAGGTTTGTCATTTATTCTATAAAAGCTATTTTGAAAAGGTTAATAATTATTTATTTGTGTATCTTTTATAAGTTAGTTCGAAAGCAATAATATTATTTGTTTGAGTGTAATTACGAGTAACATAAATGATTTAAACATGCCTCATATAGACTAATTTATATAGATTTCAGTATATTTTATATAGATTAATCAATCATTAGTTTTATTCAAATTTTCCTATTTTGAAATTTACATTCCTCACAAGAATTAGGAATGATTCTTAGAGGGGGAGATAGAGTAACTTTTAAGCTGAGAAATTTTCATTATAACTCATGAGTTTTATTTCAAGATAAAATAAAAAAATCGCTATTTTTGGAATACAATTTTTTCTAGATAAAGGTCTAATTTTATAAAAATTATTTTTTTTGTTACATAAAACAATACATCAACAAAACATAAATACATCCCCCAAATCAAAAAAAATATATTTAAAAATCCTTTAAAATACGATAGTTAGAAACAATTTTTTATATCAAATAGAAGCAAATTAGAAGTTTTATTCGGTGAACAGAAATTTTATCAATACGAGTATTGCATTTATATGTCAAAATATAAAAGAAGACTAATTTTCAATTTTCAATTTCTTAACAGATCTTGTTCTATTTTATTTTAAAATACTCCGTACAAGTTTTAGTTTACGAAATAAAAATAATATTTTGCTTTTACTTCATATAAAAATTTAGTTTCTAATACACATTTCATAATATATGATGCTAGTAAGTAAATTCTGCTTTCTTCTTATGGAGTATGTTTTTTCTAATTTCAAAAACTTGAAATGTTGAAACTAACTTTTTAAAATTTAGAATGTCCTTTAAAAACTTAAAAATAATTCATCCTGGTAAAAGCAAAAATTTCCCGATGAATCGAATAAAAGCTAATGTAATGAAATTTTTTATTGAAAGTTACAATGTATCAACACTTCTCCGACTGAAATATTATAATTGATATTATATTTGTCACTATTTATTTACACACATTTTTAATATTTTATTTACGTTCATTCTCAGGGAGTCTCACAAAAGAATAAATTTTTTTTTGTTTCCGAGGTAACATAATGCCATACATTTTTAACTGATGTTAATAAGAAATTTCATGATAATGTACACATATTGCTGTGACAGAAGTGACACTGGAGATAAATAAAAGTTAAAACTTTTATATTAGTCAACTCTATAATTTTGATATTAAAACATCTATTCTCTAAAAATACGCACATATCTTTTTACTGAACTACAACGGTACATGTGGAGGAAATTGAAACATAAGGAAAAACCCTTAAATTCTAAATAAATGACATACGTATTGATCACTATCCAAAATAATGAATAAAATCAGCTCTTGAATTTTGAGATGTTTGATACTTTTATTAGAAAATAATGATAGATGAAGTACTAAATGAGAAAATGAATGCAATAGCTGACATCTGATATTGATATTACGAAAGTGATATTTGTCATAATACTAGCCCTTCATCAACACGAAATCTCTATTGAAATGAAATTATGAGCTCTTCAGAATTTGTTAGAAATGGCTTTTAATAGAATAGTAATTTTGTTTTCACAGAATTGTATTTTTGATAGTACTCGATATTTCAAATTAAATAAAGAAATTATTTATGGCTGAAACATTTTTAAACACACATAAAATCCTTATAACAATAAAATAAAAATCTGCGAAATATTTACGGCTTGTTTCTTCTATAATGAAATTATCTTCCTTAGTTGTTTACAATAAAAATAGAATTTAATTTAAATTAATTTTAAAATTCAATTTTAAATTATGATTCGTTAGATTTAAAAGAAGTCTACTTAATAGATAAGTTTAAATTTTATTTCTGCTTGTATATAATTTTGTTATAGAGTGAATTAATGTCGTTCAAATACTTAATATTTGGTTCTTTTTCAATCAGTGATTCTTTATTATTCTGATGCCACTTGTACCAAGCACGATTTGAGGCATATGTTACTCATAATAAAACAAAGTGGTGATCCTTTCGTTTTAATGAGCACCGCTTGGGTAAAAGAATTACTTTGATCAAATACTTAAAAATTTGGTTTATTTTTAATCAGCGATTCTTTATAATTCTGTTGTTTTTGGTTCTGATGCCACTTGTACAAACCAAGCACGATTTGAACCATATGTTACTCATATTAAAACAAAGTGGTGAGCCTTTCGTTTTAATGAGCACCGCTTGGGGAAAAGAACAACTTTGCTCCAGTGGGTCTTTACAATTTAGAAACAGGTACTAAGTACTGCCTACAGGATTAACCTGCCACCTCAGTGCTTGAGAACTTGGATAACATTGCGACCACGAATATATTTTATGTACCCTAATCGTTTTAACGAACACATCGGTTTTTAAGCCGACTCGAGCTTCAAACCCACAACCTTTCAGTTATGAGATAATTGCGTTTGCCACCTGAACTACTGTGGCCCTTTTTAATTCTATTACACTTCTATTTTTCTTCAAATTTGCATGATCTTTAGACTAATCTATATAAAAATATATCAGCCTTGCTAATTCAGTCTGTAAATTGTAGCTTTGAGATCAATTTAATTGATGTTGTAGGTTGATACCAGTATTCTAAATTAGACTATTTTGTGTACCACAAGGTATAATTTTTTCGAATATTCTCCTATATTAATTACTCTGCATCTTTTATTACATTCAACTGAGAGGGATCATTTTATGATTTTTTAGGCATTGGAAAAAGTCTCAGTAATTTAGGTCCGAATTTCGCTTTAAATTCAAAAGACTTTGGGCCCATTAAAATTATAGCTTCATCTTAAATATTTGTTGGAATAACAATAGTCGTGAAGATATCACTCGAATGGATTGGCCAGCTTACTTCCCTGATTCAAATCCTATCGAACATGTGTGGGATGCTTTGGGAAGACGCATTGCAGCACGCTTACATCCTCCGGAGAACACCCAGCAACTCAAACAAATGCTAATTGCGTAATGGGCACTCCTACAGCAAGATATATTGGACCAGATGATTCTGAGTATGCGGAGACGGTGCGAAGCAACCATTAGAGTTAGTTCTTTAATATGGGAGGGCATATCCCAGCTGTTGCTTAACTGTTGCACACCGGTGTAGTACGACAGACTTGAAAAGAACAATTGTATCACAAATTCTTTTGTTATTAAGTATTTTTAATGTATCAAAAGAGATATATTTTTAGCATATTCAAAGCATTCTTTAGAGAGTATAAAGTACATTAAAGTTAATAGAATTATGAGTAATAACATGATATTTGGTAAATTTATCATACGTTTAGCAACAAGAATAAAACATAGGAGCCCGAAAGTAGTATCATTAAAGAAAATGTAAAATATGACCGACAATACAAATATTTATTGAGTCAATCATAAAAGATATTAATAAAGAAGTCATATAAACACATATTATTATTATAAATCAAATGCGTATGAATAATGCAAGCATAAATTATTTTAGTAATTTAATAAAAATAAACCTATGTTATACAAAAAATTAAGAAATTTTGTGGCAATTCCTAAAAATTCATCGGATTTTATTTTTTTTTCTGTGGAATGTATTTCTTCTATTAACAATAATCTTATTATTAGCTAGTGTTTTTCTATATAGTATATAGGCACGCTGATTTCTTTCTCTGAATTACTTTTTTCATCCTTTCAAAGCATGAAGTTAAATAATTTTATCATTCCATCCACAGACCGTATAATTTCATTAGAAGGAAAAAAATATTATTCTAACATTTCTCTCTTTTCAGATAGGCTCTATCAAAACAAATTACAGTTTCTATGATTACGATGACCGTGAAATCTGTAATTTTTTAAAACTATCGATGCAATTTAGAAAAATTGGTTATATTTTATAATTAATACAGTAAAAACAGGATTAAGTTCCAATGTTCTATTCCAGTTACATAAACTTCAAAGGAAGTTTAGAAAAAAGTTTTATCTAATATGAATATAAATTATGTTCGTGTAAATGTTTTTTGCCTTATTCTTTAAAGAAAATTTTAATTTTGATTAGAAATAGATCAAAGCAATTTAATACCAATATTTCATTAAGCTCTCTTTTTAGATGTTAAAATTTTAAACTATGAAGTTTTATAACAGTTAGTTTGCAAATATGGAAAAGTAAAAATAAAATTTCAGATACCTATTTTATCTACTGTTTTACTTTACTTTTAATCTACATGTTCTTTTGTTTGCATACCTTATTTTCTCTATTTCGGGAACTTCTTTCAAATTGACAATACAACCCTTTGAGTTAGGCTTATCTCACTGATAGCGATATCATTTAATACACAGCCTTTCTTATATCTTATTATTCCTTACTAGTGAAAATCATACAGCTACAATATTCATAAAAAATCCATAAAGGGAATTGTTTACTTAATACTATTAGCATAAAAAATATTGCCACATAAAGATGATTAACCAACGAATTCAGTGGCCGAATGGTCACAGCGCTCGATCCAGACCCGAAGATTGTGGGTTCGCTGCTTGCTATGGCGGTTGATCCAAAGTACGGATTTTTAATTTTAAAATGTTATTTATTATTTCCTTATGTTCTTGAACATTCTAGATCTTTCTTTAATATGTAAATTAGTTATTTTTCAAATATTCTGTTTGGGTATAAAAGCTGATACCCACTAGTTGTAGGCAACTTGCCGATCTTGTAAAGTTCCGAGTTGCTACTTAACTTCAATAAATTCTTCTGTTAAGTTAAACGGTGTGTTCATTCGAATCTTCGTGACAATATAATAGAAATAGGATATAGAAATACTAACTAATATTAAGACTACTATAGATAGAAGAACACATGTATACAGATAACGTATACCTGTGGAACACAGGTATACACATACCGTATACCTGTGGCGTATTTTGTGGTATACGATAGTATAATAGAAACAACCATTTAAAAATGAGTCATTTTTTGACCGTCCAATAAACGACTGCCTCGACTCGCAACAGTGTGCCACCTAGAAGCGGCGAAAAGTAAGGTATCAGTCAAGTATTTCTTAGGGCAAGAGTTGCATGAGAAAATTCTGTTCCCAGTAAAATGTGATTATTTCCGACCTCTCCGAAGTGAAAAGAGGCATGATAATTGGAGCTTTCCTCGCTGTAGCGTCCGGGTCCAAAACAGCTAACCTTGTTGGTGTTTCAAGGACCACTGTGTCAAGGGTTACAAATCTGGGTAAGGTGTCTTTTGAGAAGATTAACAATGGGTAAAAGTCGAAGTTGAAGGACCGTGATAGAAGAGTGTTGAAGAGGATAGTTGTCCGAAATCACAAGATAACATTGCTTCAGATAATGTCCTAAATGAATACCACCTTTTGAACCCCGTATCCATGAAAATTATTCAACGAGAGTTGCATACTGTGAACATTCATCAGAGAGTATTTATTCAAATACCGTTAGTTTTGGTGCGGAATGCTATGAAGATATAACAGTGATGCTGAGACCACCTAGAATGGACAACTGCAATGGGAACAAATCATCTGGGTTGATGAATCCTCATTTACATTATTCTAGGCCACCGAACGTATGAAGTGTTCGTCTGGAGAACACCGGCAGCAGCATTTCTTGTTGACTGCCTGTGAAAACCGTGAAACACGTGGGGGTTCTGTGATGGTGAAGGTCACAATATCTGCAATTGGATGGGAGTCTCTCGGTGTCTTGAAGCCCAGGGGGATGATCAC
Organism: Pardosa pseudoannulata; assembly: GCA_032207245.1. NCBI lineage: Eukaryota > Metazoa > Arthropoda > Arachnida > Araneae > Lycosidae > Pardosa > Pardosa pseudoannulata. Next base: position 79,325,993 of record CM063498.1, read on the forward strand.
CATTATCAAAATATTCTCGCAGATCATTTTCACCCTATACTTTATAATCTCTTCCCCAGATAACATCCTGTGTTCCAAGATGACAACGTCCCTGTTCACATATCTAGCTGTGTTCAAACATGGTGACATGAGCATGATGTTGGAGCATGATGGTGAAGTGGAATATCTAGCATGGTGTCCTCAGTCCCCTGATCTCAATATCAATGAGCCTTTGTGAGATTAATTACAGAACATTTTCCGTGCTTTCCTCCTCCATGCACACTATCTGAACTCGAGACAGTCCTACAAGAGGAATGGGTGCGAATTCCGATGAACTTTGTTAAAGATCTTTATTTGTCAATCCCACGTCGAATGAAAGATGTCATTCAGATCAAAGGTGGCCCAACCCCTCATTAATAAATTTTTTTCTTTTTTTCATAGGAGTCCTTATTATTTTGTTCTATACCTGTACTTTGTTTATAAAGCAGTAATTTATATTTCATCTTTTAATTAAGAGTTATTAGTCCCAAAAGGTTTTGTAAAAAGCATAATGTTCTAAGAATATTTAATAAATAACTGTTTCGTGCCTAGTCATCAGTCTGGATATACATAATTCGTGATCTTTTGAATACCTCATCTATTGTATAAGTTCCTGCAAGCACTCATTTATATGGCGAAAAAGGTTGTATCTGGTAAATTGTGTTATATCTGGTTTGCATACCTACGTGTCCAGAAATAGATTAATTGAAATCGTGAAAATTACCAAAAAACAATAAAATCCCAGATGTAAAAAACAAAGACTGTTATGTTTTACAGTCATAAAAAATGAAAGACTAAGACCTAAAACAGTAATGCCAGAAAACATTTAGGTCATCACAGAAATAAGCATAATAAGATTTACAGAAACACATAAAATAGCTGAGACATTCTTAAGAACTATATGCGGTGAATTGCTCACAAAGCCGTTAATCTGATGAGCTAATCGCAGCCTGTGAGTTGAACTTCTGAAATAGACAGTCATAGCAATAAATCTTATGTCTCGTTCAAAGGTGTAAAAAACACCACATGTTTTTGATGTGAGAGGGAAATTTTTCTGATAAAAATAATTTTGAGTGGAATTAGTACTTTACAAGCTATAGTGTCTGCATGTCTACTTTGTCTATTTCGGGATATTCTCTCTAAATTAAAACGGAAATGATGATGAGCTGATCTTATCTTACTGATCATGATATTATTTAATATAATGCATTTCTTATTAATTCTTACTAATGAAACCATACATCAATATCTACAGGAAATCTATAAAATAAAACTAATTACTTAATACAGTTGATGATTCGATAAAATAATTATTTTCTACAAAATAAAATATGATTACTGTTATTATGTAATATGAAGGATTTAGTATAATATTTCAATAGAATAAATGTTGTTATTAAATTATAAGTAACATCTGTATTTTTTATTATGTTTATGAAACAGTGGCTTAAAGATACTTGAATTAATTATGCCATTCAACTTATTATTCATACTAAACATAGTATATTTTTTGTTAATGCGGTTTTAGGTTTGGCTTGGAGTGCTAAGGTCTACTTTTTGCAATACGAGGGCTAATGAGACCAGGACCTACAGCTTGAAACCGATTCCGAACGGCTTCGAACATCCATGCTAGCAGTGGGATTCGAACCCACGAACTCCGGTTCAGAAAGCCAACACCCTAACCAATCGGCCATTATTTGGCTAATGCTGTTTTATAGATTAAATTCATACTAAACATAGTGTATTTAAATTCATCGTTATGCATACTGCTCAATACTTTCTAGACGTACAGTAGTTATTTATGACAAAGGTGTTAGTATTTAACTTCTTACTCTTAAAAATATTGAATAAACAAGAGCACTTACATTTCTTATCACACTAGTTATTTATCTATGAAAACATTAGTATTTCAATACAGAGAACTTTGTTATTTTATAAGAGTAGGTGAACAGCGTAATGGGAAGGATTCTGCAATTCATTAAAGAGCCCATGGGTTTTATTTTCCTCTACTGGTTTGTGTGGCTTGAGCTATTTCAATTTTGCTTTAAACAATATATCCTGGTCGAATTAACCTTTATGTTGTAAAAAATTGAACCTAGAGTTCTAAACCTATCCAACACGCACACCGATATTCGTGAAATAACATCTAATCCTGGAACAAGGAAATAAATACCTCCTGGTACTCTGACGTATTGGTGTACCGGCATTCCAGGGGATTACCTTATTCCATGATAGAGATTATTTTGTCATATTTATCATATATAATAGTTGGTAGTTGGATAGGCAGTACAAGTAAAGTTCCTTTTCCTGAAAACTAATCTTTCAATGTGAAGATTTTAACATTCTTGCTACAATGAAGGACAACTAGAAAATTTTCCACTTATAACTGAGATGATTGATTTAGGGAATTGGACTGAATAACATACATGCACATTTGTGCAGTGAAACAAGCTAATATTCCCTTTGAGAATACACAGATTTGTTCCGTTAAAATGCAACATTTCTTCATTTTGCCATATCTTATTTTTATCCCTAAAGTGAAGATTTATGATATCAGAATATGTTAGTTAAACAATTTATATGATTTTCCATGTTTTGAGAATTTTTAGGTAATTCTAACTGAGAAGTTCTACAATAATTTAAGCTTTTTTTTTAAGAATTCCTATGAGCAATAAAACTTATTTATAGGAAGTAATTATTAAAATATAAAATTTCTAGCATATCTTTGTAGTTAAAAATAATAATTCTAGCAGAATTTTAGTCTTTTATTGAATTTTAAATTGTACTCTTCTGTATGGAATCATTGGTATGAGAAAGATTAAATATTATTAATTAAATTGTTTATTTGAAATATGCATTTTGCGAAACATTTCAAATACCAAATTATAACTTTAATTTAAGATACTTTTAAATTTATTTAAGCTAATTTTAATTTCATTTAATTTGATAAATTCTAATTTAAATTTTAATTAATTTAAAAAAATATAATTAAAGTTTAATTTAATTTAGTAAATTATAATTATAATTTAATTTAATTTAATAAATTATAATTATACTTATAATTTAATTTAAGACCAATTTATAATTTTATGAAAAAATATATTATAGTCAAGGATAAATAAAAATTTTATTCATAAAATAAATAATGTTTAGTAAACACTTTTGTTTCAACCCAACATAATTAGTTCAGCTAAATATATAATATGGCTTCAACAACTCTCTTCCCTCTAATGTCTGCTAGTAATGGGATAGTCTGTAGTTTCAGAATATTGATAAAAGAAAAACTATTTTAGAAAACTAATTTCTCAACTTTGTTAATCGATACAAACATAATATAGCAACATAGTTGATTTGTTTAATCGATTATTTTCCTCAATGTTTAATTTATAAAGCTAAGAGTGAAATTTCATATAACATAAAAAATCGAAAACCGTATGAAATCACCAAGAATAATAATAAAAAAAAATCTATCTCATTTTATTTTATTTCATTCTTTTTTTCTTTTATTTCTTTTCAATATATTTATCAAAAAGTTTTCTTTGTACGTTTTATAATTAAACGGATCTGGCATTGTATTGATAAAACACATCTGGAATAAATCTACGAAATCCACTAAAGAAACTCAAACAAATAAAAATCTAAAAAAATATCCTAAAGAGAAAACTTTGTTCTGTAAAACATTGCTCAGATATTACCACTGAAAAGTGGATATCCGTGGGGCAAAAACAAAGAAAAAGTGCTTAGAAATGCTATATTTTATGCATGCTCTGCTTACTCAGATAAAAAGAAATTCTATGATCAAGAACGATTTTGAAGTTAACACAAAAGTTTTTTAATAAAAATAAATTCTTAAAACCACACTGTAAATATTTAAAAATCTTAAGTTTTTCAATATTGATTTTTAAGTTATATTTAAGTTCATGTCTAAAGGGTAACAAATCCTTTCAAAAATGTAAAACTTTTGTTCCAGAATACAGCAATAAAAGGAAAGACTGCGTAAATGTATGGGTGACTGGATAAAAAGGGTACGATTTCAAGTATTTCAAATTAATTCTTCTACTTTTAAATACAAATGTATTTTTATCCAATAAATAAAATAATTTTGTATTTAACATTAAGTAAATATAATATGCCAAAGCCTAAAATGAAATAACTAAGATCATATACAGGAACATTTGATCTCAAAAGACTGCGTTATAACACATTTTTTGTTTTACTATAAAATAAAATATTGTGCTCTATTTAAAATAATTTTTTCTTAGATCATTAATTATAAAATGTTGTTCGGATATTGCGACTAAAAATTCATTTGTTGTGGGGTAATAAAAGGAGGGAAAGCTATAATTCAAGGTTTCTTAGGGCCGTTCTCGCCAAAGTAGTTTAACCTCTAACCCATAGTGCCAACCAATGCTGGGACGCAATTTTCAGTTTAAACAGAAATTAATCGTTGTTAGCCGCTAAACGACTTTGGTGAGACCGGCCCTTAAACATTTTTTGGTGAGGGTCACTTAGCTCAGAGTGCGTATCTCGATGTAGTTCGTGGAGAATCGAAGGATGCAGGATGATCCAAAATGAGAGCAAGAGTCACTCTTAGCGACCTACTTCCAAGTACGAAGTAATAATGAATATTACAGGTAGCGGGAATGAGATCCCTAAATCGAAGGTTAACTTCTTAGCAGAAAGCAGAGACGCTGGCGATCTCTGAGAGAAAGAAAGAAAGCTCCTGCAAGTTGAAGAGACAAGTGGATTTTTCCCTAGTTCCACCCAAAACAAAAAATCCTCCATCTCTCTTCTCTCTTGGATCACCCAATCTCTTTATATAGGGATCCCAGTTGCCCCTCGCATGATTATTCCGGAACCTTCCAGAACCAGGGTGACTCAATCTTGAGGTCAACCGACCCGCCTGAATCAGTTGATGCGTTTCCAGATGTAGCCGAAGTTTTTCTTTAAGTTAGCTGACCAATCATCCTAAATCCATTAGCGGCACCGTTAACTTGGGGAACCACCGTGACATGATTAATAACTAAGAGTCTTTTGACGGTAATAGACATCATAAAGACGTAGACACTTTGGCTCCGGCGTACTGACAGTTTTTAATTTACCTCGAGTGAAGCGACTGCCTCTGCTTTTTGTCGGAAACCGGGTACACGAACAGATTTGTTTGGACCACGAGTGTCTACCTACCGCTAACCATAATTGTCCGCTGCGAAAGGTCCTCTTCCGTTCTTCTTTCGCTCGGGTCATGTAAAGGATCGTTTCTACATGAATGGAAAATTTAACGGTATCTATGGAGTTTGGATAACTGCATGCTTTTGTTATTACAACATATGAAAAAGCGTTAAAATGTATTTTTTTTTTATTTTCCAGGAACTTTAATATAATTCGTTTTTAATGACTCAGATAATTATTTTCTATTTGTGCATCATTTGCGTTGGCTTTGTTTTTATTACAATAATACTTTGTCAACTGAGATAAGTATATGAAGCGAAGATTTATTGGTATCTGTTCAATGTGAGTAACTTCAAGCATGTTGTTATTATGATCATATAACAGCATGTTAGAAACTAGAATGTGATCCGTTTATATTCATTCAGACACATTTTTTTCTGTTTGTGAGTCATGTAAGTTTCCTTTGTTTTTATTACAATAAATACTTAGTTAACCGAGATAAGTATATAAAGGAAAGATTTAACGGTATCTGTGCAAAGTGAGCCACTTCATGCATGTTGTTATTATGAACATAATGGCCGTGCTTCAAATTCATTTTTACCCGTAGTAACTTGGCTAACCCTTGACAACTTGGTTAAGGGATTTCAAAAGGAGCCGAGCAAAGGTATATCTAGCAATAGAAATAATTAACCCTCTGACTGCTCAATTTGTAAACCGAGATCTCTTTAAAAATTCCGTATTTTTTGCATAGTTATATATATATATATATATATATATATATATATATATATATATATATATATATATATATATATATATATATATGAATATATACATATATATATATGTATATGTATATATATATATATATATATATATATATATATATATATATATATATATATATATATATATATATATATATATACATATTTATATTTCTAGAAAAGATTTTTTATATTGACTTTTATCATGAGAAAATAAGCTTTCAGAAAAACTAATTTCAAATGTTATCACATAAAAAAAAATGTTTATAATAAATTTCAACTGTAACATAGTTAGTTTCTATTTATAACATAATATCTATCATTCTATTATCTAATATAACTATAATAGTTCTAGTCCTATAAATCTATTTATAACGTAATTAAATGTCTAATACTGTGTATAATTTATTCTACTGGTTAAACGGTGAAAAGGCGGAATGGGCTTCTTATAAAAGAAGAAAAACACATGCCCGCGAAAATCGCGGCATGAGCAAATTTTGCTACATTTGAATTGCCCGTGGAAATCGCGGGATGAGCAGTCAGAGGTTTAATAGTTCTCTCTCTCTCTCGAAATTTCTAAAATCAAAAGATAATACATCTCTCTACAGCCATAATTGGAAAATATAATTATTTTAATTCGTGGTCAAATGAAATTCCACAGCATGAAAATAATTTTCATTACATGTGAAGATCGTACTATATGAAAATTTACATATAAATAGACAAAACTTATATAAATGTAACAGTACAGTAGTAAAGAAATAATAAAATGCTTTGATAAAAATCTAGAAAAAATTAATAAGAAACAAGTAAATATTTAAAGAAATTTTTACCCAGTCATATTGAAGGGTACTTATAAATGCTTAGAGAAATAACTGGTTTGTCTCTAAAGGGAATTTATTTCATATTTAAAGTTACTTTTTTTATCTTCAAATCAAATATTTCTATTCATTTTGAACCCTACATTATCAATTTTTCTATACAATATAGCAATCATTTGCGTATTTTTAATGACATAAAAACTAACATAAAGCTAACATAAAAACAAGTATCATGAAAAAAAAATGTCTTTCCCCTAAAGGATTTTAAAAGGAAAATATTTTCAAATTATTGTAACAAAAACAATTTAAAATTATTGTAAACAACATAACAAAAATATCTTGTTGCACTTATTTATCTAGGGACTAGTTATGGAGGAAGTTAGAAAACTTTTTTATACAGGATTAAACGTGCATGAAAACATTATTCAGATTTGTTATACACTATAAATATTTATAGTCATTAGATTTACTTATTGGAATCTAATGTTACAAGCAAATGAAAGAATATTTTTTTGCTTGAGACATGAACCTATATTAAAACTAACAATTTTATCAGCTTTAAAAATTGACATCCATAATTTTTTAATGATTTTTTTTTATAAACTGTAAACTTAAGAGGTGTTAAAGAAACACAATAAACCTCTCAACACAGTCATAAACATGTAGGAAAGTAACAATAAATTTAACTATTTTTAGAAACTATAACTGTAATAACTAATTTTATGTGTTGTCAACTCTTACTAATGACGAAAGTTATTATAAAAATGTTAGTAGTCCCCTTTAGGTGTAATATTTATTGCTACTAATATTTTATTTATCGCTATATTAATGAGAAATGTATAAAAACCCCTCTAAATAAACATTTATAAAATAATAATATTTATTCGCCTTCAGGTATGATTTTTATACAATCATTATAGCAGAAAAGAAATCGTTAAACAATTTAGGAGAATAAAATCATGATTTTTAATTCTAATCAAACGAATTAAAACCATTGGGAACAGAAGACAATTTCATTGTGAAATTTTAAGTTTATAATAGGAAATAGTTTTAAACGTTAAGTAAATTCTATGTAACGCTTTCTGATTGAACCGTCTCACAGAATTATTATTGAAATAATTTGCCAGTTATTGTAATTGGGCTTTTGACTGGCCTACTAGACTGCTAATCTACTTTTCTACTCTTTGCACTACAAATATCTGTCGTTGCCTATGAAGATTATCTTCTTGTTATTAATAATTACAGATAGCCCACTATTTCATTCCGTCATAGAAAGGGAGTTTAGGAAGCATCTTATTAAGTGCTTATTCGCTCATACAAGAGTGTTAATACTTTCACTCAGAATCAAGTCAAACTGAATAAAACCAGTTTGTCTTTCAAGTCAAACTGAATAAAACCGCTGGGAACAGAAGATAATTTAATTGTGGAATTTTAAGTTTATAATAGGAAATAGTTTTAAACGTTAAGTAAATCCTATGTAACGCTTCCTGATTGAACCGTCTCACAGAATTATCAATCATCGAAATAATTTGCCAGTTATTGTACTTGGGCTTTTAACTGGCCTACTCGACTGCAAATCATCACTTCTACTCTTTACACTACAAATGACTGTCGTTGCCTATGAAAATACTTTTCTTGTCATTAATAATTACAGACAGCCCACTATTTCATTCCGTCATAGAAAGTGAGTTTAGGTAAGCATCTTATTAAGTGCTTATTCACTCATACAAGAGTATTAATACTTTCCCTCCGAATCATACCTACGTTACAATGGGCATCTGAAATAGTTTACAAGCAGATTTTCTAGTAAGCGAATCAATATTTAAACAAAATATAGTAAATGTTTCGAGTCAGTGCAGTATAATATACTTTGACCTCAGAACAGAAAATGATACATTATTACATGTAACATACATTGAAAGCATTAATTTTTCACTTTCAATTATAAGGACGAAGAATATGTAATATATGAGTTTAAAAAAGTTTTTGTTACGTTTAATTGGGACATTGCTGATATAATTAATTCATAAGATGTGTGTAACATTTTTTTTAATTGATTTAATATTCTTATTATTTAACGACTTGAATAATTTAATAAATTTATTTATATCATGTATTCAGGTTCATTTTTCAAAATTTCGTGCATTTCTAAATTGATAATTAACGACAGCTATATTTTTACTTTCTTAAAATGGCGAAGCAAGATCGGTAATAATTTTTCAGATTTAGTGTCTTGTGTAGCAGTAAACTTTTTAAGAAACTTTTTAAGTAACAATTTTAAGAAAATTTCTTTTTAAAATTTAAATACAGTATTTATATTATTATCATATGGTTTGGAACAATCATTTTTATATAATATAAATCGGCTATATTTTAATAGGTTAATGCATTTTACATAAAAATGATTGAAGAGCATTTGAAAAGTTGTTAAACTGTAATTATAATTCTTTTATCTATTATTAGTTTATGATGGAGAAAAGGATTCTAGATACAGCATAATTAAAGTACACATAATATACCTAGAAACAAGGTTTACTAAAAATATAAAAAGTAAAATTTACCGAATTCACATTTAAAAAAAGTATTTTAACATAAATAAAATTATTTGAATCAAAGATAAATGGCAAATAAGACATACTTTTTCTGTTAACGGATTGAATTATAACTTTTTTCATAATCTATCTTTAATTGCATAGATTATTTAAAACATATTTTTAAATATTTTGTCAGGATTTATGTACATAATCATACATTTTGGAACGTTCATTGTAAAAGTAATTTATTTAAAATAAATATTTTAAAAATATTTTTCAGTGATTGTTTTCATAAATACAAAAATTATATTATAAAAAATAATCATATTTTAGAACACTAATAGCTATATCTTATTATTGCGTATAATTATTATTAATAACTCTCATATTTTGCAGCATATTAAATTAGATTACCAGAACATAAAGTCAAAAAACAATCATACTCTTTAATGTATTAATGAATTATCTTAAAAATTATAATCTAACATTAAAACAAGTAGAACTCGTCTATATACCACTATTACAAAATAATTAAAAAAAATATGAGAAACTAAATTTATGCTTAAAAACCTATTTTCAGTTGAAAAGATTAATAAACTTAATCTAATTAAGATAAATGACAAATAGCATTTTTCTGTTAAGTAACTGAATTAATATTGCTTTTATCACTCTACCCTTAATTGCATCGATTATTCAAAACAAATATTTTGAGCGATATTTTCTGCATTCATTACTATTTAAAATTCGTAAAAAGTTAAAAAATTAACAAACAATGACTTTACGTTATATTTTCATTGTATAATTAATTCTATTCTTTCATTTATATTAGTATAAAATATTTGAATGAGAATACCTTATCTAGCTTTCTTAATTTTAATGCCTTAAATGATGAAGGAGGAGAAAAATAACATTTCAAAGAGTATAAAACTTTTAGTACTTTGTGTAATTTAATTATGAGGAATTCCCTTTCAATTTTACCGAACATTCTTTTTTCAAACTTTGAAAAGGGTATAATCAATGCCAAATAAATTTTTGCAATGCAAATTCTTGAAAAATTAAAAATTCTTTCAACCTTTAAAATTCTTACATATTCTTGATATTTCAACTCTCAGTGGAAATTAGTGCATTACCGACTACTTCATAATTAATTTATTGAGAAAACAGTTTATTAGGAAAGAGAAGAATTAGGTAGGCAATAAATACGTACTCTTGCGCATGCACTCTCTCTCTCTCTCTGTATATATATATATATATATATATATATATATATATATATATATATATATATATATATATGTATATGTATATATATATATATACATATATATATATATATATATATACATATACATATATATACATATATATATACATATGTATATAAATATATATATAAATACATATATGTATATAAATATATATATATACATACATATATATATACATATACATATATATATATATACATATATATATATATATATATATATATATATGTATGTATATATATATACATACATATATATATATATCATATATATGTATATATATATATATGTATATATATATGTATATATATATATATGTATATATATATGTATATATATATATATGTATATATATATATATATATATATATATATATATATATGTATTTATATATTATATATATATGAATATAAATATCTAGTATATAGTATATATTTATTTATGTGTGCGTATTATTTAAAAAATAGAAATATAGAGACGGAAGTGAAGAGATACATTGTCTAGAATTTTGCATATATTATGCTATTTTTATTTGAATGGAAAATTCTATTTATCTTTAAAATCTAAATTTTTAGTGACTTAAATAATCGATACTTTCTGAATAAATTAAGAGGTAACATTCTGCCTTAAAAATTGTAAAGTATTTTATATACGTCTCAGGACAAAAGAAAAATAATGTTAATATTTAATTTGAAATACTCCTGCTGTATTTTGTGTAGCAAATTTCAACTATAGAAGACAACTTTCTCAAATATTATCATTCTTTAGCAAAATTTATATTTTTAGGTCATTTTGGCCGAATTACAAATATTTTCTGACATAATTTGTATTGACTCGCTTAGTTCGCTAGTATTTTTAATTACTAAAATAAACTGATATTAAACAAAAAACACTAATTATTTTTAGAAAAAAAGCTAAAGTGTTGCCTACAACAGCATAAATACTTATACTTCAGAAATCAACTAAATTTTACACCGAAGATCTAAAATATTATAACCCCTTTCGGATTTAGACATTTGTGTATGTTTCTAAAAATGATTGGTTCATCAACAATGACTGTGTAAAGAAAATACTTAAACTCACATATTCCTTTAAAGTTTCAGAAACTTGTGAATTTAAGGGAACTAAATGCAAAAAAAAGAAAAAATCTGATAACAGTATACCACAAATAGCTGGAAAAAATTTGTAAATTTTGAAAAACATTTATCTGAGTACTGACAATGATTGTGAACTTTTTTATAAACATGGTTCATATATATATATATATATATATATATATATATATATATATATATATATATATATATATATATATATATATATATATATATATATATATATATATATATATATATATATATATATATATATATATATATATATATATATATATATATATATATATATATATATATATATATATATATATATATATATATATATATATATATATATATATATACATATATATATATATATACATATATATATACATATATATACATATATATATACATACATATATATATATATATATATATACATACATATATATATATATATATACATATATATATATATATATATATACATATATATATATATATATATATATATATATATTATATATATATATATATATATATATATATATATATATATATATATGTATATATATATATATGTATATATATATATATTATATATATACATATATATATATATATACATATATATATATATACATATATATATACACACATATATATATACATATATATACACACACACACATATATATACATATATATATACACACATATATATATACATATATATACACACACACACATATATATATATATATAATTTTAATTGCAAATATTTTACGAATTTTTCTTCATAATTTCCCAAATTCATATCAAAACCTTAAATTTATAGAAAAAACTATGTTCTCCAGGTGGAATATAATAGTTCAAATTCATTTTTTTAAAGATTGAATTGATGACAAGGTTCAAAAACGTATTCATGCTTCTGTTACATAATTTTATAACCAATGTTACAGAGGGAACAGAAAGTTCAAATGTATGTATTTAAAATTTAAAAATATATCATGATTATATTGAAGTGTGTTTCAGTCACGATATGAAACAAGAAATAAAAAAAAGATGAGTCGTTCACATATTAAAAAAAAAAATGTTAAACAAATGATCAAAATGGTTAAATTGTTTTTACTCTTCGATGTGTATCTTTATCACTATGGTTATATTTTAATGCTTAACCAATTGTGTTTTTCATTAGTGGTTATATATTTCAAATTCCTGTAAATGATAGTATAGACGTGACAAAACAGTGATGATACCTTCAATTTCTATTCTTTTTTCAGCCAAAGTCAGTATCACTCAAAGAAATCTTTTCCTATTATAAACTAAAAAATTTTTATCACTTACAACTAATGTAATTTCATTAGTGTTGTTTGCCCTTTAAGTTGACTCAAAGTTATAAATATCGGTCTGTCCTAGTTTCTCTAAAATTAGATATTAAAAAGGAGGAGTCGTACATATATTCTCAAATTAAAATGAATCAGAATTACTGAAAAATTAATATATAACACTAAAGAGTCAAAATCAGTGATTGGTCAGACTAACCCTCGCATAACAAAACATTGAATACATCTATTTAAACAGAGCACATCCTTCTGAAAACTGTAAGCTAAATGAATGTACATTATAACTTATGGAAAAGTTTGACAAATACTTTCCCATGGAAAAACTATTCATGGTGTTGCCAAATTAGATTGACAAATTCAAAGGTAGTAAGAAATATTAATAATAGATAATAGTAAGAAAGGGGAATGAAAAATCATTGTAGAACATGGGGACGTAAACCCTGTTTAATAGACTAAAATTCGCAAAAATAATAAAGAAGGGTTTGGTGTTAGAAATGATCATAAAGTGCCAGTAATAAATAGAAAACAGTTCGTCGGTTCGGGGATGCAACTTGAACTATTTCTCTAAACCTCTCTCGCAGTATTATCATTTGTGCAATACTTATTGTTCACGATAACACTTTGTAACAAAAATTGAAAATTTGATACGTCAAATTTATTGGAGAAGTAAATAAGGAACAAAAGTTTTTTTTTATGTTTAATTTTTGTCTCTCTATTAAATATAACATTTGGAAATACTATTTATAACAACTAAAAGATGAGTATAAGTATATACATCCTCTAAATTCATTCTCATTTTTGTTTCATTTTTTAAAATGTTCATGATAATGATAAACAAATTACTTCTTACATAAAATCTAAACATAAGTTTTAAGTACAACAATTCACAAAAGGAAATTTCCTTCATCGATTTGCATATAATAAGGGCGTGGGAGGTTAAAATTTAGGCTATCTAGTTCACATATATGATTTTTAAGCATGTAAAAATATTAAATAAAACTAAAAATCCTTAAAAGGTAAATAATAAAGGACTTCCTCCAAAAAGGAGGGGGCAGCATCACCATTTGACATCCTTTAACTTTCAGTAAACGTGTAGGATGAAGAAAGCTTTCAGTCACAAGCATTTCATTATTTATGTGGAGCTTAAATATATTAATAAAAGTAGTACCTTTCAAAAACTTTGAAGGTATTGGGAAGAAGTTTATTGGAGTTATCTGGAGAGCGAATAGCTAACCAACTATCATCGAGTTTATAAAAAAAATGTTTTAAGCTGAAGAAATGGAAGTTAATTTAAAAATAAAGCCTTTTTTAATGAACATTTGATACTCCTAACTAAACCTAAAATTCGCCGTGAGACCTTCATTAAAACAATCCCTGAACTACTGAAAGATTAAGTATTATAATACATATAGTTTGAAAAAAAACTTATGAGCCTACGCTTCCTTTACCTGATTTTTAGTCACTCGCAGGTGACTGTAAAATTAAATATCTTTCATTAAATCTTTATAATTTTTTGCCCTTAACAGGAATACCTCCTACGTACACATACGCAGCTAAACAGAAATTACTGAACAGTGTTGAAAAGAAAAGTTAGAAAGTTACAATTATTCAATTTTCTCATAAGGATTAACGTAAAATAGAAGAAGGATAAAAATGACAGAAAAAACAAATCTGATAAGTAATTTCATTATCAGATTATCTATCCCTTTAAGTAGAATTTTAAATTAGTAGCTAGTCAAATGGTAGAAGTACCTTAAATATGCTGGATCTTTTCAAAACAAAAAAAAAATATATCTTTAGGGTAAAAGATAAGCTTTTATAATAGCAGAAGTCGACTAAAAGAATATATTATGCATACAAATGCGCAGTAAAGTTTTATAAATAAATGAATATTTTATGTTATTAAAATACATTTTCATGCATTCCTGTTTTAAAAATAAAAACTAAGTTTCTTATCTCTTAGTATTGTCTCCCTTTTTGACAACCTCAAAATATTTCCAGTGCAATTCTTTTAAACTTTTGAAAATTGTCTATTAAAATATCTGTCAAAAGCTTGGGTAAGCCTTTTTAAAAAGTTCAGTTTTTATACAAGAAACAAGATAAAAGCAGCTTTAAAACTTAGACTAAGTTTTAAACATGAAAATTCAAACTAAGTTTTCTTCTAGCTTGGTATTGTTTCCCTTTTTGACAACCTCAAAATATTTCCAGTGCAATTCTTTTAAACATTTGAACATTGTCTATTAAAATGTCTGTCAAAAACTTGGGTAAGCCTTTTTAAAACGTTCAATTTTTATATTGAGAATTAAGATAAAAGCAGCTTTAAAATTTAGACTAAGTTTTAAGCATGAAAATTCACGTAAAGAAATTAAAATTTTTATTCGTTAACAAAATAACTCCAGGTTACTTCAAAGTTTGTAATGAGTGGTATAATAGTTTAAACTTTCAAAAGGAATAAATTATTAATGAACACAAAAAATGTAAAATTCATAGAAATGTACGAAAAGATTCTTCCACACAGGCCCATACCTTTCAGGAAAAGAAAACATTTAAACAGAATGAAGCCTTCCATCATACATTTGAAACATCCGAAATATTTATTTAGCTTTCAAACTTTCATATTTGTTTTAATAAGGGATTACCTCAAATATGATTTTTAAGACATATATATAGTCATCTGATATGTAAAATTTGTAAATGTGAAACAAGAAACTTGCATTTACAAATAATAAAATGCGATATATATAGCAAGATTCTTCTTTCAATACCCAAAGCACCGGGAAAATTCTCGGAGCTCATTAATAAGCAACATTAGGAATATATACCTTACATTTCTTTTTGTATGCATTCCCTGTTACTCCATTTAAAAAATGAATGGATAAAAGGAAATTTAATGTAGTTGACTGTTTTAAGAATATATACATTTTATACATTTTATTAAACTTCTTTCAGCTATTTGTATCAGATTTTACCTACAGTTACAAAAAAAACTAAATTTTAAATATTTTCAGTTGCTTCAAAATGATCTAAAGAAATATGTTTCTTATATTTAATATTATTTACCTAACACCTTGCTCATAAATACATCATTGAACAAAAAATTAACTTAGAATTAATATGAATTTTTAACTAAATTCATAGCTATTGTTAAATGAATCTTTCATATTTTCAAACATGTATGCTTCCTGAAAAAATAGAGATATCACATTTATTATAACTCTTTGGTGGTTGGGCCATGTGTAAGCGATACTTATAGTGTTCACATCCTGATCGCTATGAGAAACTGGTATCTGCAGCTAATTATATGTTGTCTAAGCAGATTACTCTTGATAGTTCTAGTTGGAGCCAAAAGTTCATGCATAGAGGAAGAAGTAGATTTCCTTAAACTTCTACTCAGCGAAATGAGCGATTTCCTAAATTCTACAAAGTATGACATACCAACTATCAGGTTGACTGCATGTTCCCTCTGTGAGATTTATTGTAAGCTGTTACTTTTCTTTTTTCCAGCTACTTCATTTTATTACTTTCAGGCCCAAAAGGCAAGAAATTTTCTTAAATAGTTCAAGGTACAAAAAACATAATACATTTGGCCTTCGAACATTTCGATACAATACACGGCGATTCGACTGTTTCTTAAGTTGAAAGTAATCTAGCAGTTTTTCCTCTATATGGAAGAATTCAATAAAATATTAGGTATATTGCCTGAATGAGATTCAAATGATCCTAAATTAGTGGTAATAGCACATTGTCTGCAATACAGAATTGAAAGATCTTGTCAGATCTAGGTGGAACTGATGATTAATCAGAATGTTAAGAGCCACTTACTTCTGTTCACAGCACGGATCGATTTCCTTAAATATATTGGATGGTATTTTAGTCCAGTTGCATACATTTCTTTCCATTGCCTGAGTGACACTATAATATGTTTCTCTTCTTTGTATTTCTTGTAGATAAATATAGTGAGACATCTTCCAAAAACTTAATTCCCGGTTACCTTAGTAAAATCTTGGTATATCAAAGAGATTCGTTTGATTCCTGTGTTGAGGGCTATGCTGTTCTTCTTTTACATGAAATAGATCATAATATTCGTGAATTTTACTGTAAGTAGCAATTTTCTAAAACCTACTAGCTAGGAATATTCGTAGACCGATTATATATATTCCATCCCTTTGTTTTAGACACATTGCAAATTACTTCACTTCTATTTATTTCTGATGAAAACATCGAGAAATCTTACCTCATACCTATCAGAGTATATATATATATATATATATATATATATATATATATATATATATATATATATATATACTTCTTGCTATCTTATAGAAATCTCAATGTTTCACACTGAGATTTGGTTGATTACTATGTTGAAAGTGCTCTGGTTGTTTTTCTTCCTCATGAAGATTAATCCAATATTCGTGAATATAATTCAGACGATAAAAAATTAAAGAGAAAAACACATTGTCTGTACTACAAAGTTGATAGCTGTTTACATATCTAGTTGGGACATTCAAAGAGTTAAAACACACTACTTCTAATCACCGTAAAGAGCCAGTTCCTAAAACCTACTGGATACGAGTGTTCGTAAACAGGTTTTATAGATTTCTTACCCTTGACTAAAATACATTACAATTATACTTCACTTCTTTCTATTTCTTGAAGATGAAGCCAGCAAAAATCTTCCTATAAACTTTTCCTCAGTCAATAAAAAATATAAATCCGGTTATTATACGGAAATCTCAATGTGACACACAGCGATTCCGTTAATTTCTAAGGTGAAGATGATGTGGTTGTTTTTCTTCGCTTAGGATGAAGAAAATGGAAGAAGTTATATCCCGACGAAGTAACAGGAATTAGGTCCAAACTAGCTTCCCTCCCATATAAAGAGAGAAAATGGTCATACTGTTATGCATACAGCAAATAACCCTATATTCATTATTTACAGCCCATTACTTTTGGTAGAGAAATAAGATTGAGACAGCACTGAGTCAAGAATAGTAAAATCAGACTAAGGGATATTTTACGGTAATAATCATTACTTTATGTACCAATAAAAATAATTTACGTGCCGAAAGAATAAAGCATAGGATCAATAGTTCCACATCAAGCTTGTATTAGAATGGAAAATCTACGAAATAAATCTGAGAAAGCCCTGAATAGCTAAGTATTAAAACCAAGAAAAATACAGAAACCAATATACTCGGAAAATATTTCTTTGACTTAATGCTTAGAGCTATTAAAATAGAACTAATTATTAGATATGAGATGCTGTTAAATAACAACACTAATGCATAATCGAATTTATTTAGAATTATAAATCTATAACTGACTCTCCATGAATGCAATTTTGCTCATGAAAAATTTCGTATACAAGACGTTTTAGTAAAAATCTATCGTACAGTTTTCAGCATGCAATTTTTTAAATCTAAAAATTTGATCTCCCTGTTTATTTTAGTTTTGATTTGTGTTCCAAATTCCTCTTTATCTTTTTTGCTCTACACATTTAGTAAACTTCGAATAGAAAATTTTAGGTATGCTGGTAAGATAATTATAATAACTAATACTAAATCTTATATAAACTGTATGACGATAAAATAAGCTCTTTTTAACGCATCATATTCTTTAACTTATAAGTAGACATATTTGTCATTCTAGTATTTATGCAATTATATGTATTACATTACTTTATAAAAGCATTCTTGCTGTTTATACTGACTTTTGTATCAAAAATCTTAAAACCACTATAAAAGAAAACTTTGAAGAAAGAAAAATGTAACCGACATTTATAAAGCATTGAAATAGCTTAAAATACTTAATAAAGAAAATGAAACCTAGTAATTTGATCTATATTATCTTAACCTATATTAACGAGGAAATTATTCAGTAGCAGTTTAGAAGGTATAAAGTCTAATTATTCCATTCAAACCCATTTTTTTTACTTCATTCTATAAACTGAAATTTCAGATTCTGAACATTTAGTGCATAAATTATTTGTATTCTCTTTTCAAACATAGTTGCAATATCATTGACAACTTTTTATTAGTTTCCACATTTCTATGTATAAACCCAAACACCTACTGTGCCGATATTCGAGATTAGTATATGTGGGTTCAAACGTTATTGCTACAAATGATGTTTGTTGTCGTTCAGAATTGACATTAACCACTGGTCCAGGTTTAGCGAGACATCAAGTTGTCAAATATTTACCAACAGTCCTACAATAATTTAGAGTCAAAATCTACAAATTCAATCCCAGTAATTGGCAGAATTATGTGCTAATATTATTGTTACAAAAGATGCTTGTTGTCGTTCAGAACTGACATTAATCACTGGTCCAGGTTTAATGAGACATCAAGTTACAAATATTTCCCAAATCAAACACCTACAATAATTTAATTTAGAGACGAACTGTACAAATTCGATCCCAGTGATTGGTAGAGGTATGTATTAATAAGATAGATATTAGTATGTAGTTCGAAACCTGGTGAGTTCTTAACAAAATATTGACCTAATAGTTAGATACCTAACATGCAGAACCAAAGAAAGTTCGAGACCTTTTGAGGGCCACTGAGTTCTAAATCATTAGGATTGTCCTAATGTTCTTTCAAATCCTATTACATATGTGTATCAAGTAGCATTTGAAATCAACTTTAATGAGGCTCCATTACTGACATGAAAGTATATCTTTTCAAAATCAGTTTTCATCAATAGGTTAATGTGTGAACAGTCCTGGAGTAACAAAACTGCCATAATAACTAAATAAAACCCATATATAGTGATTCAGAATATGTTGCTTCGAACCCCATTACAGGCATTTTTCTACTTCATTCTATGAACTGAATTTTCAGATTATGAACAGTTAGTAGATAAATTGTTTGTATTCTCTTTTCAAACATAATTGCAATATCATTGACAACTTTTTGTTAGTTTCCTCACTTATATGTATAAATCCAAACAACTATTGGGCTGACATTCGAGATTAGTATATGTGGGTTCAAGCTTGATTGTTACAAATAATGTTTGTTGTAGTTCAGAATTGACATTAAACGCTGGTCCAGGTTTAACGAGACATCAAGTTGCCAAATATTTACCAAATCTACACATACAAGAATTTAGAGACAAAATCTACAAATTCGATCAAAGTTTTTGGCAGAATTATGTGCTGATAAGATAAATATTAGTATGTAGTTCGAAACATTTAGTATGAGTTCTTAACAAAATATTGACCTAATAGCTAGATACGTAACATACAGAATGAAAGAAAGTTGGAGACCTTTTGAGTACCTTAGTGGTACTCAAAAGTGGTTCTTAATAGTTCTTAATGGTTTTTAACGTTAGTGGTTCTTAATCATTAGGATTGTGCGTTCAAATTCTATTACATATGTGTATATAGTAGTAATTGAAATCAACTTGAGCTCCCTTTACTGACATGAAAGTCTATCTTTTCAGAATCAGTTTTCATCAATATGTTCATGTGTGAACAGTCCTGGAGTAACAAAACTACCGTACTAACTAAATAAAACCCATATATAGTGAGTCAGAATATGTTACTTCGAACCCCATTACAGACATGTTTGCAGTAGCAATTCAGAATCAAATTTAATTAGCAGACATTCTGAGAAAATTTTGAGTGCAAGATGTCTGTGGCCTATCACGTCTAACCAGTTAATCTATATTATATCAGCATTCATCAGTAATTTTTTTAATAACGTGTTTCTCCGATTGCTCTTAAATGTCTTTCTATGGTCTCGAATAATCCACTAAACATTCTAAATACTTTAATCATTTTATCCCATTTTAATAGAGCTCTGAGAAATGATTAGCATTTGAAAAGAAATATGAATCCTCTCCCATTAAGCATCTGCTTGAGTAGGCGTGTGGCGATCAAAAACCTGACTCTGCATTCCAAAAGCTTGGAATTCTAAGAATGTAAAGGAAAGTACTCCTGCACAGTGCCGCTTTGATAAATAAACGAAATGTAATGCATAATATTAAGCAAAAATGTGCAAAGAAAACACTCTAGATCTCCCACACTATAAGAAAAATAAAACTTTAAAGAAATTTCACGAATATGCATGATACAACGTAATTGTATGTTTTGATTGTTTCTTGTGAACGAAACATAATACACTTTCTCGATTTCTGATTATCTTGAAATAGGCCATGCATATCCTAAATGTTACATTGAAATCATAAATTTAAAGAAACGACAACATAATGCGGAAGAATCCGAAAATTTGTGACAAATAAAAATGTAAATGTACATTTAGTTCACATTTTCATCTGCCCACTCATAAGAGAAAAAGGGTATTACTCCGCAATTTTATCTCGTATTTCTCTGTCACTTATTTTGTAAATTCAAAATTCATGCTGTTTTCAAAGACTAAATTACACTGTAATTTCAATTTTTCGTTTAGTAGAGAAGAAATGAATCACAATTTATAAAATAATTGCTTTTTACATGTTTAAAAAATGTAATGTAACGTGTACACTAAATTTCATTATAAAATTAAATTAAAAAAGACCTGATAACGACTAAAATATTTCTATATTCTGATTCAATTTGTTATAATATTTACAATTTTATTCATGTTTATTATCACGAAAGTTACATAAAATATGCACGCAAAGGAAGAAAAGATTAAAAATTACAGATCTTTTAATTCAAAGAGTCGGAAGACATAAAAATCGGTAATATGGTTTAAAAATAAAATTTGTCCTTTGATATTATCGACCTTTTGCTTGAAGTGAATAACTAAGAAATTCGGGTATATGAGCAAAAATTTACTTATAGTATGCTTATAGATTACGATTTCATAAGAAAATTACACACACACACACACACACATATATAATATATATATATATATATATATATAAATATATATATTATATATATTATATATATATAATATATATATATATGTTTATATGTATACATATATAATACATATATATATATATATATATATATATATACATATATATATATATAATATATATATATTTATATATACATATATAGATATATATATACATATATATATAAATATATATATATATATATATATACATACATATATATATATATATATATATATATATATATATATATATATATATATATATATATATATATATATATATATATATATATATATATATATACAAAGGAATTGGAACTATAACAATTTTTTCACTTGAAAAGATTAATGGGGTGCTTAAAAATTCGATTCTGCTATCTGAACAAAATGAAAAGCATAATGTTATGCAAAAAAGTGCAAAATATATCACTCTCTTACCTGCTAATAAATATATTAAGCTTGCATAAGTGTTTGTAATATATGGAGTTCAAATTGTTTTTTCTTAAAAAATGTGAAAGGTATTTAGAAATAGTCCATGCATGTTTAAAATATTGCATTGACACCGTTAAACTGAATAACCAATAACCTTACAACATCGACAATTTTCAACGGAGAATGAAATAAAAATCTTAAGTAGGAGGAGTGATAAAACAATAAAGCCACAAGATCGATAATCTATTGTTACATATTGTTGCTTTAGGAGTGTTCAACTTCACAAGAATATCAGTTTTTTCTACAAAGGATTTATCTTCTTTTTTAGGATTAGAAAATTACCACCCATCTTGGTCTCTTCTTCTCAAAAAAGACATATCATACTCTCTGGTGTTTTCATTATCAACGTGACCTACAAATGCAACAATGCTTCTTTTACTTGCAAATATTATTACTGCATAGTCTCCTACTTCAAGCTTTCCTTTCTCTTGAGAAACTTTTGATTTTTTTCTGTTCCAGTTCTTTAATTGAATGGAAGCTACCATCACTTGGATAATCTATATCCTTGCTGTCACTACTGTTATATAAATCACTTACATTCGGTTTTCTTCAGTTTTATTGGTAGATCCAATTGCTCCAGGTGGAGCCCCTTTCAACATATGTTCTTTAAATATTTTTCTTGGAAAAATCAGCATAGGAGGCACAGAATTTCCAATGGCATTAATAGCACTGATCATAATAACAAGTTGACGACATTCTCCTGAAGTCATCTTCCCTACTTGTTTAGTTCCTTTAGAAGCAATTACTTTAGGAAGAACGTGCACAGTTATGACACCAATTTTGTCTAGGTTGTATATTTGATCTGGTAAGAATTTACTTCTTTTTAAGAACTTCCTCGCTTGTTAAAGAATGTGTTAATATTAGCCCTGCTGAAACTTGTAATCTTGAAAAAATGGTAGCTTCGGGTTTTTGAAGAGAAATAGATTTAGCATGTCTTTTCATAAAGCCAAGGTACCAAACTACACCAGCTTTTTCTTCCCGAATCCAATTTGGCAAAATATTTTTATTAGCAGCTAGAGCAAACTGAAATTCAAGAGTTCTAACTTCACTTATTGTTAGCCCATAGTGAAGTTTTGAAGCCTGTAATAAATGACTAACATTATATTTTCTTCCTCACTAAAATTTTGGCGACTTTTTATATTTGACTGGTATTTAAAATCCTGTTGTGGATTCGGATTTGCTTTTGAATTTAAGTATATGGCGGCTACGGGTACTTTTGCTTACACAAAAGGTTCTTGCTGCTTCTCTTACAGACAGCACACCAGCCAGAATGTTTTCTGCAGCTGATTCAAGCATATTAGCATTTACAGCAGAATACTTTCTGTTTGTTCTTGTTGTTCTCACCATTTTTTTCTGAAAAAAAAGGTTAATAAATTAATATTTTGACATGTTAAATCATCACTTAAAAATTAGGCACCAAAATATTAATTATTTTGCTTGAATTGATATTTGTTTACACTTTTTAAAGTGTCCCAAGGTGCCCCATCTATGTGTGTCCCAACCTGCCCCATTTTCCATAATATCTTTTGGTAACTACTATATAGTTAGGTTTAACAATACAGTTTATTTATTAGCATAGAAATAATAATAAATGAATTTTCTTTCATAACAATACACTTTTTTTTTAAATATTTAATTTTTTTTCAAAAAAATTACTTTTTAAAATGCACATTGATGTAATTTTGGGTTATTCAAAACAAAGAAAATGAAATTGTTCCTTACCTATAAGCACTATCTTCATCAAAATTCTTTGAGAAGTGAAGAGTAATGTCATCTATCAATACACATGAGCACTAATTCCTGGTTGCAAATTAAAGCCTGAAAATAAAGGTGTCCCAAGGTGGGCTATGTCCCAAGGTGCCCCACTCTCCCCTAATATCTTTTCGACACGTCACAGAAGGGTTTCATAAACTTTCTGTCAATAAATGATCTTGATGGAACCTTATTGGCCACCCTCTCTACAGCCAAGACATTGCTTCAAGTGATTTTTACCTCTGCCCTTATATGAAGAAGGAAGTAGGAGAGGAGTGGTTGGTTGGTTGATTGTGTAGAGTTTATTTTTTTAGGTGTTTTGTATTTATTGTATAGAGTTCTCTTGGGACATATTCTGCCATACAAATATGGTAGAGGAGAAGGAGGAAAAGAACGTTAGAGTACCTCGGGATTGCGACATCCCTTTTTACCTAAAGAAGGTAAATCCTTTGAGGAGGGGAGAGGAGGGGATCGGGACAAACCTTTGCTTTTAAAGTTTCGATGGAAAGTGAGTCAATGCAATGTTGGCGCTATCTGTTGTCTAAAATGCTATTTATTATAATGATTAAATTATTTATTATTTTCAATGAATGTTTTTCACCAATTATTTTAATCAGCAGTTATTTTATTAAATAAATAAAAATTTTCCCACTTATAAAGTGTAAAATATATTGAATTTAATGTGCCAACTAACGCACATTTATAAGTTTATTTAAAAGTTATAATAATAATGTAAAATACACATCTATATGATTAGAAATTTAATTTCAACCAGACCAGAGACTAAAATTTGAAGAACTCTGATTTCTATGGGAGAAACATGTAACCGCAGCATGTCACAGAATCATTTCAAAAGTGTGCGACCAATAAAGAAATGGTCGCCAATGGCTGATGGAGCATTATTGATCAATCTTCCCACAGCCCATGCGTCGTTCCAAGTGCTGTCCGGATTTCTCTGATTTCTGTGGGTGAAACTTGTAATTAAAGCTGTCAGGTGATCGAAGAAAGTATAATATCCTGTCGATGCCACGGAATTATTTCGTAAGGTTGTGGTCTGTTGAGAAACGGTCACTGGCGAATGCTGGAACATTGTTGACCAATCTTCCTATAGCCCAGATTCTGGTCCAAGCGCTGTCCTGAATTTTCTGATTTCTGCGTGGAATGCATTTAACCACAGCTCGCATAGGTTCGCAGAGAGTCTGTAATATCCTTTAGACATGTCACAATTATTTCGAAAAATGGCGGCCGATAGAGAAATAATCACCAACGATTTATGGAACATTACAGACCAACCTCCCTACAGCTCAGTGTTTCCAAGTGAATTTTTTCACCTCTTTCCTTACATGTAGAAGAAACTAGGAGGAGGACGATTCGCTTCAGACGAGGAAGTTAAATATTTGGAGACAACGTGAACAGGCTCGGAAAATATTCACCACCAGATATCAGCAAGTTCTTAAACCAAGGATAAGCAAACTTTTTCAGTCGTGGGCCAAAAAATCGAAAGAAAATAAGTTTGCGGGCCAAGATAATTTTTTCTAAAATTATAAAAACAATATAGATGTATTACGGTTAAGTATGTTAATGAGATGAATGAAATTGCGATTTCATTCATCATCTCAGTATAAGGGACTTTTAAAAAGTCCCTTATACTGAGATTTGAAGTGAGATGTTCTGATTTTAATGAACGAGGCTAAATGCTCATCAGTCAGTCTGCTTCTGAAATTATACTTTCTAAGGCTCAAAGTTGAAAACACTTGTTCAAATATACGAAACAAATATACCCCTGATCTTCTGGGTTTGAGATAACAAATTTGGAATATAATATTTAAACAAAGTGGAAAAGGGTATATAACGTATAATATATAAAGATTTAAGGATATATATTGTATAAATATATATTTCTTTTAATTTGCCTCGAACAGACAGCTTAAAATTCTATCCGTGGGCCGTAGTTTATCCATCTCTGTCCTAAACCTATATGGAGATTATGTCTTAAAACAAATTCCTGTATCTATTTTCTGTTGACTGTATTGCCTATATGAAATAAAACGTACACGTTTCACTGCAGGTTATCTAAACTTAATTTTTTAAAATATCCTTTTCATACATTTAGAATACAAAAATAATACAAACTTAATTATACATTATATATATATTGTATATATTATATATCTATATATATATTCTTATGTACATTTATACCTTCTATAAGATAAAACATGTATAATTCCGTAATTTCCTCTTCATATCCCTCATTCACTAAATTTATAATTTTGTTTGAAATTCATAGTATTTTTCGAAAAACTAAATTAAAAGGCAATTTCTAGTTTTCATTTTGAAAAGATAAAATATTTTCTAAACGATCAAAATTATATAAAATAATTGCTTTCTACATGTAAAGAAGAATTTGACATTAAGTAAACACTTTATTTAATCATAAAATGAAATATAGCGACTAAAGAAAGATCTTAGAGACTTCAGAAAGTGCATTTTATCTGTAACACAGACAGTAAAATTGAAAAGCATGACTGCGACATCTTTACTACACATTTGGGATTTTTGTCATTTTTACTGTAATGAGAAAGAAGTCAAGCACAAAATATTCATGCAAATAAAGAGAATATTTAAAAGCTTACTAATTCAAAATGTGAAAAAACGTGAAAATGTTATACATAGTTTTAAGGTTATCAGTTTTCTTTTACGTGGAAAATTCTATCATTTATTTAATATAAATAATTATCTTAACCTTAAATATAAACAGAGAATATCCACAACAAATTTCTTAAACTGTGCATTTATGGGTGGGTGCGATTGCACACACATACAAGCTCGCGCGCACACACACACACACACACACACACACATATATATATATATATATATATATATATATAAATAGAATATATGGCAACCGTGCATTTTGTGAGCATTTGAACCGAGCTCTTCTTTACCTAGTGAAAGGACGTTGTTTCTTGCAGAATGGGATGCTGAATGGAGGATTGTTGACACAGAGGACCCTCTCAATCATTCTGTCAGAGAAATTCATTAGGATGCTGGCAAAGTGTTCGCAGTGTTAGTTTATATGGCATCCCGAAGAAAGAGTTTCACACGACAGCAATCGTCTACATTGTAAGGGAAGCAACAATACTTTCCTATTTTGTTCTCCAAAGGTATTTTTGTTCTCCAGGGACATCGGGAGATTGCTCGCGATTACTGCAAGCTTCCCTGGCACCTGCTGGCGAGAGAGCCTACACGCGCTTTTTCCACCATGTCATCAACCAGCTGTCCAATCAGCTAAGATGGACATTCTTGCGGTCAGACGACTATATAAGAAGAGCAGAGTTCGAGGCCCAAAGAGGATTTTTTGACCGATCCGGTCTGCTGTGAACTCATCGACCCAGAACTTGCAGGGAGCGACTGAGAGAGTCCTCCCCCCCCTTTTTTTCTCTTAGGAAGCTAATTCCTGCATCGATCCTTTTTTTTCATTGTAGATATTCATCGTTTCATCTGTATTTATCATCACTTCAATATTGTGTTTCTTAATAAATATCATAGTCTGTACGTAGGCCTCCGCTATCTTTTTTCGGGTTCACTTAGAGCCCCAGTACGCTACAATATGTATATATACAAAAATCTAGCAGAAAAAGTACATGAAGCGTACCGTTTTTTCCTCTTCATATATAAAAACAATCACAACTGTTTTAGAGAATGAAACTAATTTTATACACTTTTACACGTTTTTTTAGAACGTAATACAAGCTGTATTGTATAAAGGATAAATATAGATATTGTAAAAGAATTTTATAAATTTATAAAAAAGATTTTGATATATAGATAAAACTAATTGTAACTTTTGAAAATGTTGCTTATATGAAATTATATGGCTTTATAGAAGTGAATATCTTATTTTCATAATTTAAATATTTTGCATAACCAGAGGCATTCAACTTGGATGAGTGAATCTCTGGATTCTATTTTCTATTACATTTTAATAACAAATTTATATAAAAAAATTGTTTCTATAATAAAATCCTTTTATATGATAAAAATACTTTAAGAAATGAAATATTTTTAAAAGTTTTAAAACTACAATGTAGTTTAAACTATATTTCCTCCTTAGATTTGCAAATTAGAAATAAAGATAATGATTTTATTATTAATTTTTAAATGAATGGCTTCATGTATTCTTCAATGGGTTAAAGTCAAATTACCAATTGTACATCCAATTTTTTATTGAAGCTCAGAAATGATAGATCCTCTGTATAATTATGAAATCGTATTGACACTGCATTTATGATTGCTCACAAATGATATTAATTAATTAATCTATTTATTTATTGCAAATGAAAATAATTTGTCATTATAATCTGTTTATCCTACTGTTTACCAATTGTACATCCATTTTTTTATTGAAGCTCAGCGGAAATGATAGATCCTTTGTATAATTATGAAATCGTATTGACACTCCATTTATGATTGCTCACAAATGATATTAATTAATTAATCTATTTATTTATTGCAAATGGAAATAATTTGTCATTATAAGCTGTTTATCCTACTGTTTACCAATTGTACATCCAATTTTTTCTTGAAGCTCAGCAGAAATGATAGATCCTTTGTATAATTATGAAATCTTATTGACACTGCATTTATGATTGCTCACAAATGATATTAATTAATTAATCTGTTTATTTATTGCAAATGGAAATAATTTGTCATTATAAGCTGTTTATCCTACTGTTTATCAATTGTACATCTAATTTTTTATTGAAGCTCAGCGGAAATGATAGATCCTTTGTATAATTATGGAATGTCATTGACACTACATATATGATTGCGCAAAAATGTTATTAACTAATTAATCTATTTAGATATTGCAAATGGAAAGAAATTGTCATTATAAGCTGTTTATCTTACAATACGCTGATTTGTGGTTCTTTCTATTATGGAAACACCATATAGGCTGGAAACATCGCTCCCTATGAGGGGGCAACACAAATATTTACTATACTTTCGCATAAAAAGCGAACATTTTTTTATACATTAAAGAGAGACTTAGATGTTTTAGAAACAGTTAAAAAGTTAAATTTAAAAATAAGGCATGTCGAAATGGAATAAATCGAAGTCATGTTCAAGTTTTTCTTTAATTTTATAAAATATATTTTCAGGAGCTTGACTACTTATGGTTCAACAAAAGTGAATACTTCAAAGTTTACCTTTTGGATTAACTTTCCAGTAAATTTTGCTAAAACGTTACGAACTTTGACAATAGAAAAGGGAACATTTTGAGACTAATTATATGTGTTATAAAGAAAAGTTGTAAGATTTCTAAATACT
Source organism: Pardosa pseudoannulata (assembly GCA_032207245.1). Classification (NCBI taxonomy): domain Eukaryota; kingdom Metazoa; phylum Arthropoda; class Arachnida; order Araneae; family Lycosidae; genus Pardosa; species Pardosa pseudoannulata. The sequence continues at coordinate 79,355,465 of CM063498.1, forward strand.
TTAAGCAATCGAAAGATTGTTTTAAAATTGGGCTTATTTATTAAGTGATGTGAAGATCGAAAATAAGGTTTGATTTGATTTTCAGTACTTTGAGTTACTTTTTGGCCACATGATAGCTAATCCTATTGCCCAAGGAAGGAGGCACTAAAAGTGATAAATACAGAGAAATGTATATTTTGGTTATTTAATATCGACTTAATATATGTATGTGTATGAACGTGATTGTAAGTGAGAGAGAAAACTTATATATGTTTAAAAAATTTCGATTTACTACATACATAACTAAAGACTTTTTGGTTCATTCCGTTAGAAGTTAGTATTTTACTGCATTTCTAGATTCCTCCAATATGTATTGTTGAAAGCAAGACATAGCGCTACATTCATAGCTTTGTAATCAAGATATTAATGTACTCAACACAGTAATCTTGAATACATTTACGACATCGGTATTGTGGCCTGCTTTATCTAGTTTCCAGTCGAACGGGTATACAAAGGGTAAATTATTCCGCAATTTCTCTCGAAACCGCAAATTAACTCTGGAATATTCATCTTCCTCTTCAACCATGAAAAGGTACAACTGATTACATGTAGTTCCGCGGTCATGCCACTATTCCAGAAATTCTATCAGTGTGATGTTTCACACTGTTGTTCCGGACACTTATGCTAATATGGGTATTTTACCAATATCGTATGTATACCACTATTTACTGACACACAATAATATATTATACATGTTTGGAAGTGATACATGAATTATTCTAGTAAAGTAATGTTTGATAGAAAATCTGTTGGTAAACGAAAGTAATAAAACCAAAGTTGGATCTATTTATATTACATCAGCCTATTACGAAAAACTTTCATAATTTTATTATTCGATAGTAATATTAATCAATTTCCCAATGATAGTTACCAATATGTTATTACTTAATAGAATAAAATAGTATTATTTTGATTAGTAGAATATAATAAATCTATTAAATATTAATAGATCTCTTTTTAAATCTATTAACATTTAATTATTAAAAAATCTATTAAATATCAGTAGAATAAATTAAATCTAGCAGAATAAAAGAGTATTATAGTTTTGTGTATTGATATTCTGGTATCATTGAATTTCTAATTTGAAACGTAAACATATAAACGTTAACTTATTGAGTATTAATTAAAAATTTTAAGTAAAATGACACCAATGCCAATGTATCTGAGAAGTATCTATTTTCAAGTGGGGTTTGAGACATTAGGTGAATATTAATTAACAATTAATTAACAATTGAGTATTAATTAATTTGAAACGTAAACATATTGAGGCTTATATTACGGTGTAAGAAGATCCAGTTTTTTTAAAAATGAGATCTCGGAAAGGAGTTTTGTTGCAGGAAATTCCAGAAATTTCTTCAATTTTTTTTCAGGCCTAACACAAAAATGGACCCTGTTTTCCTATATCGTTTAAAGAGCGGCAAGTTACGATGAAAAGTGTAATGGTGGTTAACTTATTGAGTATTAATTAACAATTTTAAGTAAAATGACGCCAAAGCCGATGTATCTGAGAAGTATTTATTTTCAAGTGGGGTTTGAGAGATTAGATGAGTAATTATTAACAATTATTGACTACTGATATTGAGTATTAATTAATTTGAAACGTAAACATATTGGGGCTTATATTACGGTGTAAGAAGATCCAGATTTAAAAAAAAATGAGATCTCGGAAAGGAGTTGTGTTCCAGGAAAGTCCAGAAATTTCTTCCATTTTTCTCAAGACTAACACAAAAATGAATCCTGTTTTCCTATATCATTTAAAGAGAGGTGAGTTAGGATGAAAAGTGTAATGACGGTTAACATATTGAGTATTTATTAACAATTTTATGTAAAATGACACCAACGCCGATGTATCTGAGAAGTATCTATTTTCAAGTGGGGTTTCAGACATTAGATGAGTCTGAACTATTGGGAAAATGACGAGTCAAGATCTAGTTTCCAAACTTACATTTATTGTATGGCATTGTAAAGAGAACATGGAACTCGCATTTATCCCAAAACCATAAAATTTACAACTGGAATAAATTCATATAGTCCAGTGGTCATCCATTTGACGTTTACAAAGTTCATAAGGCATTCCAGATTCGTTGGATTGTCTAGTGGAACACGTGTGATACTAAGAATAGTGGGGAGTTATGAAGTTGTTGGACATTGTTCGTTTCAGATACTCAAAACTCCACCTCTTTGAGAAAATCAGGTATTGATCAGAGAGAAAGAACATTTATTTGCATTACGTTTATCCGTTTCAAAGAGTTGCCTCTTCTGTCAACAATTCCTATTAAGTTACAGATATACATTGCAGATAGTTTTATTTATTCTCATCTTAATAGTTTTAAAAGTGTGGGGGGTTTATTTAAGAGAAGACTTCCAGGATATTCTAGGAATCTCCATTTAAAATTTGAAAACAGCTTTCCATAGAAATTAGAACACTGGTTGAAAAAAAGTCAAATCTTTTGGTAGCTGTAACAATAAGTAACATTCGGTTCAGCTTTTTTTTACCCCTTCTCATGAGCCATCGTCAATGACATACAGTATAGGACCGGTATGAACTAGAAGAAACTTCAGACTTCTCCCAACCAATAGAAAGGCCCGTTGGTTTTTCGGGATTCTGGTCCCTCCGTTAGGGAGTGGACCCATGTTATTTCTCCTCGGGGTAGTCGGATTTTTTTAGAGAACAAGGTTGTTACCAGAGGAGAGAAGAGGAGGAACGCTGCTGATATCCGCTGCTTTTGGGATAGACATGTTTTTTTCTGATCGAGATGAGAAAGAAGAAATTCTTAGGGCCGACGCCGACTCGAGAGCAGTCTTAGATATCTACAAATGATAAGTTGATTCCAGTTGTATTCCTTAGGCATTTAATTGTTTAAAATTATTTAATCAAGACATATTTGTCCATGTGTTTTTTAATAATTATTAATTTTTTCTTTCTCAAACACTAGGCCAACGTAATATTATATTTTACAGTAGCATACATGGCTGCCCCAAATAAACGTGAGGTGTGGTTCAATAAATGCATTAAATTATATAACTTCAGTTACCTTCAGAAGCACCGTTTTAAAGAACTTTTTCACTAAAGATTAAATTAGTAACATGCATATTGATATCTTTAAAATTTGTGTGGCTATCTAAAGCACCTCTAGGATAGACTTCAACGAAGATATTGAATAAACTATCCCAGTTAATTCCAGTATTCTTTTTAAAATTGCTTTAATTAATATCATGTTTATTTTTATTAAGATAGTTAAAGTTATTAAAATTTCTCATTTTATTTCTATAGAACTTTATTGCCCTTATATATTTCTTTAAAAAATTTTACGTATCTTTATAATTTATTGATAAGTCAGAAAAGAAAGAATTATTCTTAATTAAAAGAAAACCAATGTAAGATTTTTATTGAGATAGTTAAAGTTATTAAAATTTCTCATTTTATTTCTATCGAACTCTATTACCCCTATGTATTTCTTTATAAATTTGTATGCCTCTTTAAAATTCATTGATAAGTTACAAAAGCAAGAATTATTCTTAATTAAAAAATAACCAATGTAAGATTTTTATTCAGATAGTTAAAGTTATTAAAATTTCTCATTTTATTTCTATCGAACTCTATTACCCCTATGTATTTCTTTATAAATTTGTATACCTCTTTAAAATTCATTGATAAGTCACAAAAGCAAGAATTATTCTTAATTAAAAAATAACCAATGTAAGATTTTTATTGAGATAGTTAAAGTTATAAAATTTCTCATTTTATTCATATCAAACTCTGTTACCCCTATATATTTCTTTACAAAATTTTTATGCATCTTTATAATTCGTTGATAAGTCACAAAAGCAAGAATTATGCTTAATTAAAAGAAAACCAATATAAGATTTTTATTGAGATAGTTAAAATTATTAAACTTTCTTATTTTATTTCTATCGAACTCTATTACCCCTATATATTTCTTTACAAATTTTTCTGCATCAATATAATTCATTGATAAGTCACAAAAGCAAGAATTATGCTTAATTAAACGAAACCAATGTAAGATTTTTATTGAGATAGTAAAAGTTATAAAATTTCTCATTTTAATTGTATCGAACTCTATTACCCCCATATATATATCTTTACAAAACTTTTATGCATCAATATAATTCATTGACAAGTTACAAAAGCAAGAATTAGGCTTAATTAAAAGAAAACCAATGTAAAATTTTTATTGAGATAGTTAAATTTATTAAAATTTCTCATTTTATTTCTATCGAACTCTATTACTCCTATATATTTCTTTACAAAATTTTTATGCATCTTTATAATTCATTAAAAAGTCACAAAAGCAAGAATTCTGCTTAATTAAAAGAAAACCAATGTAAGATTGAAAATATGGCATTTCATATAATTGAATTTATGTATCTAGCAAAATGTATTAAAACCAAATAATATTTTTCCAAAAATAATTCACCTTCTAAAAAACTGTTAATAGGATTTATTAAACTTTAAAGCTCTAGTTTTTAATAAACGGGTATGATTAAATATTCTTAAAAACTAGTGCAACTTTAAACAATTGAAAAGGTCGGTTAATTAATTCAGAATTCCTGTTGGTGAGACGATAAAACTGTGGAGCTTATGCTCGAATCGTAGGCTATTATCTTCTAGCACTTAATCAAAATATCTACATTCTCAAAAGAATGCTCAGAATGTTAAAACAGTTTCTATTTTTTCTCCCTCGACGAGGATTAGTATCGGAGTTTTTTGCAGAAAACTTATAATTAACAGTTAAGCCACGTCAAAAACATCCCTTTAATTCTTTTATAAAAGAGAGATTTACGAGAAAAAGATGGAATTTCTGTTCCCAGAAAGCACAGCTACCAAACGGGAGTCCATTATTTTCCACAAAATTGCAAAATCTTTAAAAAAAATAAAATTTAGCAAATTCATATATGCATTAATGAGGAAGCTGAATAAAATTTAATAAAAAATCCTCATATTCCAAAAAAAAAAGTAATATTTGTACAATGATAATAGAGATTTTAAATAAATAAAATGAAAATTTATTTTACTAAACATGTGGCATGATCTTCCACATAGCTGCAAAATTTCTCAGAAAACTAAATTTAACAAATTTATGTATGCATAATTGAGGATTCTGAATAAAATTTTATAAAAACATCCTCATATTCCAAAAAAAAGTCATTTTTGGTGCAATGATAATAGGGATTTTAAATAAATAAAATGAAAATTTATTTTACTAAATATGTGGCATAATCTTCCACATAGCTGCAAAATTTCTCAAAAAACTAAATTTGACAAATTCATGTATGCATCGATGAGGAGGCTGAATAAAATGTAATAAAAAATCCTCATATTCCAAAAAAAGTCATTTTTGGTACAATGATAATAGGGATTTTAAATAAATGAAATTAAAATTCATTTTACTAAATATGTGGCATGATCTATATGAGATTTTAATAAGGCTAATAAATAATATTTAGAAAGCACTTATTTTGCCTTTTCAAAATGTTTTTCTTATTAAACTAGATGTCATTGAACGAAGCAAGAATACAGGAAGATACTTAGAAAAAATGTATTTTTAGTACAATTCTCTCGCTCCTCAAAGGAAAACACAATAACGTTAAAAGTAATGAAAACATTGTGTGTGATTTAAAATTTTATTCTAAATGTAATCCTCCATACTCTAATTACTGTGAGTATTTTTAAAGAGATAAGAATTAAATCTTATCGTTTAAATAATATTAATACTTCTTTGAAAAGAAATAAATTTTAAAATAATATTTCAAAAAGGATTATCGAATTATTTTATGACCTATAAATTCTTCATCTGATCAAATATTGTAAAAATTGAGTTTAAGGATTCTATATAAAATTTATTTTTGTAATATTTGTAAAGCTAACATTTATCTAAAATATCTATTTCTATAACAACGTTTTATATGAATCAGGAACAGATAATAATATAGTATTGATGCATAAAACAGGTATTGTAAATCTCGATAATTTTATCTTCTATCTATTTTAAATACATTTAAAATTTAAATGCTTTGTTGATAATTAGGATAACGTTATATGGCAAAGAATCCTTTAGGACATTTTAATAAGTTTTATACGTAATATTTAAAATTCAGATTTAAAATTTATTTTTACTTAAATCTCTGTTTCTACAATAAAGAAGAGAAAATATGGAAAATTAACTATAATACTTTTTATTTGATATTATCAATAAAGATTAACTAACATTGCTAACTGTATAAAAATATTAAATACATTTAACATAACAGTGCATATCATGTTCTTCATTGCGTAAGATTGTAATATATAAGACCTTAAAATTTATTTTTACTTAAATCTCTGTTTCTACAATAGAGAAGAGAAAATTTGGAAAATTAACTAAAAAACTTTTTATTTGATATTATCAATAAAGATTCACTAACATTGCTAACAGTATAAAGATATTACATAAATTTAACTATACATAACAGTTCATATCATCTTCTTCATAATGTAAGATTGTAATCTACAAGACCTTAATACATGAATTTAATCGTAAAGATCGTAAGGAAGACAATATATCTAAAATCATCTCTCACCTAATATTCTGTCAGATCATTAAATTGGTATTTTGAATATTACAGTTTCCCTTCAAGCTGAGTGATAATGGAACTGAAACCTATAAATTATTCATTATAGTCAATATTTTATAGGCCCTATTATCATCACAGCTATTAGTTTCAGGACCGAATTTTAAATAGCTTTGCAAATAGGATAAAAAATCTGTCTTATATATAAAAGGTACCATAATCTACAATAATGTAAAATAAATCTGTTTATGTTAAGAAAGGAATCTCCTATTAAAAGAGTTCTGAAAATGATTTTTTAAAACCATCTCTTTTACTTGAAAACTTTACTTTAAAACCATATCTTTTACTTTTTACTTGAGGTCTAAGAAGACAAGCTCTCCTTTATCTTTACGGATTAAGATTCCTTTATAGATTACAAGCATTTTCTTTGATTAACTTCATAACTGTTTGGTAAATAATTTTAAATTCATAAAAAAATGGTTTTTTTAATTTGTCTTGTATTTTCTTTATAATATTATTATACATCAGCCACGCACATGCAGTGGTTTTCTTTATGGGAGAGCCCACTGTTTTAAATATAGAGTAATTATAATGTAATAACTCTTCGGTGTATATCTACCTTACATGCTACGGGTTTAAGAAGTACCAATAATTGAAATCTTAAGTACCAGAGACCCACACGTTATAAAAGTGTATGAACTGGATCCTAGATATATAAGGGACTACCATCCTTTTATTATCCTTTAAAGTTATCTTATATCTATCTATCTATCTGTCTAACTATCTATCTCTCTATTTACATATATGTAATATATCAAAATCATTTAACTTTAATATATCCTTAAAAATCTCCTCTCTCCGATTCTAACTCCGTAAAATCTTTTTCCCAGCCTCTAAAGGTCTTAATCAAAACATCTCCTCGACTTAATATTATTTATATAACTTTACACACACACCTATTATATATATATATATATATATTATATATATATGTATTCAACATTTTTACTGTCGCCTTAATTTCCAGGATTTTCTCGATCTTAAACCACTTACATTTCTCTGAGTAAGTTATTGTCCACAACAACTTTTGAACAGTCACTCGTTTGCACATTGTTCGACAGTGATGTTTTACTTTTATCGAAATAGTAATGCTGCATTTTTACTTTTAAAATTAAGTTTTAATTAGAATGTGTTCGTACTTAATGGGAAAGACACATTATATATTTATATAATGTTATATTATTCTTTTAGTATATATAGTAAAAATATATATATTACATAATTATTATATATATATATAATATATATATATATATATATATATATATATATATATATATATATATATATATATATATATATATATATATATATATATATACATATATATTATATATATATATATATATATATATATATATATATATTATATATATATATATATATATATATATATATATAATATATTATATATATATATATATATATATATATATATATATATATATATATATATATATATATATATATATATATATATATATATATATATATTATATATATATATATATATAGAATATAATATATTTTCTATCAATATAGATCACATGTTTTTATCAAATTATTTTTATCATGGTTTTAAAAGTACACGTTTATATCTCAATAATCACAATGTTTTTTTTGAAAATTTTGTTTAATATCGGAGTATTGTTTTATTTTCACTTTTCTATTACTGCGAGTGTCGTAATAAAATTTTTTAAAAAATTATTATATATATATCTATTCCCACATTTCATTACTTTTTATAACGTTAGATCTATCCTTAATATTGGAATAGTTTAATTTGTTGTTTAAAAATTTAAATAAAATCTTCAATTTTTTAAATTATTTTAAAATTATAAAGTGATAAACCACAAAATTTTTCGTATGCTTTTTTTTAAGATTTATGTAAAACTTCAAATAATCTATATTTGTTTTTATGAAAATATGTTGCAAAACAATTCTTCAGAGAGAAAAAATTTCTTTTACATTTATTCTCATGATTTAAATTTTATTGTCTATAAGTAAATATATGTTGTTGTTCGTAAATATGTCTTCAGAGAGTTAAAATGTTTTACACTTTGAACTTTCAAAACTTTAAAAAATTGCTTTGAATATCTTTAGTAGATAGAAAAAATAAAAACTTAGCTTTTCGAATCCCAAGTCAAGTTTTAGAAAAATAAATATAGTTCAAAATTTGCTTATTTCAATATAAATAATTATGACAATTAAGAATTTATATATAAGAATTTTCGAATATAAAAGGAATAACATACTTATTTTAATGTTGTATTAAATACTCCTTTAACTTAGCATCTTAGTACTTGGGTAAATACAAAATAGTGTATTTTTTTTTTTAAAAAAATTTTAACAAGGCTCTATCTTATCAAAGTCGATTAAAAGTAATCAGAGATTTTCTAAAATGTGTTTTTATTATTTGCAGATTAGTTCTAATCGAATTTGGAGAGACTGGTCCTAAGCCCGTGACATAAAATATAAAATAAAATACATTTGATTTTCTCAAACAATCACTCTGTTGCCCATTGCAATGGAAAAGATTTGTATCTGAAAACATGAAGACAGTGAAGTTATGAAGTCTGTTTCCCTTGTTAAAGTTATTAAATACTATATTTATTTTCACATTACTAAGCTTTGGATAGAGGAAATTTTATTTTATTCATTGGCGAATATAGAAAAAAAAACCAATATGGCAGGAATAGTAACCTGCCATAATAAATATATAATTACATTCACACATAAAATATATAATTACATTCACAGACATAAAAAATATATAGAGTAAGGAGATTGAAAGAGGAAAAATAGATGAGACAAGATTAATATCTAATCTAAAATTGATAAAGTTCAATGAAATGAATGCAGTTCTCTAATTTCTAAAATATAGCTATCTATATTTCAATCAATAAAAGTTTACATAGCCAAGGGTGTTGTATAAATAAAAATTCTCTTATTTCATAAATGAATAATGAACTATTACTAAAATTATTTACATTGAGTAACGAAATATGAAGACTAATGGAAAATTATAGTTACTTTGTTTGAAATCTGACGCCTTTCCTAATCTGTCTAAGGATCGATTTTTGAGAAAATTGGTAACTCCGAGCGTGTGTTGCGGATAAGAAAGTAAAGTAAAATGGGAAAAATGTGTAACAACTGGAAATTGAATTTCTACCTTGACAGGTTTGATGATTGATAATAATCTCAAAAAGCCATCAGGCATAGTTCTGAATGCAAATGATGTATTCGCTTTTCAGCAGTAACAAAAACTACATTTGATAATACGAAAGTAATTATTTGTTGATTGAACTTTTGAAAAATGAAGAGAGCGAAAGTGAGTGATTTTACATGGAGATATTACGGATGTTTTTATAATGCAGTTATAGGAATGACACATATCGATAAAGTATTATTTAAATTGAAGTTAAGCAAATGAATTCATACTCTTATAGCCACTGGCGATGATTAATTTCAAGTAAAATTAATGTTTAGTGCTTATTTAATGTTTCAGTTAAATGCTCTTATTTTTATTTGGAAAAAGAGTTCACTAAAATTTCTCACACAACATTTAGAACTACATACATTATTTTCGAATTTATTTTACAAAACAAAATACAAAAATGCACCAAACTATGGCGTAATCGGTAGGTCACTGTCCTTCGGTACCGGAATTCGTGGGTTCAAATTCCACTGCTGGCAAGAATGTTTTAACTGTCTGAAATCAGCTTTAAGAAGTAGGTCCCGTTCTCATTAGCCCTGGGGAACTGTATGGACTGTAACGCTCCCAACTAGCCCACCAATTTTTAAACACGGAAAGATAGCATTCTACAGAATTTGCTGTTCTATCAAGTACAGTAGAACCTAGATTATCCGAAGTAATTGTTACCGAATCTACTTCGGATAATCGAAATTTTCAGATAATTGAGAATTCATCACTAATCATCTAGTTTATTATGTAATATCATCATTGGTGATATTCTATTGAATTCGATTGTTCTGGGACTCGGCAGTGACTTTCTAAATTTAGAAATGGAGTGTGTTTTTGTTTAGAACAGGGATGTTTGAAAGTGTGGAAGAGTACCTCATACCAAGAATTGTGCTTGTGAGAAATAATTCTAAAAAAGAGAATTTAAAATATTTATCGACACTCATAGTTTGGGAAAGACAGTTTGCACACGAAAAGAATGTGGGGGAAAAAAAACTTTAAAATTGCGTTTTTGTAAAGAGAAAATTTTGGACGATAGCAGAAATTAAAAAAAAATAGTGAAGAAGAAACCCTTTTCGGTTAACAGAGATTTCGGTTAATCGAGATTATACTGTAGTATAATTCTTTTAAAAAATTCTTCTTTTGCGAGGTGGATAGAGAAAATTTTTGTTATTCATTGGTGAACATGGAAAAAACCAATATGGCAGGAATAGTCTCACCTAAATGATATAATTACATTCACATACATAAAAGATATACAGAGTAAGGAGATGGAAGGAGAATAAAATAGATGAGACCAGATAAATATATAATCTAAAATTAATAAAGTTCAATCAAATGAATGCAGTTCTCTAATTTCTAAAATATATCTATCTATACTTCAACCAATAAAAGTTTGCATAGCCAAGAGTGTTGTATAAATAAAAATTCTCTTATTTCATAAATGAATAAGGAAATATTACTAAAATTATTTACATTGAGTAACGAAATATGAAGAATAGTGGAAAATTATCGTTACTTTGTTTGAAATCTGACGCCTTTCCTAATCTGTCTAGGGATCGATTTTTGAGAAAATTGGTAACTCCGAGCGTGTGTTGCGGATAAGAAAATAAAATAAAATGGGAAAAATGTGTAACAACTGGAAATTGAATTTTTACCGTGACAGGTTTGATAATTGATAATAATCTCAAAAAGCCATCAGGCATAGTTCTGAATGCAAATGATGTATTCGCTCTTCAGCAGTAACAAAAACTATATTTGACAATACGAAAGTAATTATTTGTTGATTGAACTTTTGAAAAATGAAGAGAGCAAAAAGGAATTATTTTCCGCGGAGATATTAGAGATGTTTTTATAGTGCAGTTATAGGAATGACACATAAAGTATTATTTAAGTTTAAATTAAGCAAATACATTCATACTCTTATAGCCACTGGCGATGATTAATTCCTAGTAAAGGTAATGTTATGTAACTAACTGCTTCACGATTAGCTTAGGAGGGGATAATCAAGATTCCGAAATAAAGGTTTTATTTATTTCAAAATCCAAATCACCTTTATTTATTATATTATGTTAACAATGATAACAATTTCGAAAATAAAATAACTCACTATCATAAAGCAAATGAGAAATTTAATTTAATTTTTTCCATGAACCTGAAAATTTACTGTAAAGAAACAAAAGTGTTACATTTACTGATAAGTGGATATATATCCTTTAATGGACTGACGAATAGAAAAGTACCCAGTTTTTTTGCTCCATCGTTTCTCAATAGTAACTTAAACTATATTTATTGATACAAAAGTAATTATTTCTTGATTATACTTTTGGAAAATGAGTTATTTTTCCTTAAGATGTTAGGAATGTTTTTATAGTATATTTATATGAATAACACATATCAATAAAGTATTATCTAAACGGAAATTAGTCAAAGGTATCCATACACGTATAATCTCACGTGACGATAAATTCCTAGTAAAATTAATATTATGTATTTAGCCTCTTCGCATTTACGCTTCGGTATGGGTACCTAAAGTTCCACAAAAAAGGTTACATATATTTTAGAATTTTATTAGTTTTTATATTATATTACGCTAACAATATTAGCAAATTTGTAAATAAAACAATTCGTTACCATAAATTAAATGGTTCATTATATTTAATTTTCTCAAATGAGATTAAGAAATATATTTTAAAGAAACAAATGAATTATATTTGGTAATATTTGGTTATTTATCCTTTAAAGGACTAACAAAATAGTGCTTATCCAGATCATTTAAACACAATAAATGTGTAAAGCTAGACACCAACAGAAAAACGCCTGGAGACAAGCCACTGGACTTCAACCGAATTCTCCTACCGGATAATAGGTCACCCATTAATCAGTCTATAGGAGGCGTAAAGGTCATAACTTTCCCGTTAACGATCTCTATTGACATTAAAAATATTTCATTGCCAGTGACAAGGGGTAATGTTACGAGAGACATTATATCAACTTTTGGAAACGATCAGAAAGAGATTTCTTAAAGCAGCCGAGTGATTAGAAATTGTCTCACTAAGGAATGACCTGGCTGGTTTAAGTACAAGGCGGATGAGATGCTACTCCATCGAACAGAAATTTGTTTGTGGGGAGAAACGATGATGCAGGGATAGCAGACCGAGAGACTTGAACTAGTAGTGTTTTTCTTTGTGTCCTAAAGCAACTTAGACTTCTTTTAAGATTGAGAGAGTGATCATAAATAAATAATAACTTAATTTAAATAAATATTAAGTTTTGGTTAAAAACACAAGTTCATGAACTTTTAGCATTAGGTTAAATTAAATTCAATGTATAAACAACGGTGTTGTGGTCTTACATCCATTTTTCTACCAGATAAACATTGTTTTATATACTTGAGTTAAACTTTCTCATGTACGGTTTCTAGAAATATCTTAATTTCTAAAAGGTTACATACCCCTTGATCTTATAGAATTATGTCATAAATAAAAGAGTTATACTATGAGACCATGATTACATAGTTATTAAATAATTAATAACATTTTTACCGATCCTATTATATTTTTAATATAAAAACTAATTTGAATAGTTAGAACATTCGAATATTTAGAACATATATTGGTAATATAAAAAAATAGTATCAATCTATAATATAGTTTGTGGAAAAGGTAGCTGATAGTTTGTAGATACAATATAAATAAATAATGAAATGTATAATCTCTATTGTTCGTATAAAATGACTAAATCATTAATTTTCTATAAATAATAATTCACATAAACATTTAATACTCTTGGATCAATAAATTTCGTTTATTTAGAATTTTTTAATTAAAAAATATAATGCATATAATAACAGTCGTTGCAGGTAGGTACATAAATTTTGAGAGTGACATAGTTCTCACTAAAGAACATAAAAAAATGATATATAACTATTATGTTCGTATAAATGAAAGGCGGCTAAATCATTAATTTTCTATATATGAATAATACATTAGATTCTTCGTGCAATTTGCATATCTGGATCAATAAATGCATATCACTAGCCTTTCCTTTTCATCAACTATCTTTTCTACAGAAGAAAACTTACCAGCAATATAATTTCTGTTTTCTAAATCATATATTTTAATTCATGACTTATTTCTAAAATTCTTCTACTTGTATTGATTTAATTTTCTTTCTATCAGAAGTTATTCATTATCTTTTAAAAATATATCTAAACAATATTTGCTCTTCTACTATTTTAAACTTACGACAAATTTATTAAATCCGAGTCATAACATTAAGTAAACATTCATAGGTACCTTTAAATATTACTAAATATATCATATACGATTGCTCTTATGAATTAGAAAAAAGCACTGCAAGCTTCACAAATTTATTTCTGTGAATCTAAGATTTTTACATGTTTTTCTCAACTGTTTGTAATATTATTCCACGTAAAATAAAAAATTTTAAAATAGTTAAGTAACATATAATATATAAGGAAATAACTGTGCGAACATCCTTATGAAGAATTTTCTCACCTTTTGTATAAAATTAACTTAATTCGGAGGTTTGAATATACCTTCAAGTAATTTTTACCTTCAGCTTAGAAGGTTCGTACATAGGAAAATAATATGTAAAAAATGCAAACGCAAAATTTAATGTTTACATTTTTACTTGTTCATAGCTATGCTTAACTCTTCTTTTTTTATTTGAGGCTTAACGCTCACTTCAGTAGAGCATGCTCAGACACTGTAAAATCGTTTGCATTGGGAACTCCAAGAAATATCTGTAATTTTTGATAGACGTTCATTATAAATCAATTTTCATAGTGTGTAAAATTATCCTAATTTGCATCATAAAAATAATGTTACATAGCATATTCCAGTCTCATATAAAATATTTCAGAATATTCTTGTAAAATATTCATTAAGATTAAATTGTACTATGTCAAACGTTTCGTACAAGAGGGTTTGAAATCTCCCTATGAATGCAATTAATTCTAAGTATTAAAAAAAAATGTGTATATAAACAAAACAATAATTTTACTAATGTAAATTTTGAATGCAAACTTGAATAATATAGAATTAAAAAGGGGCCAAAGAATTTTTGGAATATGTGTTTTACATATATACAAGATGTTTTACAGCAAAAGGACTTTCACTAGCTGTTCCAGTGGTGCAACGAGTCATCCTTTGGTGAATTTTTTTTTCAGGGAGGGAGTGTAACAAAGAGTTAATTTGAACCAACCTAGAGGTGAAAGCAGAGTGACCCTCCTTCTACCCTATTGGTAAGAGTTGTTGCTATATACACCGCTTCAGCCCGCTCCCCAACGAACTTTTTTTTAGATGATCTGCTGACCCCTTCAGAGAGAGAGCTCAGAGGAAGAAGCTTGGAGCTTGGGATCGTCAGAGTTTCGAGCACCATTTTGATAGACGCCATTTTGATAGATCATCAACCTAGTGTGTACCCCATCCTTTTGCATCATAGCCCAAATAATGTTACATAGCATATTCCAGTCTCATCTTTATTAATATCATAAATAAAAAATTCAGCAGAAAGATTTAGTTTTCATTTATAATACCACTAGACTCACGGCTGGCCTTGACACTATGTCGGCCTCTTCACCACACATAGGAAAAAAATATGTAAAAAATGTAAACGCAAAATTTAATGTTTACATTTTTACTTGTTCATAGCTATGCTTAACTCTTCTTTTATTTTATTTGAGGATTAAAACTCAGTTGGCATGTAACATTGTAAAACCATTTGCATTAACTCAAAGAAATATCTGTAATTTTCGAACTGACATTCATTATAAACAATTTTCATGTAATGTAAAATTATCCTAATTTAATAGCAAAAATGTGGTATATTTTAGGAAAGTATCAACAAAAAATTTAATTAGTTTCAAAGAGAGAAAGAAGCATTCAAAGAACAAGTGTCTTCCATTTTTTTATTATTTTGGACTCAATAATAATAATTTAAAATTTTTTTGATAATTAGTAAAAAAATGTTATAATTAGACTGTCGGCAGTCGGTTGTGGTAATTTTTTTTTATTTTTAAAGAAATGAAAAAAATATTTGAATTTACAAGGAAATAAAGTCTAAATTCATATACCAAAATAATAAGACCAACTTTAGTTGTATCATTATGTTTTATACATATTTCTTTATTGTGGATCAGAGTGTTGGCAGTTGAATATATTACTTTTTCAACCTGGACGGAGTGTTAAAAAAGTTAATTCTACGCATATAAAAAATATGAATCAAGCATATTGATTATAAAAGATTATTATATACACCGTTATAGTTTGACGGATTTTTCATACCATTTATTGCAAAATATATTGTTGTTTTCAACCTTAAAGTAAGGCTTAATTCAGATTAATGCAATATACATACATGAACATTTATATATATTCTTCCTTATCTAGATTATTACAATAGCTAGTAATACTAGATTATATTTACTGGCTAATAAGAACTCGATGTTAGTTGCTCCAATTCAGTGTTTATCCCATGTATAGCATTTTCTCTTATCTTAGTAAAATCCTCCGTCCAAGTACCATTATATACGCTGGTTGTTTGGATCTAATCTATCCTATACATTTAGGAGAAATCTGATCAATTTCTAGCAAAGAACAATGTGGTACAATTGTGCTACATTAAATAGAATCATTTGTTGTATCGATAGCACAATGTTTCTTAACACGAAATTCATTTAATTATTCCAATTGGATAAATTAGTTTTCGTTAAAACATAACTCTACATGAGTTTGATGAATATTTGCCTTTGCAAACACATTTTTCTGTAGTGCCGGTTTCTCTGTTCGTAAACAGAATCATGTAAACCGATAAAATAAGCCTAATAAATTAGACAAAATTTTAAATGATATCCTCGATTTTGTTTTGTTTCTAGGATGATCATTTTTCCGCCTTTTATCTCTAAGCACTCTTTGTAATGAAAATTTTTGATATAACGTATATAAACTATATGGACGAAACTTGAAAACAGGTAACCTTAAAATGTTGAAACTTTTATTTAGGACAATTGCAACATCTAGATGGTTTTCTCCTCTTTTGATTACAATCGGCCCTTCAGTTACCGAAAACCATTCAGTATGATGTATATTAATGATGTAGGACAAAATTCTAGAACGCTTAGCTATAAAGTGTTAAAATTTATTATGTAGAAATATCATAACGTCTTGTTGCACACATTCCTTTTTTTTCAACCTACAATCTACATAACGAAATATTTCAATATAACATATATTACAGCTATGCAGCATAACTCTGAAACAGTTAGCCTAACATGTTGAAATATTTCAAGTTAAACTACTATAACATCAGCAGCATTTGTACCTCCATAATGACCTTATAATTATAAACGTATACCTCCCCTACTGGTCAAATTATGAGGTCTAACTGTTTCAATTAAGAAGGAAATTAAATACCTGGATGTGTATATTGATAGCCATCTTTTAAAAACACATTAAATCGTACAATAAGTAAAATTTCTAACAGATGTCAAGTTTCTGCACACCTCTTATGCACACCACAGTACAATGAGTATAGAAAATTAGTTACATCTATAAAAGACTGTCTTAAGGCCCACACTTCTCTATGAAACCCCGGTTTGGAGAAAGAAGGCAAACACTCCTGTTCTAATGTTGCAAACAGCGCAAAAAGAAAACACTTCAATCAATTTCCTGGTACCATAAAAATGAATTAGTACATCGTTTTACCAAAATGTTCTTCAGGAGTCTTGAACTGAATATTTTTAGAAATTTGTATAATGTAAGAAAAAAAGAAATAGCCAATTTGTCGGAATCTGAAACCTAAGAACTTTTTACAAAGTTAAAAGCTACAGCAGTCTTACATACCCTCATTAAACTAACCCTAAAATAGTCTAGCCAACTTTAATGCATCGTTCTAAATTTTGAATGCTAATTTACTCAAGTTTGATTTATTTTATTAAAAAGTTTGTCATTGTTTTAATTTTAACAATTGATAATGAATTTTCTTCTGTAATTTTATAATTTTTACATCATGAGTCAACTAAAATCAGCATCTTAAAATTAAACCTACATATCTAATTAATTACTACAATGGGAGTCAATCTATTCTTTTGATAATATTTTTTTCTTTTATGATAAATCTTGTCATACTTAGAATCTCTGTGTATGTCTAACAAGAGTACAAAATTTATATATATACATATAATACTTGTTTAAATATCGTTTAAAATTTAAAACCAATTTAGTTTCGTTCATGCTGGCGTGTGATTAGGCCTTTAATTTTCGCTATCATGCAGATTCTTAACTAGGAAAAGAATCATAAACTGAATCCGTTGTATTTCCAATGCCTACATGTTGATGTGTGATAAGGCTATAAGTAAACCAATCCTAGCTCAACAATAAACCTTCACAGATTATGTCACATAAAGGTAAAAAAAATCTTCACGAATCTTGTTTATTGATATTTTATAAAATATTAACACCAACTTGACAATGTTTGACCATAGTCTATTATCGACCCGTTTGCACTAGATACTTTCCCTTAAATCACTGTCCAACTTTTTAAACAATTCACAGTTTATATTACCTCACTTTCTGTTCTATACACTCAAAAACTTATTATAGTAATCCACATAATGAGAAATGACATGCATAAATGAGATAAAGCAACGTTGTAAATGCCTTGTCAAACATTAGCTTGTACGCTTAAAAACTCCACTGATTCAATTAAGAATTAATTTTTCCGATGAAGATTGCATGCACATGACAGTGAAAAATTTTCCACAGATTTATTTAAACATACAAATGAAGAACATGTTTATGCAAGTCATATTACAACCTGCTTACCAGTGAACAATTTTATAATCGTTGTTTTTGATAAAACATAATCTTGGAATATTTAATCAAAATAAGGTTAAAACCTTTTGAACAATGGTACTTGATTTAAATAAGAACTTGAGTATTATCGGGACTAATATTTTTTAAAGACTCTTTAGATTTTTAAAACTTAGCAGCAAGCTATTTGAAATGCAAACATTTCGATTTCCGATCTCCTAACCAAAAGTTTTTTCTCTAAAATTTTGAAAACATTAGTAAAGGCTTATATGCAATAAGCCATGTTGCAGACTGTTTGCCAATAAACATTTTGATAACTGTGTCGAGTAGAAGCTAATCCAGTTAAGAACATTTTTATTTGTATTTTCTAATTTTTAAACCATTTAACTGAAAGGGAATAAATAATATTTTAATTGTTAACCAATGCTGCAAGGAGCGTTTTCTATGAATTATATTTTTAGCCAACATTTACTCTAGATTTACTCTATGTTCTACAGTAGATCGGAATGTATCCGGGGAAATGCCGAAAACATGTCATAAAATGCTGTCTTTCATCTCAGATTTAGCTCTTGGTTTATCAAGACTGACTAAATGTTTCAAATGCTTCCAAAGCCAAAATTCACGTGGGTTAAGGTCAAGCAACCAAGGTAACCATTAGAAGGGTGGAGGCAGATGGCGTGTTTTTCTGTAATGTGATTTTTGAGAACGTTCTTAAAGGCAGGCTAATGTGTGAAGGTACTCCATATTGGCTTTTCATTTTGCAAGCATTTGAGACATCTGGTCAGTCTGAATAAACTAAAAACTAGAACTATTAAAAGAGTAGAAAAACTTTTCTCGAAATATTCTGAGTATTTTCCTGGACGCACTGCGGTCAACTGTAGAACATGCTATTTTACAATTTCCAATGCTAGCTGAAAATGAAGGTTGTCATGTTGAACACGCTTTATTGTAATACATTTTTAAGTAGAGTAAATGTTAAATAAATGCGTAAGTTCTCAAAAAACTCCGTATGGGTGTAAAAGATTGAACTACATTCGTTCAAACAAACTCCCATAGTTTTATTATGTCCTACAAACATTACATTACTTTCTGAACAATAGATTCGACAGTAGACAACTTTCCAACAAATGTAGGGAAGTTAAGTTATAGGCACCCTATATTTTCCCCACATGGAGTACTTGATCACTAGATTACCTATAAATTATCAAGCTAAACTGAAATTAAAAGTATCAAAATAGGCAAAAAATTACAAAAATGAAATATCTAATGCACTCTGTACAGCAAATGTAACAAATATGTTGCATCTATAAGTCTAGAGAAAGTGATTTTATTTCCTCTGGCATTTTCTCAAAGCTTTAACTGTTTCCATCCGAGTAGTTCACACCAACGAAAAAACATTTGTATAATACAGTGTAAGGAAGACCCAGATGAGACAGAAATCGTTTTCACTTCCACACAGCTTTGTTGGTCAAACGCTGGTTGTATGGAAAATACGCTGTTTATTGGTATTATTATTAGAGGCTTCGAATTCCAATGTAGGCATGTATGTTCCTTTCAATTTCAAATTGACCTTAAGTAGTTGATCCCAGTGTGTATGCAGGCAAACCAAAACTTTTATACATTTATTCCTGAGACATCACTAATACACAGCAAAATAGTTAGCATAAAAGAGCAGATGCCTCCAACCTTTCAGCGAACTAAACACATTTTCATAAGTTAAAAATGCATCACAAGATGCCCTTAAATACTGCCATCAAAGGCTTACAGAGACACAACATAATAATAACATAGAACTCTTTTTCAAAAAATGTCAGGTGTTGTCAGGTTTGTAAGCAAAATAAAGAACTTTAATACAATTTACACTTACAATATAATGGTACAAACACCCAGTACCGTTACCTTTCGTAGAGCAAAAAAGTACACCAAACTGCTCCATAAGACCAATTTACGGCTTTCGAACATTCTAATCAATGCAAAAAAAAATTTTTTTCGAGTTCTCTTAAATTATGTCAATTAAATATTTGATATAACACTGTTCTTCGATACCAGAGTTCGTGGGCCTGAATCACAATGATGACATGAATGTTAGTAGCCGTTCGGAATCGGCTTTAAGCAGTAGGTCCCGATGTCCTAGACCTCGTGTAGAAAAACAGTAGGCCGTAGTGATTCAAACCAAACCAAACCCTAAATTAAAATTCTCTAATTTTTTCTTTCTCTGCATCTACTCTGTATAGAACTTAAAGTCTGGGGTGGGCGAAGGTTTTATTTCAGTCATAGAGGCGTATAGCGCAAATACACCCACACACACGATTATTTATTTATATATATATATATATATATATATATATATATATATATATATATATATATATATATATATATATATATATATATATATGAGTGTGTGTGTGTATAAATTAATTTACATTTCCCTTTTCTCCCCTATTTAGAATTTAAAATATTACGCGTAAAATAATTTAGTTTCATCATAATTACATAGCCATTTAATTATAAGAAAAAGATTGTATTTTATCAATAAAATCATTTTAATGTAATTCAGTGCTTCGATTTCAGCTTTCAAAGCTGAATAGGTTTTTTAAAGATTCTTTTTAAAGGTTTTCCAGTTCAAAAGTATAAATATTTTATCCTTGATCCTTAAAAAAAAAAAAAACTCAGAAGTTAATTTATTTCAAACAGTAGAAGGTCACCTACTAATTAGTTTACCACTGTTTTGCCTAGAATAGCGCACTTGAAACAAAATTTTAAAACGGCGAAAAATGAATTTCAAGTCAACAAGAATGAATATTTTAATCAGAAGTTCTGTCGAGGCGTACAACCTCTTTTAACTTTTGATGGGAAAGATGAAAGGATGAAAAACAAACCCTTTTTTGAGATGAATATGTTCGGGGTTTAAAAAAAAACTTTATGAATAAAATAATTTATTTCTGATTCAAGAATCTATATATATATAAATGAATTTGTGTCTGTCTGTACTCAATAGACTCAAAAACCATACATCCAATCACCGTGAAAATTTGGGAAATTATTAGGTACATCCCTAGGAAGGTTTTTGAAAATTTTTAACGTTCGAAATCCATTCCTTCCCCCTTTTTCGAGCGTTTCATGTCATTATTCCAAGCATTATTTTCCCCAGTTAAGCGCAAACGATAACTTTTTAATTTATCGCATCATAACTAAGTGAAAGAAGTAATATTTCTAGCAATGTGGCATCATCCCATTAATCCCATGTAATTGTTTTAAGTGCAGTTTTCCTCGGTTAAAAGCAGGAGATTAAAATTTTCAATTTATCACATAATAAATAGGTGAAAACGATATTTTTTTATCATTATGACATCATTCCTTTAAATATCTCATTTATTCATTTCTTATTTTATATTATTTAAACATCGTCTGCGTAGTATCAATTCGATTTGACCTGGAAATTTAGATATAAAGTGATTCACTTTCATTTCTATGTGACGCAAATTATAGCATTTTTATATAAGAACTAATTTTAAATTTAATTCTTGGTTACAATGAAATGTTTATCAACAATATTCTACCAAGAAAAAGTACAAATTTCAGTGACTCTCATAGGCAAATAAAAACTTTTATATAGTTATTTTTATATTCATACGGTTGTCGATATGAATGTGTGTTTCTGTTTCATACAAAACCATGGGGTTTGTCATAAATTTCCTTAATTTTCGACAACATTTATTAATACCACCAAAATTAGCACTGTTGCTGTCAAAACCTCTGCTTCCTATTCTACCACGTAATATGGCAAGATCAAGATCTATTAACGTTGCTAATCAACGTACAGTAGTAATACAGTAATGTAATTTAGGGTTAAACTTATATTTTACCATAAAAAAAGTTTGAGCAAATTTAATATAAGACACAAATTCGATTATAAAAACTGAATATTGTTATAATACGCTTATAATAGAAATATATAAATATGCCAATGACTCGAACTGCACTGTGACGAAATTAGAGAGTTATGCAAGAAAAAAAATCTTTGTTAAAAAATAATATATTAAGTTCACCGTAGCGAAGCACGGGCCTACGTGCTAGTATTTCATAAAAAAACATCTTTGTAATATATCTGGAAATCAATTATAATAGAATTTTCAAATTTTCTTTACCCAAATTGTATATAGAATTCAGCAACTACTTTTTCTGGTAAAAAAAAATGTTTTTTAGTTTCTTGTGATTTCTGTTTAGAAAATATTAAGTGATCCTGTTTTCATAAAAAATTAGAAGGAGCACTGTTTTAAGAAAGTAAAAAAATCATGGTACGAGGTTTGGAACTTTAATAGTGGCAACTATTTATTTCCATGGAATACAAAAGTGATTCATTTCATCATGTTTTAAAGTCCTTCAATATATTGCCAGCATTGTGTATAACCCGTTCCCAATGATGTGGAAGTCTCAGAACACTTGTAGCAGCGCTAGTTCTGTTGATAGTTCAAATTAACCAGTCTATTGCCGCAATAATCTCTGGATCAGTTCTAAAGAGAATGCCACAAATGGTTCCTTTATATTAGGAATCAAGACAAAGTCGCAAGGGCTTAGATCTGGAGAGTATGGTGGATGGTAAAGCGCTTCCCAGCTCCATCGATCGAACAAATCAGTCACAGCTTGCGCTGTATACTTTAGAGCATAGTCAAGCAGAATTATAGGAGTGTTTTGGAAAGTACAGAATTTTTCTCAGGCGTTTCTTTAAAATGTACAGCACATTATGTGTATGAGTAAATACTATCAGTTGGGCCAGCTCCCAAATCGTTGGGAGTCGATCGCTTTCTATTAGTCGATAGCTGTCTATTATGTTGGATAATAAAGCACTTCCCAGCCCCATCGATCGAACAAATCAGTCACAGCTTACACTGTATGTGGCTGAGCATTATCATGCAAAAGGTAAGGGCATTCTGCAGAAAGTGCAGAATTTTTCTCATGGTGGGGTGTTCCTTCAGAATTTGCAGCACAGTCGTATACACAAATACTGTCCTTCAGACCAGCTCACGAATCGTTTGGCATTGATCACTGTCTATTATTGCGCAACAGCATGTACTTCTGATTTGCTGACACTAGGACGACCTGGCCGATGCATGTCTGTCACATTTATGCGTCCTTCATTGAAGGCTTTTACCCATCTTTCTACAGTTCTGTGAGACAATATAGATTTTCCGCAAACCCTTGAATACCTAGATGACATTATAGTGCTCTATGACCTCTGGCACATTGAATTTTTGTACAACTTCCTTGTTCTTGTTTTGAAGAAATCCTGACAACATTTTAGACCACAAGCTAATATGAGGATCACTTCTTCTCATTACTCCGCATGCGCATGACGTGAGAAGGACGATTTGGCTGAGAATTAAAGTGGGTATGTAGCTCACGTGTGGTATACGCGGTATTCTTTGGTTTTGTTGTGTAGTGTTATTACAGGGGTGTTGCCACTATTTAAGTTCCAAACCTTGTATTTAACATTTTTTATCTGCTTTAATGATATGCAAAATGTTGCAGTTTTCAAATAGTGGAAAAATATCTTCATATTCATTTAAAACCCTGTAAATTATTATTTGACAAGCTGTACTTGGGTAGAGTTCTCGCATTTAAATCTCGCTGCAGTCATGGATGCTCGTAGATGTTCGAACTCGGCTCTACACAGTAGGTTCCGGTTACATTACTCATCGTGTAGCCAAACAGTAGACCGCAGCATTCCAAATAAAATTAATACTAAATGGTGTTTGTGTAAAAACAACATTTAAAAACTATGCTCTACAGTTTGATTTTGAATCATCGTTTATTCACCAGCAATATTTTTCATTGTATACAAAACAATATATTTAATATAGTATTTTTTAATTATGATACTTGAATTTTATAACGTAATTAGTAAAAATTTTATTTAATTACAATACAACATAAAGTACGAAGACCGGCGTGCAGCTTTTTTAAAACATTGATTTCATGCATAAAAATATCACATCTTTAAATTTCAATGTGCAAAGCTATGTAATAATGCTAGTGTAGTACTATATCAGTACTTATAACAATGATATTTTTAACATCCTGTACTGATTTGTTTAACTATTGCATAGTTCTGAATTATATTTTAATCAAATCAGATACTGCATATTTTTATTTGCTATTAATTAATTGCCTTCACACACGCATCTTTAGAAAATAGTTGCACAAATACCCTCTGGCTTAATACAGTTCTCACATTGCGCACTAGCTGTTATAAACAGACTTCTGAAAGAAAGTAACAGTCTAAAGTATCTGCTATTACTTTACAAATTAAATCGTGTTATTTACATTTTC
>CM063498.1:79385508-79388008 GCA_032207245.1 Pardosa pseudoannulata
CCAGACTGCAGGCTGAAGAGTGTATGATGCGTGTGTGAGATTTTTACTAATATTTAAAGTTAGAGGTTGTTTTAGAATAATCTTCTTGTCTATAACATTGCGTCATACACATATGAATTAATGAATAATTTTGGTTTTATTGAAGCGACGCTGAAAAATTCTTTAAATTCCTTGAGAAACTAGAAATAAATAAGTAAATGAAGGAATCAATAATATTGAATATGTATTTTCATCTGTTTGTTCATCCAAAAAAATACATACAAATATACATACACGCACACACATACACTGTCTACCAATAAGTATTTGGACATCTATGCAAATGACGATATCTGCGGTCCTGAGGTACGTCAAGGCCTCGGGTATACATAATGTAGGAAACAGCATTGCCATTAGTCGCATGCAAGATGCCTCTCAGTTCGGAGCTCTCTGATTTCGAGAAAAGTATAATTATCGGGTATCACAAGTGTGGTCGATCCTTAAGGGACATATCTAGCGATCTGAAGTACCCAAAATCGACAGGGGCTTATGTGATTAAGAATTGGAAGGTGAGCGGTGATTGTCGGAATGTGCCCTGAGGGTCTACCAACTATTGATTTTGAATAAAGTTAGTTTTCTTTTCTATCTCAGATGTCCAAATATTTATTGGTAGACAGTGTATATATGTGTGTGTATATATGTATATATGTATGTAAATATGTTTATGTGTATACAGAGAGATAGAGATAGTGAGATGAGAGAGTAGTGATTGTATGTATGTCTGTGTATTTAACGTCCAATATCTTCACTAATATGACCTACCTTAAGTTTCTAGATAATTTTATCAATTAATTTAAATATATTAGACGTATTTCATGCGTAGTAAGATTATGAAATTATAATGCTTAACCCCTTAAAGCACAAATTTTTTTAGGAAAATCTGACAAAAAAATTATTTGCATTAAGACAGAAAAAGAATATAAGTATAGCGTAAGTTATTTTTTGCAATTTTATTTCTGGGTGGTGACTAGAGAGCGAGAAAGGGGGTAAAAGTTATAAAAATTGCTACACAAACAAAGTGTAAACGATTTGATTGCATATTTATTTTGAATTTTGCCCGTGTCAGACACGGGCAAATGCGTTAAGGGGTTAATTGAGTACAATAGAATATAAAACAGTTCCTATAGAAAAAATTATAACTATATTATATTACTATCCCTAAGATTTAAAAATTTTATTCAATAGATAATTAGTTTTCTCTTGTGTATATATTTTTGAATTACCTAGTTAGCTGTAACTGCATTGTAATTCTACATTTCTTACTAATTTTCCTGAGCTTTTAGACTTTTTACATGAAAAGATTTTAATATCATTAATTCTTTCTATAGAATGCATTTTTGAGGACACTGTAATTAAAGTTATAGGTTAACCCCTATATTTTAAATTAAATTATTGCGTGGATCGTTATATAAAGTTTTTAGTTTTTTATTTCAAAATTCTATTGTGTTAATTGTTCTCCACTTTTCAATACATTTTACTTTAACTACAACAAATTATTTCTTGATTTTATGAAAACTTAAACAGGTATATAATGTTTCACAAATTTTTGTATAATTGTATTAAATATTTCAAGACATTTTGGTTTATCAAAACCCATACTCCTTCTTTGTTCCCTAAGAATCCTTTAGAAAATATAAGAACTCTTATCTAAGTTCGCACGTAAAATAAATGATGACTTCAAAAATTTTTAAAAAGCTCCGAAAATGGATGTAATGTATTTTTCCAGTGCTTTATATTTTGAGGTAAGAGTCAGTATTGTTTAGGAATATTTTCACTGAATATTGAGTTGTAATCTATACACAAACTAGCTTTTCATGGCTTTTTAAATCTATTTTCGAAGTATCGTTTTAACAGATTTTCTAATTGCATTAATTTTGGATGACTCTCGTAAAAAAATATAAATAAATCTATAGAATATTTTAATTTTACTTTTAGAATCCATTATTTCTTATTTGATATTATTCAATACGATTTATGTGTATTAAAAATACAATCATAATACATTTATTTCTATATATATACAAGTAAACAATAATTTTTTCCATTATTCTAGTCGACAAATAAACAAAATATTTTTTTATACACATAAATTCTATTTTTAAGAATTTTTTCTAATTTGTATAGATTAAAGTCTAAACAAAAATTGACTCTTAAATTTTTAAAAGCGCAAACTGCGTTAGTAAAATTTCATTTATCCGCAAATTAGAGAGAGTAAAAAAAAATGAAATAAAATGTTCAGTATTAACTGCAGCTATGTTCCAGTCAATAAATTCTTTGTAGTTAATTTTACGACTATGTATTCAGTTATATCAAGCGTATAGCTTTTTATTATTATTATGGGAGCACACTTCTTAAATGTATTCAACTACCGCATTTAAAAAGGGTTCAGTGCCTACGGCTGTAACAGTTTTTCTTATAAACCAACGGGAAAACAAATTTTAGGCGTTTGACATTTTACTAC
>CM063498.1:79393008-79400508 GCA_032207245.1 Pardosa pseudoannulata
TCTCCTCGTGCGACACAATTTTAAAACTAATCTTATGACAGTCTAACGATGTAATTTAATAACATGTCAATTTAACGATGTTCTTTCCGATACCTTAATATTCACAGAGCTTGATTTTTCTTCTTAAATTCGTCTTGAAGTAATTTCCTTTCTTTGCTACCCATGAAATTTAATTAATCAAAAATTACACATATTATGCTTAATGCTGTGCACACACACGCATATATATGTATACATACATACATAAATATATATATATATACATATATATATATATATATATATATATATATATATTATATATATATATATATATATATATATATATATATATATATATATATATATATATATATATATATATATATATATATATATATATATATATATATATATATATATATATATATATATATATATTATACTTTAATTTCCTTAAAACCTCCTCTCTCCCATTCTAATTCATTTAAATCTTTTTCCCAGCCCTTAAATAGTTTAATCAAATTAGTGTTTTCCACTTAAAATTCCTCATAAAGCTGTCTATCCTAAAAATTTAAACTTTCTGCCTGTACAGCCACGTTTTCAGCGGTCTGCGGCAAATGGTTTTGCGTTTTGCCGATATTGCATTTAATTCCGTTATTAAGGTTTTTTTACAGTGGGAAAATTGTTTCTGTCTTCGGTGCACCTCCGTTCGATCAGAATAAGCTCTGTGGCTTTTCTTTGCCTGTTGTCCAGTAGAATAGATGTGCGTAGCTGCTCTGGAATAAAGTTTCAATTAGACGTGCCGTTTGCTTCAATGTCTGCCCGACTGCATTTTTATTACTTCAAGCTGTTGAGCTTTCTCCTTGTGAAGGAGTTTTATAAAAAATGGATTACATATATATATATATATATATATATATATATATATATATATATATATATATATTGTTTTAATTTTTCCGATGAATACAAGTGACTTTGCATATATAGATTCGTATCGGTGTATTTTTAGCATTTTCTTTTATATAATTCAGAGTATTTCAGCTGTCTAAATATAGCATTTGCTTATTAAAGCTAATTTATTTTTGTAACTTTGCATAATCTACTGAAATTTTCAGGAATTGTAAATAAGTATTATTAGTATGTTTTTTAGTATAAAAATTGATGTTTTTTCCTTTGTTAAGTGGTATTTACATAATTTTCCAATATATCGTCTTTCCTTCCTTGCTCCACTTGTTTTACAACTAATACATATTTTTGTGAGATATTTATTATATTTTTGGTCTTGATCGTATTGACCACATTTCATCAGCTTCCATGATTAACAACGTCCTTGCAATTCATGATAAACAGTTTTTGTACACCACACTATTCTTTTCGTTTTGTGTGTGTTGAAGTGTTGTCTTTTTGAGTGAAATCTTCCACTGCTGTTTGAAACAAAAATACAAATAAGATTTTAAATTTATTATCTCAATGTTACTATTGTTTGAAGTATTTAATAAGAATAGCTTCTGTAATACCGCTTAACGGCGATCCCTTTGCCGTTACTTCCCGAACTAAGCTCTTCGGCACTTTAGCACTGGTAACAGTGATCTTAAATCCACTACTTCCTTCAATCTTAATAAAATTAAATGAAAGCTTATCAACAATAATAAACAAATGAAAATGTAATGAAGAGTGCTCAATTAATATATTTTCAGTGCCTAACAAATAGTCACAAAATAGTTATTCTCATATTCAATGGTTTCAATTCTTCATTTTCACGATATTTTTCCCAATGCAGCTGGCAATATAGACACATATACTTTTATGCCAATACAAGGCTGTGAATCTGTTACCCATTTAGGATTAAAATTACCCGGAAAGCACGTGTATCTTAAGAAATGTTACGGATGCGATTAACATTACCTTCCTCTGTGTCATCGTAAATTAGAAGCAGGGACCAAGCAAAAGACTTTCAGGCTTTGCCTGTGAACCCAAGATGTATCGTTTGAGAATTTGGAGGACATTGTGACCACTGTGAAGATATTTTACGTGCTCCAGTCACCTTTAGCGAACAAAGCGGATCTTAGTCCTGAATCAGCAACTTTTCAGTTATAAGATCGCTGCCTTTGCTGACTGACGCTGCTTTTGCTGACTGAGCTGCCGCTGCTCTCATCAAAGAAGATGAGAAGGTATTTAGTACAGTTTCCTATAACTTCATCCCTTAATGACTTACATGTCTATGTTAATAGTTTGGCTCACAATTTACGACCCTTACAACCTTTATTGAAAAATTTAACTATTGTTATCCAATAATTTACCAGAAAAGCGGTCACGGGCTGCAACTTGAAAATTCTCCTTTCCCGACAATAGCGTTTATACTAAAGAAATGATATTGTTATAACTCTTGTTTCTTGATGCATATTTGTTAAAATATTACAGTAAACACTTTAACATGAAGAGATTATTTTGTCAAATTATTCACAAATAATGTTAAAATTTTTAACATAAAATATTATCATTGTGTAAATTTATATATAATTGCGTATCCTTTAGCTTGATTTTACGAAGTTTGTACCGTATTCTATATACAAAAGGATTATACGTAAACGTCAATCCAATTGTATAAAGAGCCAAGGATCAAATTAATCTTTGAATGAGAGTCAAAAAGATAAAATTTCGAAAGACATATAATTATGTAGTAGCTTATAGAAAAACAAATTGTGTAGTTATTAGCCAAGAAATCTTTCACAAACTTGCGTGATAGCTAATTGGATTGTTAGTGAACAATGTTGCAGGCCTCAAGAAATTCATTTTAAATTTTTGTCTGGGGTCAAACAAAAGTTTTTGTTATGTCAGAAAATCGATCTGTTTAACTAGACGATACATTCTACTTTTAAGACACAAAATGCTTATCCTGACATAAGATCTTTATTATCACAACCTTTGTTTGATTTCTCAGAAAATGAAAAGTTCTGCTTCTTTTAGAATGATTTTTAAGAGTTCTTTTCTAACGCTCTCACTTAAAAAGGATTTTATTTTCGTTCCATATACATATTTTTAAAAATTATAAAAAATATATACAAGTGGAAACAATGAAATTCACTTACCCGCAAGACAACTTTTGAAACGCGTATATCAGAAACTAGGCTTTTAAAGCAAATTTCATTCTCATTCCGTAAGCCTAAAGTTTTAATTTTTTTGTTTCTCTTTTGAAATCCTCCCGTCTTCTTTTATTTCGTCTTATTTTATTCTCAACTAAACAATGACACAAAAGAAAATGTATTTTATTTTTTCGAAATTTATTCTTACATTTAAATTCTAGATATGAAAAGTATACTTCCCACAATACCATTTAATTTCATGAAGAAAATTGAATTTAAAGGTGATTATTTACCAAGAAAAAATTAGAATCAAGTTACAATTCATAAGGATACGTCACATACCGCAGACATGTAGTTGGTTCTTTTTTCTTCAGCCTTTGTGATAATTTCCTAGATTTTACGTAGTTAAAAACAATCTTTGGCATATAGTAATTACCACAATGACAAAGCGCATATCACCCGGTACTTTGCCTGGAAGCTAGCATATTGGTCTTTATTTTTTCTTGGGAAATATAACGTTCATTACCTTCCCAAAACTGCATTTTGCTAGGTTATGTAAGTGGGTAGGAAACTTTACAAGACACGTAAGGCACCCCAAGAAGTATGTAATGTTTTCAAGATTTTTTCTTAAATTAAACTGCTAAGAAAGGAGATATATTTAAAAATGTATTCTTTACCATGTTAGAAAATAAAGCATATCGCTTGGATTAATATAATAGTGGTTTCCAGAATAAAGAAGATAAGTATCTTCCGTTAGGTATAAAATCTGTTATCTAATACCTCTGTTATCTCTTAGTTTATATTAGTTAGATATTAGTTACTTATTTATAAATTTCAAAACTGGGCAAGTGGATTTCTAATTTTTCACTTGATGTATGTATTTTCTGCTTTTCAAAAGAAGTATTGATTCCCATAACAAAAGTAAATAGATTATAAATAGTCTTTTATCATAAATGTAGGAAATATTTCTCCTAAACTGAGCAAAAAAATTTATTTTATGTCGAATCAAATCGAAACTTTATTTTAACTTTTTTGCTCGAAAGGTTCCATGTCCTTTTAATCAAAAAGAAGAAAATATTATTGGGCATGTTCTCCCTCTTTATTATTACCCTTAAATTGGAAAACATTAATATATTTCAAAACATAGAGTCACTTTTCCAACAGTTACCCTTAATTTCCTACAAAGACTTTTCTTGATAAAAAGTGTATAACTGCACAAACTGAAAATGTATATGTAAAGCTAATAATAAACAGGAAACACCATGAGAAAAAAAATCTTCGTTTTATAAAAATAATTTGTTTGCTATTACTTCCGCATAAATTAGATATATTCATGGAAACACTGAAAAATAAAAGTAAACACATCATATATTTATCCATCACTGCATATTTAATCTAATTGTTTCTATTCTTTTCTACTCGGAAGTAACTTACAGCAGTTAAAATTGCTTGATATTTTTGTAACAGATAAAAAAAACATCCATTAAAATGATAGAAAAAATTGCTGATAGGAAAAAAAATCATCTGTTTAGCTTCCGGATGAAAGACACCGAACTGTTCATTAAATACCTCCAGCTTTTAATGAGTCTTAAATACGCGTATTGTCTGCTCTGAATTTCTAATTAAGTTTTTGTTCTATTATTCAGAGCATGTCTAAATGTTCTGGGGATATATCTTTTCTCTAATCTAACAGCTACATGGACTGCATTGAGTGCAACAATGCTAATAATAGCTTTCCATCTTAGCTGTTTAATTACTGTCGAGAAAAAAGTGAAAGAATTCAACATTTAGGAAAAAATTGAAAATTTAGAAAATAATGTAAGAAAATCTAACATAAACGTTAAAATGTAATTCTGAGATTTAAGATGTAAAAAGAAGAACGAACGATGGCCGAATGGTTAGAGTGCTGACCTTCGGAATCAGAGTTCGTGTGTTCGAATACCACTGGGGCATGGATGTTCGTAGCCATTCGGAATCGGCTTTAAGCAGTAGGTACTGGTCTCATTAGCCCTCGTGTTGCAAAAAGTAGACCGTAGTGCTCCAAACCAAACCAAAACAAAAAGAAGTATATATTGTTATATTACAGTAAAACCTATGAAATTTCTTAGCTGTGAGTGATTAATTTTAGTGTAAAAATAATAAATTTCTGGATATCGACATCAACACATTGAATTACATTAATAACTCATAACAACACCATTTCAACTTGGCAGTGGTGACATTCAAAGAAGGAATCTCTTTACTATTTGTAATAAATATCACAATCATCAAGCTAATGCCGAACATATTCTAAGTTGCTTTGATATTCCTAAACAAGTTCTTTTTTCAAATTCCTTTCATCTCCTGGTCTTTTTTCGAATCAACATCAATCTCTTGGATCTCGTCTGACATTATCGGACTTTACACTATTAGAAACAACAATAACATTAAGTTACATGACACATTCATTATTCCATTTATTTTTATAAATGTTCAATTCGTGTATTCAATTATGTATATTGTGTTATGTATACAATTATGTATATTATTTACTGGGGGACATGAAAATCTTTACCATCTGTAATAAGTATCACAGTGATCTAGGAAATGCCAAACATGTTTTTAGTTCTTTTCGTCTTCCTAGGCAAATTCTTTATTGCAATTACAGTGTACCGAGGTACTTTCTCCCGATGGTCAGCTCGTGCATGCAAAGCAAAGGGAAAAATTTCCAAAAATTTAGGACTTCGATTGTTGACTTCGATTTTAGGGACCCCTGCGAACAATGTATAGATCACGGAATGGCAGAAGCGTAAAGGCCAAGCTCTTAAAGAGATGTAACCTTGAGTTATGAGAGCAGGGGCTAAAAATGTCAGCTTTCACAAAAGGGGCTATTTTAATGAACCCACCTGCACTCCCGAATGGGGTGCAGTTGTGGGACAATTTCACCAAACAAGCGATTGGCAAAGAAGAAAAAATGGCGTTAAAGCCGAGGTGAGGAGTTGGGAAAAAGAGTTAAGAAAAATGAGTCGAAGTCGGTATCAAGAGTAGCTGGACATAGGAATCATAAGCCCTGTTAGCCAGCACGGCCGTCCCGTGCACCGAACGCCCGGACTGACACACCGCATGAGGAAAGCCTCTGCCTGCTCTACTGTGCCTTTACTGGAGGTAAAATAGATTTAACATGATCATGAGGGTTATTTAGGCGTCAGTTAGTAATTTAATATTTTGATTAAGGAATAACGCATAACTAAAGATGATTGTAATAACTATTGTAACAACACAAATTTGTATGCACACAAATTGTAACAATACACAATAGTATTGTAATAACTATTGTGTATATATGAATATAAAACATAAATAATTGCTGGTTATGTTATATGATGATCAAGTAGGATATCAATTTGTAAATAGTGTACAGAATAAATGCCTTAATCGAAATAGAAGATCTTATATTTTTAGTGTTTCCCCTTTGTAGACGAACACTGGTGTTGTAAGTACATTACAACAAATTTCTACAGTTTGACTTACT
Organism: Pardosa pseudoannulata; assembly: GCA_032207245.1. Lineage (NCBI taxonomy): Eukaryota > Metazoa > Arthropoda > Arachnida > Araneae > Lycosidae > Pardosa > Pardosa pseudoannulata. The sequence continues at coordinate 79,399,588 of CM063498.1, forward strand.
TCTAATCAACATCAATCTCTTAGATCGTGTCTGACATTATCAGACTTTCATCAATTACCAACAATAATCATATCAAACAGCATCAACATCAACCAATAACATTATGTCAGTATCATAAACATTCATGAATTTCCTTATATGTAGATACATATAAGGTTTTATGCTCAAGGAAATCAATACCTCTGGCCACGCATATGGGTCTCCTGCTTCTAAATTACGAGGACCCATATGAACAAGAAGTCGTACTTAAGGTACTAATTAAAACGAAAGGCGCACCATTTTGTCTTAATACGAGTAGCGTATGGCTCAATCGTGCTTGGTTTGACCAAGTGTCATAAGACAACAACAATAACATGCGCATGAAAGTATATAAGATCTAAAATTTTCATTTTCAGAACAAAGGAAAAAAATAACCGTTTTACTTTCAAATCGCTTGAAGATGCGGGATCATTCTAACCATGTACAAGTAAGAAGAGAATTTTCTCACAGTCATAGAGCCAAATATAAATTTTCAAAAAACTTAAAATGGGATGTACTCATGCATGTGAACAAAACCCACAAAGAAGGGTTACATTATTCCACGTAATCTATTTTCAAAAAGATAAAATTTATACCCCGAATCCAGATTAAAAATAAACGTTAAAGATTGATAATTTATCACATTAATTTTATCATCATCATACATACACACATGCCTGTGTGAGTGTGTGTGAGTATGCACACGCGCATATATATATATATATATATATATATATATATATATATATATATATATATATATATAAGTATATATACGATATATATATATATATATATATATATATATATATATATATATATATATATATATATATATATATATATATATATATCTTTAAATTATATTTTATATATATATATATAAAATATATATATATATAG
>CM063498.1:79403008-79408008 GCA_032207245.1 Pardosa pseudoannulata
ATTAAGTCATGCAACACTATTTCTTAAAAAGAATTTTCGATTAAAATGTTGACACTATTTGATAAAAATTGAGTCTCACAACAATATTTATTAAAACTATTCCCAGTGCAAAGCACACAAGTGGTTTTTTTTAATTTTTAATTTTATCTTTATAATTTATATAGAAACAAAAATTGGGTATTGATTTTCACTTTCGTTAACTAACTTTCCTGTAAGACAATTATTAAAAATTATACAACAGTTTTAGCAACTATTTTCGCAGTTTGATGCTGTTAAGTACTTTGTACCTCGAAAAAATATTTTGTGATTTTTAAAAGTATAACCAGTTTAATGGAAGAAATATTGTATAGGATATAATATAATATTAGAATTGTATAGAATCTTCTAAAATTTAAATCAGAAATATACAAAAAAAACGCAGCTATAGCATTTCAAAATTACTAATTCGATACAAAAATCATCAAACTGGAAAATATTATTTTTAAAAGTTTAAATGAGGGTGAATGGCAATCAGGTTTCAGTGCAGTAATATAATCATGTTATTCGAAAAATGTCTTTTGATAATGAAGCGTATACCTTACTTGATTTTTCAGAATAAAAATTCTGTGAAAATCTGTCTTTTTAAAGGTATCTTGTACCTTTAAAAGATATAAGATACCATTTTTAAGATATGAAAATCATCGTGATAAGTGAATATTTTTTTGGCATCAGTTATACGTAAATTTTATAATAGAGGAACTATTTGTCATTATTTCAGTCGATGTACCGAAAAAATGAATTTATTTACTTGAAAAAAACCTATAGCGTTGATCTGAATGACAAAATTATAAATTCTTAAAAATTCTTTCCTTGAAAATTTGGGAAATTATTTATAAAATTACCATCTAAGTTTCCTGGGGAAAAAAGCTGGTTCTGAAAAATGTGTAAACTTTACAGTCTTTTTTTTTCAGCTGTCTCTAAAAAGATATGTTAAGCACTGATAGTTTAAATGAAAGAAAATAGCTATTTAGAGTAAGGAAAAAATAAGCACATAATTTTTAATTCATACACAACTTTATACTATGTGGGTATTTATGTTAACTATTACATCCTTCGTCGCCTTATTGAACAATTCGAATTAAATAATATGTTGAGTAACAATAACACTAGAAAAATCAGTAGCCTTTATTAAATACCTGTTGTTAATTATAGAATTAACGGGTTTTAACCTTTTGGAGATAAGACGTTGTTATCTCGATGAGGACGTACAAGTCTTGCAAGTATTAGTTTTGTTGAAATATGTATCAAGAATTGCATTCCTCATCTGTCATACGTGTCAAAGCCATCATTATCAATCACTTCTATTGTCTATCCCATTTTCGTAGAGTTATTTTTCACCCCACTCTTGAAACACACTTTATTTCTTCCCTCCAACTTATTATTGGACAAAAGGGTAGCAAAAGGAATTGTTCATAAGAAAAATAGCACTAAACTTAAATTTAGTATATTTCTCCCCACTCTTGAAACACACTTATTTCTTCTCTCCAGCTTATTATTGGACAAAAGGGTAGCTAAACTAAAGGAATTGTTCATAAGAAAAATAGCACTAAACTTAAATTTAGTATATTTCTCCCCACTCTTGAAACACACTTATTTCTTCTCTCCAGCTTATTATTGGACAAAAGGGTAGCTAAACTAAAGGAATTGTTCATAAGAAAAATAGCACTAAACTTAAATTTAGTATATTTCTCCCCACTCTTGAAACACACTTATTTCTTCTCTCCAGCTTATTATTGGACAAAAGGGTAGCTAAACTAAAGGAATTGTTCATAAGAAAAATAGCACTAAACTTAAATTTAGTATAATTCTCCCCACTCTTGAAACACACTTATTTCTTCTCTCCAGCTTATTATTGGACAAAAGGGTAGCTAAACTAAAGGAATTGTTCATAAGAAAAATAGCACTAAACTTAAATTTAGTATATTTCTCCCCACTCTTGAAACACACTTATTTCTTCTCTCCAGCTTATTATTGGGCAAAAGGGTAGCTAAACTAAAGGAATTGTTCATAAGAAAAATAGCACTAAACTTAAATTTAGTATATTTCTCCCCACTCTTGAAACACACTTATTTCTTCTCTCCAGCTTATTATTGGACAAAAGGGTAGCTAAACTAAAGGAATTGTTCATAAGAAAAATAGCACTAAACTTAAATTTAGTATATTTCTCCCCACTTTTGAAACACATTTTATTTCTTCCTCCAGCTTATTATTGGACAAAAGGGTAGCTAAACTAAAGGAATTGTTCATAAGAAAAATAGCACTAAACTTAAATTTAGTATAATTCTCCCCACTCTTGAAACACACTTATTTCTTCTCTCCAGCTTATTATTGGACAAAAGGGTAGCTAAACTAAAGGAATTGTTCATAAGAAAAATAGCACTAAACTTAAATTTAGTATATTTCTCCCCACTCTTGAAACACACTTTATTTCTTCCCTCCTGCTTATTATTGGACAAAAGGATAGATAAACTAAAGGAATTATTCATATGTAAAATAGCACTAAACTTAAATTTAGTATATTTCTCTACCCAAATTTGAAGAAACTTCCTATCATTCCTACCATGAAAAGGTTAAAGTTTTAATATACTTCCTCTTAATACAAACACGATGGCACATATTCTATTGCGTAACACGTGTTCAGAGTTGGATTACTCACACCTAGTTAGGAGCAGCTAAGGGAAAGTTTGTCAATTCGAGAATTGCCAATATTTTAATTAAAGCCCTTAAAATATTCCCTGCAGTCTCATTCTGATACACTATTGAATTAGTCATAATGTTTCCTACTTATCGTAATTAGTCATCATGTTTCCAACAGATCACTTTATCATTATCTGCGTAGGTTATTACCTTTTACAATAAGTAGATGATCTGATGGTTTCTTGTTTCTTTTCGGATGTACATTATACGAGTTCTATAGTAATAGAAGAAGCTGTTTGATTAAAACCATACCTTGATATATTTCAGCATTATAGATTTAATTATGGATTCAATTATGGATTCAATACGTAATGTGACTTAAGATGCAAGTTCCCATGTTCGTACATTTAAATTGTTTTAAAAATATTTGATATATTCACGAAATAAAGTTTTGGATTTTAATTTTTACAATAAAAAGAATCCTTTTTACAAAAATATTGATGGTAAAAATATGTTTCTCCTTCTCTATGGAGATTTCTGATTAATTTATAAATATGATTTCCATAAAAGAGATTAATGTAAAGTTTAACGGTTTTTATTGGACTATCTCCAGAAAAAATTAATTAGTAATCATGACGCTTTTGTCCGTTTTGTAATTCTTTATGTAAGCGTTATTAACTTTTTTCAATACCGATGTTCAAAGCCAGATATGAATTTTAGCGTATCTAGCGTATCAATATGCGTTTAAATATAATGCAATAAATATTAAAATTATTTTTTTAAATTTAATTTATTTAATTTTTAAAGGTCTGTAAGCATAGTTGGCTTAGAAATTGATCAAAATTTATTTATTATATTAATGGTTTCTGAATAACTGTATATTTAATCATACAGATTTCCTTCTTCAGAAAAAAATGTATTCATTCATGAAGTTTTTTTTTTTACTCCATTTATAATCTCCTAAATTGAGTGTTTGTTATTTAGAGCAATTTTAAATTAACTAAACTAAAGAGATGTTAATGTAAAAAAATGTTTTCTGTGAACCAGGAACTTTGTTGTACAATTCTTCATTTTTATGCTCCTATTTCTTCTACTAAATATTTACTCTATCACTCACTTGTACACCAATCTACCCTTAACTGTATTATGTGCTGATATAACTGGATGTTCACTCGAGGGATAAAAACTGATCACAGTAACTGTTCTAGATTTTCTTTCGCTGTTATATTAACAATTTGTGCCCTGTGGTAATGCTTTCGTTGAAGTGAACTGAGCCCGAGACTCTCTTTAGGTCACATTTAATTCTTTAAGCTTAAAAATTCCATCTCCATATTGTAAATTTAGTGGATTTGGTTCGATTTGAAGCGTTACGATTTACTTTTTTGAAACACGATGGCTAATGAGACCGGTATCTAATTTTAATTCCGATACCGAACGGCAACGAACACAGGGGGATTCAAACCCACGAACTCCTATACCAAAGATCAGTGCCCTAACCATCGTTCGGTCTGTTAGTGTAATTGGTCATTGTGCAAATCCCTTTTTGAAATATACCATACCACAGTCATTTACATATAAAGACTATTTTTAGATCTTTCTAAGCTATTTGGATAAATTTAAGTACGTTCGAAATATTAGATTAAAAATAGCGAGCAAAGCTAGAGCCTCTCTTTGGGTTAAATTTAATTCTTTAAGCTAAACAATTCCATCTCACATACGTTCGTAGTCTGTATAGAAATAATCTATAATCTTTTTAGATTTAAAAAAAATAACCTACCTTAAAAAAATACCGATACGTCAATCCGCAAGGAGTGCAGTAGCAAAACAAACGGAAGAAACTGGGGATAGACTGAGAAAGGAAGCTTGACCCTATTGGAATCTTGGTGGAATTGATCATTGTGCAAATCCCTTTTTGAAATATAACATACCACATTTATTTACATATAAAGGCTATTTTTAGATCTTTTTAAGCTATTTGGATAAGTTTAAGTACGTTCGAAATATCAGATTAAAAATAGCGAGCAAAGCCAGAGCCTCTCTTTCGGTTAAATTTAATTCTTTAAGCTAAACAATACCATCTCACATACGTTCGTAGTCTGTTTAGTAATAATCTATAATCTTTTTAGATTTAAAAAAAATAACCTACCTTAAAAAATACCGATACGTAAATCTGCAAAGAGTGCAGTAACAAAACAAACGGAAGAAACTGGGGATAGACTGAGGAAGAAAGCTTGATCCTATTGGTATCTTAGTGGAATTGATCATTGTGCAAATCCCTGTTTTGAAATGTACCATATTAAAGCAAGTTTTACTAAGTAATGTTA
>CM063498.1:79413008-79420508 GCA_032207245.1 Pardosa pseudoannulata
TGACTGGTAAATTTTACTTTGAAAACCTTTCCTCTAACGGATCTTCTAGTCAAAATATTTTCTGCAATGTCGTGATTTTGGAAAGAATATGCTTACCAAGAAATTCGTTTATGTATTCTATTCTGCTGTCCAGATATGTGGGTATAAATGATAATCCATCACATGATTTATTGATCTTTTTGCTTCCGTCAGCTCCACATTATTCTCTGCTTGTGAGGAGAGACATTGTTATCGCGCTGTATAACTTTCGTAACAATACTCAAAACGAAAAACTACTGCTGGAAAAGAAGTTATATAAGAGAAAACTTCAGAGCAGCAATGCATGATTTGTAAAAGCGAAAAGGATAGCATTTTTTGTTAGTTTAATGTCATTTAGTGGATGTCACTACCCGTAAGGTATCCGTCTACGTTAAAAACGTCATTTTTTGCCAAAAGTCATAATTGTAAATTTCTAACTTTTAGTCTTCTAAATCTGTTCTTGTTTTGTCTTTACGGCATTTTAAAGAAAAGTTACAGCTCTTTAAACAACAGTGATAGCTGTCAAATTAAAACGGAAGTAGCAACCTGGGAACCGGAAGTTGTGAATTTAAATCTTCATGAAAATTTAAAAAGTTTTTACCAAAAAATTCTCTTTAACAGAATTTTTTGGACAAAATTTTTAAATTTTCATGAAGATTAGTTTAAACAATTTTCTAGTATTTTTAATAATTAGCAACTTGGCAATTAGAAAGTTTTGAAGCAAGAAAGTGTGGGGAATTTTAAACGTATATTTTAATAGTTAAAGTTGCTTTTATAAACTTCAAGCCCATTTTTCTGAGAACGACATTTTTTATAAAATGTTGAAACTTGAAATGTGATTTCTAAAATTGTTCTTAAAATGTTTTGTTGAAATTTATTATGAGTGCTTTGGATAGTATTTACTAGTGAATGACCTAAAAGATTTAAATTTGGATAATTTTTAATGATGTTACACTCGTAGTTAGATATAAAGGTAATGAAAATTCGTTAAAAATTCAATGCATATGATTTTGAAGGACCAAAATTTTTTACCAAATGTAAATTAAGCAAAGATTTTAGGTGATTCACTAGTCCAGTGTATAAGAAATGTGTTGCATCAAAAAATATTGAAATAATTTATTGAAAAATTAGACCTTTTAAAAAAAACAATTTTTTTACTAAATTTTCTTCATTTATTAGAAATTTTATAAAAACTTCTCCAGGAATAAATTTTAAGTGCAACTCTCTATGATAATGTAAAAAATAAATCTAAAAATGTGAAAATATGAACTAGTTTCTACGTTTAAAGAAAAAAGTTTTCCGAACGAAGATGGATATCTTAAAATAACAGTCTTTTTCTAGCTCAAAAGTTTTCTCTATCTAGCCTGTTTTTGGCTAGAAATAAAATATGTTCTGATTCAAACATAATTATATTTTTCCTTAATTATTAATAACAATACAGATTTATAAAATTTGTTCAATTTGTTATATGTGAATCAGCATATTTTTTAAAAAGCATAAAATATATAGGTCATTTAAAAAATACAAATCCACTTACCCTCAAAATAAAGTTTAAAATTTGTAATAAAAAAAATTTTTCTATACTTTTACAGTTTTAAAGTCTATCTGTGTTATTTTTAAATTTTCTGTTTTTATGATTTTGTTCCTAATGTTCAAAAGTTATTTTTTAAAATATATGATTCTATATATTCTTAATACATGTAATCATAGACAGTGTCCCACCTCTTATGACTGGTAAATTTTACTTCGAAAAACTTTCCTCTGACGGATCTTCTAGTCAAAATATTTTCTGCAATGTCGTGATTTTGGAAAGAATATGCTTACCAAGAAATTCGCTTTATGTATTCTATTCTGCGGTCCAGATATGTGGGTATAAATGATAATCCATCACATGATTTATTGATCTTTTTGCTTCCGTCAGCTTCACGTTATTCTCTACTTGTGAGGAGAGACATTGTTATCGCGCCGTATAACATTCGTAACATTACTAAAAACGAAAAACTACTGCTGGAAACGAAGTTACATAAGAGAAAACTTCAGAGGGGCAATGCATGATTTGTAAAAGCAAAAAGGATAGCATTTATTGTTAATTTAATGTCATTTAGTGAATGTCCCTACCCTTAAGGTAACAGTCTCTTTCTAGCTCCAAAGTTTTCTCTATCCTGCCTGTTTTTGGTTCTAGATAAAATAAAATGGTCTGATTCATACATAATTATATTTTTCCTTAATTATTAATAATAATACAGGTTTATAAAATTTGTTCAATTTGTTATATGTGAATGAGCATATTTTTAAAAAGCATAAAATATATACATCATTTAAAATATACAAATCCACTTAACTTGAAAATAACTTTTGAAATTTGTAATTTAGACACTAAAGTTTTTAAATTAAATAGAGGGTAATTATCCATTTACCCACAAAATAACTTTTGAAATTTGTAATTTAGAAACTAATTTTTTTATATTAAGTATGGAGTAATTATCCACTTACCCTTAATATAACCTTTGAAATTTGTAATTTAGAATCTAATTTTTTAATTAAATAGAGAGTAATTATCCACTTACCCTCAAAATAACTTTTGAAATTTATAATTTAGAAACTACTTTTTTAAATTAAGTAGAGGATAATTATCCACATACCCTCAAAATAACTTTTGAAATTAGTAATTTAGAAACTAAATTTTTTATGTTAAATAAAGTGTAATTAAACGCTGAGAAATCCACTTACTTGCAAAGGAAATTTTGAAAGTTGTAATTTAGAAACTAATTTTTTAATATGAAATAGAGCTTAATTATCCTCTTACAAATCCACTTACCCGCAATATAATTTGTGAAATTTATAATTTAGAAACTAATTTTTTAATATGAAATAGAGCTTAATTATCCTCTTACAAATCCACTTACCCGCAATATAATTTGTGAAATTTATAATTTAGAAGAAAATTTTATTATATTAAATAGAGCGTAATTATCCACTTACCCACAAAATAACTTTTGATACTTGTAATTTAGAAACTAAATTTTTTATATTGATTGGAGAGTAATTATCCGAATAAAAATCCACTTACCTGCAAAATAACTTTTAAAATTTGTAATTAAGAAACTAATTTTTTTATATTATATAAGTGGTAATTATCCACTTACCCGTAATATAACTTTAGAAATTTGTAATTTGGAAACTTTTTTTTTAATAAAATATAAGGTAATAATCCACTTACCCACAAAATTACTTTTGAAATTTGTAATTTAAAAACTAGTTTTTAAATTAAATAGAGGGTAATTATCCACATACCTTTAAAATAACTTTGAGATTTGTAATTTAGAAACTAATTTTTTAATAAAATAGAGAGTAATTATGCGCTGAGAAATCCACTTACCTGCAAAGGAACTTTTGAAAGTTGTAATTTAGAAACTAATTTTTTTAATATTAAATAGAGGGTAATTATCCTCTTACAAATCCACTTCCCTGCAATATAATTTGTGAAATTTGTAATTTAAAAACAACATTTTTTATATTAAATAGAGCTTAATTATCCACTTACCCGAAAAATAACTTTTTAAATTTGTAATTTAGAAACTAAATTTTTACATAAAATAGAGAGTAATTAACTTTTTTATTCTGTGAGATTCACTTACAATTGCAAGAGAAATATATTTTATTTTATAGCATAATAAATGTATTTTTTTATTTCAATTTCTTAACAGATTTTATTTATTTTATTTTAAACTATCAAGCTAATATTTAATATTTGTATTTGTAGGATATAAAAATTTAGTGTATGCTATACATATTTCAAAAGTTACCTTGTGAATTTAATTCTCTCCGTCTGGTGTATATTTTATATTTTATAAAAATATATACTATTTGAAATGTCGAAACTAAATAATATTTTTAAAACTAGAACACTATCGAACGAATTGTAAAAGGCTCACTCTAAAAGGAGCCTAACTGTTTTATGAAGAGTCGAAAGAAAATTGTAGTATCGGATTCAAAATGTAATATGACTCTTAAACCGTCAAAAATTTCAAATTTCTGTAGGAAAAATATTATAAACATTTCCATTTGGTTCACTGTACTTAAAAATGAATACCCAAATTTTACTGAATAAAGCATAAAGTTTCATTTATAATTTTAAAATATGCATAAATTTTATAAAGCTTTTATGATTTACGAATAACAGTATATTTAGCGATTCACCACCAACTACGTTCGTCGTTAAACTTAAATTCTAAAAAAATCATTGTTTACTTCACTGTTTCACCTATAATGTTTCATGTACGGTAGCAATAATAATCACAACAACAACACATTTTACAACATTTATAAATCCTTTATGATTTACTAGTAACAGTATCTTTCCCGATACACTCCAAACTGCGTTCATCTCAACCTATAATTCTTAAAAATCATAAGTTAGTTCACTGTTTTACCTATAATGCATACATGTACTATAGCAGGACCTGATTATCGCACGGGCACTTGAGGCACGTGCCCTGGGCACGAAAATTTTAGGGGGCACAAAAATTTAGTCGAGTGCTTGAAACATAAATTAAGTGGGGGGAAATTGCAAACATAAGCTACCATCGTTATGTTTTAATAAATTATTGTACGAGGTAAGTGTGTTTGTGATGAACTCTATTGTTTCCTATTTACTTTAATTTTACTGTTATTTACCTGATAATTAATTCCCTCAACGAACCTGGTGCTCTTTTTATCCTATGGGTTATTGCATATTTAGAAGACAGATTATTAGCAACGTACCACTATAAACCATTAAATCATCTCACCAATTTAAATTATTTTTAATTCTATTATTATTTATTTTCTGCACCACAGAGCTTGTGAGTGTGACAAGGTAAAAATAAAAAAAAGTGCGCCACTCTAGGTCTTTAAAAGTCCTTAATTTTTAGCATGGCTAAACAGAGATAATAATGATTACTTAAAATGGAAATTTGGTGGTTTTGGTTTTGAATATTATTTTAATGCTAATTTCTTAAATCTGTTTGCTAATTCAATGTTATAATTTTTATATGACTGTAATTATGATAAGTTGTCGCTATAAATTTGCAGGGGGGTGGAGGGTACAAAAATTGGATTGTGTCCTGGGCACAAAAGTATCTTAGTCGGGCCCTGTTCGGTAGCAATAATAATCACGACAACAACAACGTTTAATAATTAGAAATAGAATGTGTGGAAGGTTTAATTTTTGTTTATAGGAAGTAGTATTTATTCAAAATACATAATATATAGAAAAAAAGCATTTCTCAAAACCTATTTGGGCACACTGGAACGCTGTAAGCTATTATGTCTTCTCAACAAAATTTGCAACTTTGTTTAAAATAAACAAAGTTTTTAAAGGTATGGTGATTCTTATTTCAAATCATACACAATAAATAAAATATGTTAGAACAGGAGTGAAAAAAAGTCATATGTTTCACACATGAGTTATTTTATGGCTATTATTGCTTCATAAACTTTTCAAATCCGGCATAATTTAAGTGTTTTAAATTGATTCATATCTTTTCTCAATATAATGATGTAACCCACTAAAAGTATAATTTTGTGGGGCCCCTAAGTATTGCTGTATAAAGGCTATAGTGTATTAATTATTTATGGCATTATATGTACAAATATACTATTGACTAGCAATATATAATAAGAGGAATGGATATCATCAAGCCAAATAACATATTAAAAATATTTAATCTTAAAGTTGCCTGAGTTGGTAAAAATCATTAAAAAGAATAAGTTATTTTAAATGAAAAAAGGGCAGCACTGAGTGAAAGATATCATGTTTTCGTTCATAAAAGCTTTAAAAAAATAAACATTTTGCTGTAACTGATATACAGTAGATATAGCTAAAACAAACTACAAACGACATAAATATTCATGAAAAAAGCGAATAAGGAAAAAGGTGCAACAAATGAAAGGAAAGGAGTCGAGAAGCTCTTACTGAAAGCATAAAAAAGAGAATTTGCGATCGATTCTCCTTTATACTGACTCCATGAACTAGGGAAAAAATCTCGCAAATAGTGTTACATAATGAGAGCATTAAATCTCCAAATATCAGGGAGATAACGATAGCCATTAAGGTTGACAATAAAAGAAAATCTATAAAGGCTACTGCTACCATTTCCTTGTGCATGACACTAAAGAAAAGATTCACTCTTATCAGCGAACAACAAACCGTTGCCAGTATGAGGTGGCATAAGTAGAAGAAAAAATATTAGATACGAGAAATTGATTTGGATTTTAAACATTCCTCCTGTTTTTTTACTCTTTTTTATAAAAGTATATCGAAGAAGTATATCGAAACAGATCTTTGCTGAATATTTCAAACATGAACTTCAAACAACTTTATAAATTTATTTACTCAAATAACTAAAATGTAGAAGTACGAGAAAAGTACAGTAAACTCCCTCTTAACCAGTCTAAATGGGACCAGGGTTAATTCGGTTAAACAAAATTCAAATTACAATAAAAATAATTAAAGTGGAAAATAGAAAAAAAATATATAATTGATACAACTGCACTTTTTTTGTAATACGTGTAAGTATTTATTGTAACGTTTTGTTACGAAAGTATTATATACCCTTAGGAGGAATATTTAAAAAAAAGTCGGTCTTTTTTTTCTTCTGTAAGCTGAAAATTCACAGAGCCCCCTACATAATTTCTTCACATTTTTCAAAATCCTTATATTAACGGAAGACACCTATGACTGCTGTTACCACATAGCATAGAGACATTTCTAGAGCTTAAAATACATAATTGCTGATTTTTCAACTTTTTGTAATTTTTTAAAATTTATATCTTAATTTACGGCAGCTTAAAGCAAACCAATTAAAAAATTTACGGTAATTTTTAATTCAAATTCACATATGACAGTGCTCATCACGTTTGGAAATATTTTATGAAGGAACCAGACAAGAGTGTAACAAGGAAACAAATCCAGAAAAAAAAAAAAAAAATATATATATATATATATATATATATATATATATATATATATATATATATATATATATATATATATATATATATATATATGTATAACATTCAACTACTCCTTGAAAATTCCTCTTTTTTAATTTCTATACTTTTCCGTTGTACAATCTTTCCCAACATCCAAGAACAGTTGCCCATCATATGTGTAGCCTACTTTCCTTTGTACCTTCTCCACCATCACGAATGAAAGTGTCCTCATGTTCTGCCTAGTAATTACCCAAATTTCTAGAAATATAATTTCGATAAGCAAGAAGAAAATAAATTCTTACACTCGTCTTGCGCCCAGTCAGTATCTACAATTTCAACATTTTCTCTATTACAATGGTGTACTTTTCAATTTTCATATTTTCCAAAAAGATGGAAGATGGTGTAGAGTGCTGTTGTTCCAAACTGGAGTTTGCGGAATGGATGTTTGTGGGTAGCTATGCAGAATTTGCTTTCAGCAGTATGTTCCGTTTCTATGAGACTACTTAT
>CM063498.1:79423008-79510508 GCA_032207245.1 Pardosa pseudoannulata
CCTCGAAGTTTTCAAATTTTAATCATTTTCTCAATTCAGTTTTTAAAAGAAAACTTTTTCTATTTTGCTTCATTACTAAATATTTGTTTTGCTGTAAATGTCAATTACCATTTTTAAAATAAAGTTTCCTTATCAACTTTGAAAAAAGAAAAAAAAGGAAGCTCATTTACAAGGTTTCATCGAAGAATTTCCAGAAGCAAAAAAAGCTAAATTAAATCTATCGTTAGCGTGAATAAGGAAGAAATGAAAATATTAATCTGAAAAATAAAATTAATTTCAGCATGAAAACTGAAGTAAAATATTAAGTCTACTATGTAAATCAAAACTTTAAGTGTATCTGACATATTAATGAAAAAACAAATAATAAATGTTAAAAAATTAAAAATTAAAAAATTACATTTTATAATGCTGCCAGAAAATATTTGTTTTATTCTGTAAACCAAAATGTTAACTGTATAAAATATTTTAAATTTTTAAAAAACAAAAGCTGTTAAGAAATTGAAAATATAAAAGTTATTAATAATTATTACACTGTAAGATAAATTATATTGATCATATTAATTTAATCGAGGCTTATACAATATTAAATATTTAGGTGCGATAAAATATAACAAATTAGTTTTCTAATTTGTAAATTTTAAAAGTTACTTTACGATAAATAAATTTCTATCTTTTTCACTGAGCGTAAAAATTTTGAGCTTTAAACATGCATTTTTCAAATGGTTTAAACTACTTTATATGCCAACTTTTATAAATTTAGGGGTGTATTGATATTATAAAAATAGTTTTGTTTTCTATATAACTTCTTATAAAATAGCTTATCTTAAATAACACGTTATATTGATTTAAAAACTGGTTGTTATAATGAAGAACATTCATTTTAAAAAATAGTACTTTATTTTAAATTTTATAAAAAAAATGAACAGAAATAAGTATGGTACATAAATTTCTGGCTATATTGATATTGTATAATTTGAAATAATTTTTTTCACATTTGTTTTCTTTCTTGAGTTTTAAAAAATATCAACTATTCATGTTGAAAATATTTATTCTCTCTAGTTTTTCGGTCAAATCTTTTTAGCAAAAGAGTGTGTATGATTTTAAAAAAATTACTCTTTCTTTTCAATCTTTTGCTGTTTTCAAAGTAAGTTATCTATATGCATTTAACTTCGTAACTTTCTATAGAAATGACTTCACGGAAATTATTTACTAAAGGAAAAGTAAATGCTTTTAAAAAATATTCGCATGCTTTTTACTTTTAAACTGTAAACTTAAAACATTTTAAAATGTTTTAATATAATACTATATAAACATAAAAATATATTAAACATTTATTTCGTCTAGTTCTTTAATCAAGTGTTTTTAGTAAAAACGTTTATATTGTAATAAGTCTCAGCCCTATCACCTCAAAGCGATCAGGATTGTCTCAGAAGGAATGTATTGTCAATTTGTATTGTGTGTCTGCTTTTTGACGGACTCAGTTGCATGTGAAGGTGACAAAGCCAAATTCGTCACGGTGCGAATTTCAGACTTGTGGCTGGAGGATTTCTATGGCCGGGCTCTTCAAAATGTTTTGGAAGCCTTTTCATCGATGCCGAAATCAGAGGAAGACACCCGTTTAAGGTCATACTTTCTGTTGCCATTACCGAACCAGTAAGGGACAGCTCTGGATTAGTCTGGACAAACGACAGCCTTTTGGCCAGGATTGGCGAATCCCCTTTGAGTGGGTGTTTCCTGGACAGCCCTGGAATGAAGTTTAAAAGGGGTCGGAGATGAGGATAAGGCAGTTTTTAATGTTATTGCCAACAAAGTATCCATAGATGGATGCGTTAAGAATAATAGCAAACTCAATACTAGAGGGCTTGGCCCAGGGAGTACTGTTGTCAAATATTCCTATGTGGTCCTATGTGATGGGGCAGACTTCTAATCTCCTCGCAAAACTCTTCTTTGAGAGAATTTGTTAACCTTGATCTTGTAGCTCTGATATCTCCTTTTAATTTTAATTTTATTGGGGAAAAAACTTGCTACCTAATTGTGTTACTCTAATCTCTAGCATTAATCTCTAGTTTCGACTAGCTGGAACTCATAATGGGTTCGTTAATGTTAATCTTTTATTTTTTAATTTGTCCTCACTTCATTATGTTTTTACATTTTCTTGCCAAAACCCAAGCATCCATTGCCTATTTTTATTACTTTGCCACAGTCGTAGTCAATTTGTAATCATTAGTTGTTTGTGTAAACTCCTAAGTAGGTCAGACTCCTAAGTAGGACTAGAGGGCTAGGTTAAAGAGGTTCTGTGCACCACTTTCACCTAGTCACCGAGATGAGGCAGAGAGGTGAGCTGCGTTTTTATAGAGCGAGTTTTGTTTCTCGAAGTTATTCTCATCTGCGATTATTTTTTTTCGAGAGAGGTTTGTCTCTCTTAATTGTACTAATCTGCGATATTTTCAAGAGTTGTTTTCTCCCGAAGTTGTGTTTAAGTTTTCAATCTAACTCTCATATGTGGTTTGGTTTGGAGTGCTACGGTCTACTTTTTGCAACACGAGAGCTAATGAAACCCGGACTTACAGCCGATTCAGAACAGCTACAAACATCCATGCCATTGTGGGATTCGAACCCACGAACTCCGGTTCCGAAGGTCAGCACCCTAACCAATCGGCCATCCTCTCATATGGGGAGAAAACACTATGTGTAATTTGTTAATGTACATACATGTAAGTAATGCTGTGCATATTAAATAATTGGTAGTATTAAGCTAGCTGTTGTTCGTATATATGGTTGTTGCGTTTAAGTCCATACAACATGATTTAAATAAAATTTTACTCTTGCCTTTCTTTCTTTTACCATCTACATAATACGTTATCTATATACATTTTAACTGCGTAACGCCCTATATAATACAACCTCACTGGAATTATATACTAAATGAAAAATAAATGCATTTTTAAAATTTTCGAATGCTTTTTTACTTGAAATAGCTTTAAACAGTCTTTTTATGTGCTACTTTAAATTTTGGAATGTTTCCCTTTATGTCTCTCATAAAATGTCATAAATGTATTAAATATTTTCCCGTTGACAGTTGCAGCTGGAACGTATTGACTGAACTGAATTACATATTATAGCACCGACTTTTTTTTTCGGTAAAAAGAATATTTCAGCGAATTTGTTTGCATTGAGAGAAAATGGAAACATCGGGTTAAAATGCTGTTAACATTATTTACATTCTCAAGCTAGTTATGTTTGAGTCAAACGATGGAAATATGGTTAAAAAATATTATGTCTTTTTTTCCATAAATTCTTTATTTGAATGGGATTTAGGGTGATTTAGAAAAATAAAAAAAAAGTATTCAATGTGAAATAATAGAATGTTTGCTCTTTAAACAATATTCACATTTGATTATTGAATCTGATGGGATTTTTTTTTTCATTTTGTCAAATTTATTCGAACTATGAAGGTATTCAGCCAAAAATACTAAGGGGGTGTTTAATCGTCAAAAGCAGGTTTGGTTTGGATCACTACTGTCTACTGTTTTGACCAAAAGAATTAACGATACCAGGACCTTGTGTTTAAAGCTGATTCCGAGCTGATACGAACAGTAGTGTCAGCAGCGGGATTCGAACCCGCGATCTTCGGTACTGAAAAGTAGCATTCTACCATTCGGACATCGCTCGCCCTTTAAAATCAGGATCGGGTAAGGAACGAAAACTAATTGTCATGCAAATGAAGTTGGTAATTAGAAAAATTTGGTCTACTTAAGAATTGGTTCCCCTTGGCAAATTTGGAGAAAATATTGCCGATGTTTACTAAAGAACATAGGTAATCCATCTAAACATTGTATTTCTTGCTTTTTATGGAGATTTTAATTAATGCACAAAGCGCCATCGTAATAGAAATATGTACTCTTACTTAATTAAACAAAACGACTTGGAATCCAGACATTTATATTTATGGGTAATTAATCCCTTAACATTTTACAAAGACAACAGCTCCAAATTATTAAAAATCAGCCATTGTGAACCATTAATGGTTTGTTATATCTAATTTTTTAAGCATTGTGCACTTCTAATAAGAAAAGTGTTACACAAGGAGAGTTGGATGCAAATATCATATAAATTATAATATAGATACAGATTGTTTGAACACAACGAGATCAGGAGAAAATGTTAGGTGACCATACTTAAACCATTATCGGCAATTTGGCGGAGGTACCCTGTTTTTTAGTCACGCCGTACATTCCTTTAAAGGTTAAAAGTTACTTTAGTTTTGGTGTCTCGTTTCTGAATGGTGTCTGAATAAAGTTGAAGTACTTTTATTTGACAGTGACCAGCTAGTTATTACCCGTTGAGTTTTTTTTTCGTTGTATAGATATTTCGTTATGAACCCACATTTTTCGTGACTACACTACCTCCTTTATACCTTTACAACAAGTTCGAGAAAGTAATAAACATTTAATAATATGTAAAATCATTATTCCTACAACTTAGTTGATTGAAATGGTGAAGTTTTAAAAATTAATATATATATTGCCTTATAAAAAAGCCACATGTTATATGCTTCTGATAATATCGGTAGTTATGTGGAAACCTTCTTTGTATCAGTGGGTATTAAAAATGTTTAAAATGTCAATTTTTATCACAGAGTGAAAATTAATCGAGAAAAATCTGAATAAAATAGTCTCGCTGTTTTTATCCATAGTTATTTAAATGTTTATCACACTGTGAAACCCTTATTTGTATCTTTTTGCTTTCTTATTGTTATAAAGGTGGTTGAAAAAAGTAAGGTAGCTGGTTATAATTGTAAGTTGTATTTTCTATAACCCATTAATATGCTTTAATTTTTAGGGGCAGTTATAAAATAATTAGTAGATTTTTTATGTTTCCATAAACACATTTTTTATCAAAGGTAAATGGGAAACGTATAAAAAAATGACATAAACTTTGTTGTTATTATATATAACTAGCAACTACACAAGCAGCATAGTCTCTTTTAGTTTCATATTTTCCTTTTCAAAACAATTGAACTTAACTTAAAATAACGAATGCAAAAAATGTTAGAATTATCTGTCATTATAAATATCTATTGGTAAGCAATAGACGGAGCTCAGCATTTAAATTTATAACTATTCTCTAAAATGCTGATTCTAAAGAATCAGGATTAAAAAATTAGAATACTTCGCAGATAACTTTTATTACCAAACGTTTAACATCGTTGAATTCAAAGAAAACGGGATGAATATTTGAACCTTTACATAACTCTTCATTCTACCACAGGTGCATAATTTTTGAGTGAAAAAAATTCCCTGTCTAAGTACAACAGACGATCACAACAATCAAATGCGACCGGAAGTTAGAGCTAGTATTGCAGTAGAGCTCGTGCGATGGTGGAAGTGTTGACGAGTAAATGGTCAACAATTGAAGTGCGGAATGTAATAGGATTTTTGTGTTTAAAGAGCATCTTTCCAGCAGAAATTCATCTTCATCTAGAGGAAGTTTACGGAGAAAGTGTGATATCAAGAAAGCAGATATGATGTTGGTGGAAAGAACTCCAGAAAAGAACAGATGTGCAATAAGTACGACATGTGCTTTATGACATGTGCTTTATAACATGTGCTTTACTTCAGCGTTTCCGATGTAACATATTGGAATATCCTCCTACAGCGCAAATATCACACAGGACTTCCATCTCTTCGGGTCTTTGAAGAGGAACCTAGTAGGAAGGCATTTCAGAACTGATTTCAAATTTACACGAAATGACGTTGTTACTAAGTGAATCTACTGTTGTAAGACCAAACCTTGATTTTTTCAACTCCGATTTCTTTCCTATTAAATTGCATTTGCATATTTTTAACCAAAAATTAAAAATTTAAACATGAGTGAGAAAATAATCAATAATTATCCAATTTAGATAGCTTGAAATATAGATGAATCAATTGGTTGATAGCCATGGAGGCTGTGTCAAAAAATGATCTGTACCAAATGTGTTACTATGTTTGTGTATCTCTTGCAATTTGTGAATAAAACTTTTAATAAAACTTGTTAACCCCCTTTTTGAACACCTATGTGCTTGTAAATTTTTCTAACTTCTTTATACTTTCTTTATTTCTGCACTATTTCTGGTGTTATTTGAATTTAAATACTTCTGGATTTCTTCTTACATGTCTAACAAATATATAGTTTTCTTGGCTCCTGAAGAACTAATCAACAACAAAAATTTAATTTTAATCCTTTTGCATATGTCAGTAAGAGAATTTTAAAGCCTATTAGATACCAAATTTATTTTATGTTCACTGAAAACTTTTCTAGCTATATAGTTGAATATATTCCATGATTTTCTTTATCATGGAACGATCTTGATTATTGCAGATCTCTCTACAGACGAACACAGTTCTTAATAAGACTACAACTTTTATTTTTGTTTTAAGAATAATAAATTTTAGGTTTTTAAACTTATTGATATTTGAAATAGGGATATAACTTTAGACTATTTTGCATTATTAAGATATCTGAGACTTTTTCGACCTCACAGTATTTATAAAAATCTTTAAACAACAAAAAACTCAATAGGTTTATCTAAACGAAATTTCTCGACTAAAATACTACATTAATGTAAACTGCATATTCATTTTTTTATATTGCTGCGAAAACCTTTTCTTTTCCAGTTTTTAAATATATTTTAAAGAATTTTATAAGTATTTACCACAAACAGTACAATACTTGGTGATGCCTAGGAATATTTTTTTTTAATTATTGATTTTAAAACCATAACTTCTACTTACTACTTATAAAACAGTATGCAATTTTAAGTGAAATAAATTTTATTCAATTATGTAAAATTAAAATTTTATAAAATTAATGTAATCAAAAAACTAAAATTCTAGAAAATGCAATTTTTTTTATAAATTTTATGAATAAAATTTATAAAAAATTACTACTATTTATAAAAAGAAGTTATTAATATTTATAAAATTAAATGCATTATATTCACTAATTAAAAAATATTCATACAAAATTTCACTGTTTTCATATTGATAGATTTCTTTTATAAGAGTACCTAATTACTGAAAAAACACAGTTATTCCGTACATGATTGTACTTATTTGCTATTTGTATCCCCTTTTAACTTGGTTTTAAGTCTTCATTGTTATATACTTTTGGAATCGGCAAAGATATTGTTGTTTTTAAAAATAAAAAATTGAAAAATCCTGATTTTGAAAGTTAAAAACATCTTCACTTCACATCAGGTAAAATTATAAACCATTCGAGGTGTTTACTTTAAACAATTTAATTTCTCGTGAGAAACCGGATGGCAGTTTATTAATATCAAATTGATTCCTGAGTCATTTCTACCAAATATTTATTCATAAATATTTTAAATAAGTTATTATAGACTGAACTAAATATTAGAACTTGTCTTTATCCGTGATCATTGTCGTTTTACACATCATAGGATGACATTTATAAAATAAGAAAAACTGCGTTATAGGAAATTTGTATGCTATCACACCTACAATACTGTACTGTAAAATAAGAGATTTTAAAAAAAATTTTCAATTTTACAACTCCTCTTCAACCTTCCAGAAACTCTTCAGAAGTTTCTTTTTCTCGTTTAGCTCTATACTGTTCACGACGTTTTTGAAGTCGAGCAGCCTTTTGAGTTTCTGTTTTCTGTTTAACCATTTTAAATTTGAATGGTATATTTTTATATAAATTTTTCTTTATTTTCTAAGTAAATAGAGCGTTAGATACTTGGTAAATTCTTTTTCCAATTTTTAAGTAAATCGACCGATCTTTACAGAACACGTTAGATACTTATTTTTTATTTCAATTTTTCAAGTAAATCGACCGATCTTTGCAGAACACGTATTTTGAGTGGAGGTTGAAGAGGAGTTGTAAAATTGAATTTTTTTTTTCAAATCTCTTATTTTAAATTAATTTTACAATTTACACTAAATCACAAATTTGTGATGAAAATCACACTCAGTTTATTTAATTTGTGATTAAGTGAATGTTTCAGTCTATTTAGTATGAATGTTATGTGTTTCCTTTGTGTTTTCTTTGCTAATTCAATTAGATTTTAAATATTCAATTTTTATAAAATTTTTCCTCAAAATGTTGTTTTTGTTTATGTATAAATTTGTTGAGTTACGATCCCCTCGCCAGATTTCAAACGCCACGCTGCAAGCAAGCCACGCACGCAAGCTGCAAGCACGCCAATTTCGCCAAATGTGGTTGAAGCACCAACAAGATCCATGATTAGAAACAGGAAAGTGGGCTAAGAAGAGGAGTTGAATAAAGCTTTACAACAGATAAAACTATTTTTCCTGATTTCAGTCGAGGAACTTTTTAAGTCAAAAAAAATGAAATCAAAAAGATAATCCAAATGAAAAAATGTGAATATATAAATTGCATAGGTATTTGTGGTACCAAAATGAGAGGATATTTCTACACTCCTAACGTCAACGACTAGATGTAAAATTAGTAATTAGTAATCGCGATTTGGCGTATTATATCCTGTGAATTACATACGAATTTTATGTATCAAAAGTTTTAGATAGATTTAGGTGAAGACCTAAGTAATGATTATAAATATTTATCCTTCTTTCTTAAACACTTTTGACTACGTGTCTGTGATGGATTGCATTCACGCATTGTAGGCGAGACACGTACTAGTCCGTTTTCTGACGATTCATACTTGAGAATTAGTTTTAATCAAAACCATCCATCTATTACAGCAGGCAATAATATTTGAAAATATCTCGTTCTAAACTACTTTGAGAAGATAAAATTACTTGCAATATGTTTAAATATCCTCTTATAACATTAATCCAAAATTATTTAAATAAATAAGTTTATTTTAGTCTGAAATATTAAACAAACTCTATTTTATAAAATATTATATAAATATACTTCACGACCCGACAGAAATTGTCCTGTTTTAACGCTGCAAATCCAAAAACAGTAAAATGTTTTTAAATAAATTATAAATTGGAGTGTTTTGATCGAAAAGTATGTAAAAAATATTTTAAAAATACTTTACGCCACCACACGTACCGTCATCACAAACGAAATTGGATTAAATGAAAATTCCCACTTCGCCTGTACAGGGATTCGATGCTGGGACTTCTCGTACTGAAGCGCGTTGCACTGACCACCGAGCCACAGATACGGTGGCAGTGAAGGGTTTCAAGCAGCATTATAATAATCTCAATAAGCGCGCAATTCTGGTTTGGTTTGGTTTGGTTTGGAGTGCTACCGTCTACTTTTTTGCAACATGAAGGCTAATGAGGACGGGACCTACAGCTTAAACCGATTCCGAAAGGCTACGAACCTCTATGCCACTGTGGGATTCGAACCCACGAACTCTGGTACCGAAGGCCAGCACTCTAACCATCACGCAATTCTCGATTGTTAATAAAAAAACATTTACCATCGGATCAAATTATGAATCTAAACCATTCTCGAATCAACTGAATTACGTATACAAAATTTCATCAAAATCAGTCCAGCCGTTTAGGGGGAGTTCTATTACAAACACACGGGCAAGAGAATTTTCTATATATGAAGTTATTATATGCATAAATAACTAAATTAAGAATAAAGAATTAAACCCAAATTAATGAGGGTAATAAAATGTAGGTAAACCTATTAAAAAAACATCTTTCTGAAAGGAAAGAAATATTATAAGAATATTTGTAGAACGTCAGTTTAATTGTTGATTATAATTCTTTTAATTCTATAAGTACTAGTAATTTTTTAATTCGTAAATTTTTTAAGAAAAATGTATATTACTTAGAATTTCAGCTATTTAGATCAGTTAAATTTATAAAATTTTAAACGCCATATAATGGAATACTAATTATTTCACTTAAAAGTATATACCGTTTTGTAAAAAGTAAATTTTTTTGTGATTTTAAAAATAATAGGAAAACATTTAGGCTTAGGTAGGCTTCACCAAATATGGCACTAATGCTTATACCAAGTACTTATAAGATTCTTTATATTTTTGTAAGAAATGAAATAATAAAGAAGTTTACACTGTAACGTAATTAGGAATTTTACACTAATATCGTGGCATGTTAGTTAAGAAATTATGTTTTTGCAAGTTTTTCTAGTCTTCTAGTGTAAGTCTTCATATTGAAACCAAATGATAACTAAACATGTATGACTGTTGCTAGATTATATCGGAGTTAGTAAGTTTCAAATCTGTTTCTAGCATGTTATGTTCATAACTGTTCAAACTCAATTTTAAAGTCTCAGTCTAATTAGTTGTCATACAAATGAACGTATAGCAGCGATCATTAATGCTCCTAACTAGTAACTGAAAACGTTAGGCACTTATTATACTCTTTTATCGATTTCTGACTCCAAAAATCTTAATCTAACCGATAATTATAGATCAATTAGTCTTCTCAATATCTTCATCTAACAAACTAAATATGTCACTGGTCCTCAAAACTTTCTTTTATTCTCCCATCAAGTAAATATCTTTCTAAATCTGAACAAAATTAATTCTTTAACATTCCCATTATTTCTTTATTTGCCAGTATTTGAATAAATTCTAATCCCAGGCTGTATTCTGAAATAAATTAATGAAGATTTCTCTTCTTTTCCTTGCATCAAATTTGTTGAAATTAAAATTAATAGTATGTATTATTAACGTCATTCAGTTTGGCATTGTCGAAATTCTTCGGTATATCATTTTATTTTGGCAACCCATCATTTTCGCATATACTGTTCAATACTTAAACCGATCATATATCCACAGTAATTTAATTATCCCTTCTGTGTCTTCAGAAGTGGCACTTCCCTTCCCAATACTCATGGTAAAGTTCTTTTTTGATATACCAATTATAGTTTTCCTTTTTCTTAATTTGTTCCTCAAATGAAAAATGAAACGCTCAACGAGATAAATGTTTTGTTATCATATATTCTGGAGAAAAATTAAGTGCTCTTTTCGGAATATTTAAATTACAATAAATAGTTCTAACATGGACTCATCCCGCTGTTAAATATATTATTGTAACTTGGTATAAAATCTCACGAAAAACGTTTTACTCAGACTAGCTAAATGTTTCAAGCTGTTAAATTAATATAAATTTCCAAATATTTTGAAATTGTAATTTTATTGTTGATAGTAAACCATTCATTTAAGTGTCTCAACATTCTAAAACTTCTTATGCTGTCATAAATTGGTTTTTTAGAGATATAAATTTTCAGTAGAACTTAAGTTATCCGAAGTAATTGTGATCAGACCTAGGATAATTGAAAGATGGGCGAAAAAAGGGGTTTTAATAATATACTATTAAAAATGATAATATTTTTTTTTAATTTCAACAGTATCTATTGAAACACATTCCACTGTAATGAGGTAAATTTGCCTTTTAAAAAATAAGGGTAATTCATAAATTGGTATAGGATTTTCCGTTAATAGTTTAGAATAAGGTGCCCGTTGGCATATTTGGCTAAATTAATGGCGATGTTTATTAAAACAAAGGTATTTCATTCGAACATTCTATTCCTTGCTTTTATTCTTGAAACTTTAAATAGTGCAGAATGCGTTATTGTAACAGAATTGTATACTCTTACTTATTTAACCAAAACTGTTTAGAATCCGGTCATTTATATTCAACAGTGTACAAAGCCAACAGCTTCAAACTATTAAAAATTAGCCATAGTGAACCATAAATGGTTCACTTTATCTAATTTTTTAAGCATTATGGACATTTAATATATAAGAAAAGAATTGCCCAAGTACAACTGGATGCCAATATAATATCAATCAAAATAGATATAAATTGTTTAGACAAGGCGAGATCAGGAGAAAATGTCAGGCTACCATGCTTTATAGAGAAGTTTATGAGGGCACCCTGTTCAAATGTCAAATCATTTTTTGTTTTATCTGTTAACATAAAACAGAAGTTATTCAGTATTCATTCCAGCCAAATCCCTTACTAGATCCATCGTAACTGTCACGGTAATATTCTACGTGTCCTAAGAAATGTTTCTGCAATAATTAAATTAATTTATATATTTTCGAATTAGCTTATATGATCAGGGTTTGCTTCCTAAAACGTGGTGATCTATCTTAAGTTTCCTAAACGATTAAATTCGTTAAGGAATGCATTCAACTAAAACACATCCACAGATTAAAATAATTCACTACAGTGTTTTCAAGTCACAAATCGTACTATTGATTAAAAGACACAAAGGATTAATTTATATGGGAAATGAAAAATTTTTTACTTGTTATTTTTCTACTGCTGTGCTCTTCTGGGGACCAAATCATAAGCTTCGATAAAGAGCATTGAAGAAACTGAATTTTAATCGGAAGTAATCGATAGAATTTTACTGTGGTGCTTCGCAGTCAGCAATGGGAATAAAAATTCAAGTTCTGACACATTAGTTGAATACACAACAGATTTGTTTTTTGTATTGATTCCGAAAGTTTTCAAAAAAGTTCGCTAGTTAAAATTGTAAAAATTATCGATTCATGTCCGTGGAATATTCAAATACTTCGATTCGTTGAAAATTCAACGAATTATGTATTCTAAATGTAAAATGCATGATGACTACAAAATTGAACAAAAATTCTTTTTCCTTTCCCCCACATTAAATATTTTTATCGTGCTGAGAAGTTTGATTACGCGTGAGGAATACTCAAGGAAAAAATATCATAATAATTTGCTGGAAGCCAAAAAATATTGGATCCTGGATATACTTATCACCTATAAAAATGCGATGAAAAACACAATTAGTATAAAAGGTATTTAATATTTATGGTTATAGAGGACGTTCATCTAAGCGAAATTTAACTGATAATTCACATTATATGCCACTGAATTGTGAAATATAACTAAGAATAAGAATCAGAGTCGTTATTTTAATATTCATCACTTTATAATGAATGTATATATTACCCCAAAACACAATTCCGCATGTACCGCAGTAGCTCAGATGGTAAAAGTGACGATTTTGTAACTGAGAGGTTGCGGGGTCTCAACCCGAGCCAGCCTAAGATCCGGTGTGTTCGTTAAAGGTAACTGGAGAACAGAAAATATAAAATACGTTCGTGGTCTAAATGCTCTCCAAGTCCTCAATCAATACCTCTAGGGGTAGCAGGCTACGTCTATGGGCCTTATGCTTGATTCCTGCTTCCAAACTACAAGAACCCACTTGAGCAAAGTCGTTTTTTACCTTAACGATGCTCTTTAAAACGAAAGGCACACGCCTTTGCGTTAATACGAGTATCGTATGGCTCAGTCGTGATTGGTTTGTCTAAGTGGCATCAGAAACGACAACAAAAAAAAAAATTCAGTTATTGCTGTCAACTATTTTAAACAGATTTCGCTTATAAGCTTTTTGAACACTCCAGGCGCATTCTCCTTTCAAATTTATTGACACTTTACCTTCTTGGATAGGAATTGAAAATTGGCTAAAATTAATATTTTTTTAACATCAATATTGAATTTTTGTTTGCAAATAAAAGGTCTGTCTCACATATTTAACCTTTTAAATTTACTGACAGTTTACCTTGTTTGATAGGAATTGAAAATTGGCTAAAATTAATATTTTTGGAACATCAATATTGAATTTTTGCTTCCAAATAAAAGGTCTGCCTCATATATTTAACCTTTCAAATTTATTGACAGTTTACCTGGTTGGATAGGAATTGAAAATTGGCTAAAATTAATATTTTTGGAACATCAATATTGAATTTTTGCTTCCAAATAAAAGGGTTGCCTCATATATTTAACCTTTCAAATTTATTGATAGTTTACCTGGTTGGATAGGAATTGAAAATTGGCTAAAATTAATATTTTTGGAACATCAATATTGAATTTTTGCTTTCAAATAAAAAGTCTGCCTCATATATTTAACCTTTCAAATTTATTGATAGTTTACCTGGTTGGATAGGAATTGAAAATTGGCTAAAATTAATATTTTTGGAACATCAATATTGAATTTTTGCTTCCAAATAAAAGGGTTGCCTCATATATTTAACCTTTCAAATTTATTGACAGTTTACCTGGTTGGATAGGAATTGAAAATTGGCTAAAATTAATATTTTTGGAACATCAATATTGAATTTTTGCTTCCAAATAAAAGGTCTGCCTCATATATTTAACCTTTTTTTTTATTCAGCGATAGCTTGAGATAACAAACTGAGTTAATATTTTAAACATAAATTAATTTTTGAATAAAAAAGGTTAGCTCATATTAAATTTTTAAATGTTCCATTTAAAACAATTGATAATTAAAATTTTTGAAATTTTAAGATTTTTTGAAATTCTAAACATTTTCATATTTAATAATATATTAAATTTTTATTTAGATAAATGATTAATAATTAATTTTTTACCTCTCTGATATTTACAAGACTTAATTAAATAGTCATTTTCTTGTAAAATCAGCAATCGATATTAGAAAAAGACATTAAACACAAGAAATTAATAGCTTGTCAAATCAATAAAATATTCTAATATTGATTCAATTTTTTTGTTGGATAATAAAAAATTTAAAATTTTTTAAACGTCATTAAAAATAATTGTTTGATAAAGATAAAAATTTGAAGCAAAAATGTTTAATCATTTTAAATCTTAATTATATGAATAAAAGTTGCATCATTTATACACTATGAATACTTTATAGGCAGGAAAATTTTCAAATAATATTTAACATCAAGTTTTTCACACTCTATCATAAAAACTTTAATTTCTCTTTACTTGGTTCAATTAGAAGAATTTAAAATTCCAGATTTTTTTTGTCATCAAGACTTTTGGAATTTATCATAGACAAGGTATAAAAAGTCAACTAACCTGTATAAATTATAACCATAGATTGATAATATGTAGTGCATATATATTTCTATAAAAGATAATACAGTTATTTTGAATATAAAAATAAAGACACAAACCAAAAAACCCAAATATTTTTAATTTTTAAATAAAAAAAAATAAACCATACTTATCATTTATTTAAGCTAGAAATCAAAATAATTGAGAACAAGCAATAATTTAATACCGGAAAATTATCAAAATTTTTTAAATACAGAAATACAGAAAATTTAAGAAAATACAACTACCTTAATATATAAAATCTAATTAAAAAAAAATATTTTTCAGAAATAAATTAAATATATAAAATTTTCATTTTATATAAATAAAAAAAAAAAATTTTTTTAAAAAAAAGCAATTAACTTCAAATTATACCTATTCTATAAAATTATAAAATAGCATATATACATAATTTTAATAACATATATATATTTTATGTAATAATATAATATATATAAATAATATATATATAATATATATATATAAATATTATACATATATATATATATAATATAAAATATATACAATATTATACATGTATAATATATAAACATATATATATATACATATATATATACATATATATATATATATATATATATATATATATATATATATATATATATATATACATACATATATATATATACATATATATATATATATATATATATATATATATATAACTTAGTAGTTACATAAGGTTAAATGAACTTAGCAGAAATTAACTTGATGTTCTGGTGGCCGCTAAAATGTTTAGAAATGGTGAAAAATAAAGACTTCCCCCAAATATATATATACATATATATATATATATATATATATATAACTAAGTAACTTAGTAGTTACATAAGATTAAATGAACTTAGCAGAAAATAACTTGGTGCTCTAGTGACCACCAAAATGTTTAGAAATGGTGAAAAACAAAGACTTCCCCAAATGTTTTCTTTTTAGGTTTAGAATAACCAGTAATATGTTTCGGAATATAACTGTAATTAGGTTAACGAGTTTGGTTAAAATATCATTACATACATTCATATGTACATTTATGCAAACATCCATATATATGCATATATGCTTTAATTTAGGAAACTGGTGTGCTGAAATATAGGCATGTAATTTGCTGTATACATCCTTCTAAATTTCGTTATAAATTTTAACTTTATATTTAATAAAGTTCTCTCCAATTTAATTTACTCTTCTTTCATACGCTTCCTCGACGGAAGAAAAAATGTGACTTTTGAAGAACATTTTTATCTACTGGAGTTACAATTATTCTTTGATTATTAAAATATTTTAGTAAATAGAAACTAATAGAAAGATTAGAGTGATTTTAAATGCTACTAACATATATTTTACCAAAGTCCAAATAAAAATAAAATTTTAAAAAGAAAGATACTGTTTATAATACTCTCTTAGAGGTGCATTTCAATCAATTTACAACTTTTAAAATATTATTTGAAAACATTAAATATTTTGTTTACTTTATCACTTACATAACAAAATATCGTTGCCTTACACAGTAAATATTGTTCTCCTGCAAAGTAAACATTCTCCCTTCTCTAGCTAAAAATGGTTGACAAGTCTGACCTAAGACACGCTTAAAAGTCAAGAAGATATTCTACGGTATAAGAGTCACTTATGAATATTTCATATTTTAATTTCTTCAAAATCCCCATCAACGTCCAACATTTTCGTGCACAGGAATATATTTTTATATAATTTTCTATTAAGTTCTTTGCGCAAACAAATGATAAAAACTTTGTGCAATTTATTCACTGACTCAGTTACTGTGAAACAATTTTTATGAATATGACACTTAAATAATATTATCAGGAAAGAGAAAGGAGTAATTACTCGAAATACCTGAAAGTATTAATACGTGAATATTTAAACATAATTTGTGAGTGATTTCATTGTTTTTTATTTTACTTGTTATCCTTGATTTATTTTAATCGCTGCTTAAAAATTTTTGACAGTCTAAAAGAGTCGTTAAAGCTATTATTTTTGAGGATGAATTTAATTTACTCTGCATGACTACATGATTTCGAGTTTTATCATAATGAAATTCTTCTGTGCTGTCGATATATGTATTCATGTGCCTCTAATGCATTTTCTTAAAATGCTAGGCCAAACGATGGCCGATTGGTTAGAGTGCTGGCCCTCGGTACCGGAGTTCGTAGGTGCGAATGCCACTGTGGCATGAATGTACGAAGACGTTCGGAATCTGCTTTAAGCTGTAGGTCCAGGTCTCATTAGCCCTCGTGTTTCAAAAAAAGTGTACCGTAGCACTCCAAACCAAACTAAACCAAACTTAGAATACTAGTTACTTCTCAGTGAATATTTCAGTTTGAAAAGACAAAATTTCAGCTAAGAACTGCTTTTAAAGAATGTATTTTAAATTATAAATAATAACTACAAATTTACCTTTGGGGGGATTTGCTGTTTATAATTTTACATGACAGGGCAATGCAGTTAAGAACACGGTATTATAAATTTATATTGTTGTCAAAGCATAATTTTTGACATTCGATTTTTCCCTGTAATAGAGATTCAGAATTTTTATTATTAATTTTCTTTAGTTATAAATATATATTTAAGTAAAGGTAAAATTCTTAAGTAAATGACTTATAAGTAAAGAAAATTAATTGAGGAAACTACCTTTGAGAAGTACCTTTACTTATAAATGCTGTAAATTTCTTATATTGTTGATGTTTGTTCATTGAGTGCTATCATATTGCTGTCGAGATATGTCACAAGTGACTTGCACATCATAATCACTTCAGACGTTGCCTAGATATGGGAGTTGGTACCCTAAGTTCCCCCCACTGAAGACTTCTGATGTCATTGTAACAACCTCTGACGTCATTATAACGACTTCTGATTTCATTTTGACTTGGAAGTAGCCTATGAGTTCCAAGTCAAAATAAAAAGAAAAATATATACTACTAAAATTACTTAAATATTTAATTCTTATTTATTTATTTAATTACACAAATGAAATTATATTATTAATCTTTTCACCTTAATCGAGACTGCTATATGGTAGCACCCTTGATCTAACGCGGGAATGTTAAAGCATTGAGCATAGTATTTTCCTATTCAAAATATTTGTCAATCTTTTACAAAATAAAATTTTATTATTTTAGAAATTTTTTTATCTTTATTATTGTAAATTGCTACTTTATAATTGTGAAAGATTTTCATTTTTGTTATAAAGTCTAAGAGCCGGGTGTCTCCCAATAATTCAAAATATTTGTCAATCTTTTGAAAAGTGAAATTTCATCATTTTAGAAAAAATTTTATCTTTATTATTGTAAGCTGCTACTTTTTAATTGAGACATTTTCATTTTTTTGCTATTAAGTCTAGGAGTCGAATTCTCCCGAGAATTCAAAATATTTATCAATCATTTGAAAAATGAAATTTTATTATTTTGGAAAATTTTTATCTTTATTATTGTAAGTTGATACTTTTTAATTATGAGACATTTCCATTTTTGTTATACAGTCTAAGAGTCGAATGTCTCCCGGGAATTCAAAATATTTGTCAATCTTTCGAAAAATGAAATTTCATTATTTTAGAAAAAGTTATCTTTATTATTGTAAGTTGATACTTTTTAATTATGAGACATTTTCATTTTTGTTATAATGTCTAAGAGTCGAATATCTCCCGAGAATTCAAAATATTTGTCAATCTTTTGAAAATGAAATTTTTATTATTTTAGAAAAATTTTTATCTTTATTATTGTAAGTTGCTACTTTTTAATTATGAGATATTTTCATTTTTATTATAAAGTCTAAGAGCTGCATGTCTCCCGAGAATTCAAAATATTTGTCAATCTTTTGAAAAAGGAAATTTCATTATTTTAGAAAAACTTTTATCTTTATTATTGTAAGTTGCTACTTTTTAATTATGAGACATTTTCATTTTTGTTATAAAGTCTAAGAGCCGAATGTCTCCCGAGAATTCAAAATATTTGTCAATCTTTTGAAAAATGAAATTTCATCATTTTGGAAATTTTTATCTTTATTATTGTAAGTTGCTACTTTTTAATTATGAGATATTTTCATTTTTATTATAAAGTCTAAGAGTTGAATGTCTCCCGAGAATTCAAAATATTTGTCAATCTTTTGAAAAATAAAATTTCATTATTTTAGAAAAACTTTTATCTTTATTATTGTAAGTTGTTACTTTTTAATAATGAGACATTTTCATTTTTGTTATAAAGTCTAAAAGCCGAATGTCTCATTAGAATTCAAAATATTTGTCAATCATTTGAAAAATGAAACTTCATTACTTTAGAAAAATTGTTATTATTGTAAGTTGCTACTTTTTAATTATGAAAGATTTTCATTTCTGATATAAAGTCTAAGAGCCGAATGTCTCTCGATAATTCAAAATACTTGTCAATCTTTTGAAAAATGAAATTTTATTATTTTAGATAATTTTTTATCTTTATTATTGTAAGTTGCTACTTTTTAATTATGAGATATTTTCATTTTTATTATAAAGTCTAAGAGCTGCATGTCTCCCGAGAATTCAAAATATTTGTCAATCTTTTGAAAAATGAAATTTCATTATTTTAGAAATATTTTTATCTTTATTATTGTAAGTTGCTACTTTTTAATTATGAGACATTTTCATTTTTGTTAGAAAGCCTAAGAGTCGAATGTCTCCCGAGAATTCAAAATATTTGTCAATCTTTTGCAAAATGAAATTTTATTATTTTAGAAAATTTTTATCTTTATTATTGTAAGATGCTACTTTTTAATTATGAGACATTCTCATTTTTGTTATAAAGTCTAAGAGTCAAATGTCTCCCGAGAATTCAAAATATTTGTCAATCATTTGAAAAATGAAATTTCATTTTAGAAGATTTTATTATTGTAATTGCTACTTTTTAATTATAGATTTTCATTTTCTGTTTAAATTAAAGAGCCGAATGTCTCTCGATAATTCAAAATACTTGTCAATCTTTTGAAAAATGAAATTTTATTATTTTAGATAATTTTTTATCTTTATTATTGTAAGTTGCTACTTTTTAATTATGAGATATTTTCATTTTTATTATAAAGTCTAAGACTAATGTCTAAATTCAAAATATTTGTCAATCTTTTGACAAATGAAATTCATTATTTTAGAAAAACTTTTATCTTTATTATTGTAAGTTGACTTTTTAATTATGAGGCATTTCTTTTTTGTTATAAAGTCTAAGGCAATGTCTAAAATTTTAAATATTTGTCAATCTTTTGAAAAATGGAATTTCATTACATTAGAAAAAAGTTTATCTTTATTATTATAAGTTGCTACTTTTTAATTATGAGACTTTCTCATTTTTGTTGTAAAGTCTAAGAGTCGAATATCTCCCGAGAAGTTTAGAGAATATTTTGGGAGGAAATAAATCTAAGATTTTAATTATTTACATTGATATTCTATCCTAATTTATAGGTATTCTCTGTTAATTGCTTCTGATGAATCTGAAAACCAAAACTGCTAGTCTCTATTTGGAATGTAAAAAAATTCCATATTCGATATTTTTTCTACTTCCTTCTTGTTTCAAAAAACATCTTATTGAAAATACTACGCGGAGATGCATTTGTTTTATTGTTTAAAAAATAAACTTTTAAAATTTTATTTTGTCTGTCTTTCCACAAATACAACAGATAACTACGTCTAAAAATGCTTTTAACACTTATTTGACATGTATCTATTCAATTAATTCTATTCGCTGCATTAATTTTAAAGACTTTTAAGACTTTTCGATAGAAAGCAATATTAAGGTGCTACATTTCCCATCTTAACAGAAAAGGAATTTGAAATAAAATTCTCATTTCAGTTCTCATTTTTTTTCAGTTTCGACCACTTTTGGATATCTTGAAATTGCTATCGCAGACTTCCGGATGGGAGACGATGAACATAAACGAGTTTCAGATTTCATACTTTCGAATTCGAAATTCATTTGCTGAAAATGAAATAGGTCACGCGAGAAACAGCGAAGGGTTATCTGGTTCTTAGAAAGGATGAAAATAAAGTTAAAAGACACCTCAGAACTCGAGTTCAGAAACTGCTGTGTCTGAAATGCACGGAAGTACGCTTCCAGGACGAGTTTTAAAATTTTATTCGTCGAATTGCATTTATGTTTATGGGTCAGATACAGAGAAAGTAAATAACAACACATGAAATTTTATTTATATAAGGAAAGTCCCAATCTAAAGAAAAGTTTTGTAGGGATTCAGAATTTATTGGAAAAGTAAAATATATTTATCAACTTTTCAAAAAAAGAATCTTTAGAAATTGTGGTTAAATGGACAAAAATCAATACTAAAAGATTAAGGTATGGTAGATAACGTTATACACAGAAACTACGAAACAAAATTTAAATTTCTATTTTCTACATCTTCTTAAGGACAAAATTATGTAAATGTTCTTAAAATTAACTTTGAATACATATTTTAAGCTCGTACATTTATTTTTTAAATTGTAAAAATTATTATATCTACTACCTCAAAAAGTTAGTTATCTCTTAGAGATTCAGCTATAAAAAAATTACAGCATAAACTTTACAATTGAATTAATTTTAAATTTAAAAAAAAATTTACAATTAAATATATTGAAAAACAGGATACAACATATTCGACAATGTAATCACTAACACAGCTACTACGCCTGTTACAAAATCTTGTCACTTACTCAAAATTTACCCAAATAAATGTAAGAAATTAACTGATTCTTGGCCAACAACGAAAGAAAACTATTATTCTTACAAACAAGATTATTCATTACAATTACTTCAACTTCAAATTACCATTAGAGCCTTTTTCCTATATCGGGATATCTACAGCCTTTACAATAAAAAAAAGTTTCACAGCGAAGTAAATGCTAATTACTGACAGTGCTTGAAGTGTATAAATGTATCAAAGACATTGACTTTTCATTTTTCATTAATCCTAAAATGTACTAATGGAATTTTCTCGTATTAAACTAAAAGAACTTTTGTTTTTCCTAAGCACCAATTCTCAATACTTTTATCTGTTATGTACATCTTTAAACAGATAAGTACACTTAATGTCATAACGCCATCTTATTTTCAAAGGATGAATAGTTACTATAAAAGACAGTGATAGCTTACTACCTTGTTATACCTAAATTAAAAAGCCAGACGATAAAAATATCCATAATATAATTTTGTCCATTTAGATCTACTACTACAAGTATTATAAAAAAAAAGAAAATCTAAGGGGAAAAATCCAATACACTTCCCTTTAATGCTGTTTCCTCGGAAGAAAAATGCCATTCTATGTGGATGACATTAATGTGTAGGTAGTAAAGTGTATCTGTTTATTTTATTTACATTATACAAGTACCTATTACGATAATTTAGTAGCGTAGTAAGAACAAAATTTGCTATGCAGAAAACTAGTTATTTTTAAGAAAACACTTTTCAATAAGAATATTATATTATTGCTTTGCTCTAGAGAAATATGGTCTTAATGTTATCTTTTCTGTACAAAAAATAAACAATATCACATAAAATGTAAACTTTTTACATATATAAAACGATTTATGTGACTTAGCGATATGAACTGATTTTGAAAATTATTTTATGAAACAAATATCCTCTTTGCAGCTCAAAAAATTAGCAAAATGGTATGAAATATGTACTTTACCAAATATGTAATCCGTAAATATATAATAAGAAAATATGTAATAAGCAAATATGCAATTCTGCCAATATATAATCAGCAATATGTAATCAGCAAAATGGTATGAAAAACTGGTTTTTTAAACAGCCTTTTCAAATTTTTTTTTCAGTAAAATATGTCTTACCTAGAGGGGAATGATGCTTCTTTAAGGATTTATTATCTATATACACTTAAGAGCCAAAACATTATGACAACCTATCAATAACGAGTTGGCCCACCTTTGGCTCGCAACACAGCTTCAACCTGCCTTGGCATGGATGCCACAAGTCCTTGGTAGATGTCCGGAGACAGATTGTACCAGATGTTTAAGCAACGGTTACGCACAACCAAGATATTGCAAATTGGTGGTATTTGAACTCTGAGCTGCCGTAACATGACATCCCAAATGTGTTCTATCGGATTGAGATCCCATGAGTAAGGCAGCCAGGACATTAACTGCAGTTCAGCATCATGTTCCTGGAACCACTCCAACACAATTTTAGCCTTGTAACACGGGGTATTGTCCTGTTGGAACATTCCATTTCCAGATGGAAAAATAGAGGCTATGTACGGATGCAACGGGTCCACAATGATGTTCAGATACCCTGTAGCATTCATGGTCTGCTCTACCACAACCAAAGGGTCCGAGAGACGCCCAAGAGAACGTCCCCTAAAGCATAATACCGCCACCACTGGCCTGTGTATGACCTACTGTACATTGAGGGAGCAACTGATCGTCTGGAAAACGGCTTATCCTGACATGGCCATCGGAGGGATGAATGACAATGCTGTGATTCATCTGACCAGGCAACTCTCTCCCACTGATCCATGGACCAGTCGCGATGTTCCCGGGACTAGCGTAGGTGCAGTTGTCGATGACGCTTGGTCAGCAAATGCACTCGAGTAGGACGTTTGCTGCGTAGCCCCATATTCAATAGTGTCCACTGGACAG
This sequence comes from Pardosa pseudoannulata, assembly GCA_032207245.1. NCBI lineage: Eukaryota > Metazoa > Arthropoda > Arachnida > Araneae > Lycosidae > Pardosa > Pardosa pseudoannulata. The sequence continues at coordinate 79,446,478 of CM063498.1, forward strand.
TGGCTCTGATACTATTCTACTTGGCCCTGCATTGTATTGGGTTGTCAGCTGAGCCACTGTCTGGCTCTGGCTTCACCATGCGAGACAGTCTCCGAAATTTTTCTTTGATAGCGTATGGACGTCCAACACCATGTCGTCTACTGCTGGTTTCACCGTCATTCATCCACTTTGCATTAGTACTAACATCTGTAAATCGCGAACAACCCACGAGTTGGGCTGTTTCGGAAATGCTTGTTTGGAGACTTCGATCCATTACAATCTGCCCTCTATCAAAATTTCTAAGATCCGCAGTCATTCCAATGATACACAGAAGTAAGTGAAAGGATGATACTTCAGACTTTCCAGCAGAAGTTAAATACCACTTCCACCTGATCACGTGCCTTCCACGTCATCTAGGCGAGTTCATTGCTAAATGTAGGTGCGGTCATAATGTTTTGGCTCTTGAGTTTATTTTTGAATAATAAAAATATATATAAATAAAATCATAAATGTTTGTGCTTAGGCACATGTCAACTGAAACCTACTAAACGGAGGGAGAAGACTTTGAATTTTTTAATAGGTCTGGAATCTACTTAGGTTATTTGTTTACTCGAAATTCAAGTTAGTTTCCTTATAATTACTTTTTATGTTATTTTTCAGACTGATGTCTTTTTCTTAACAATACACCCTTTGTCGGTCAGTTATTTTCATTATAAATAAAATGATAGAATTCCCTGTGTCATTCAATGCATCAAGCTAAAAATACTTAACGGATGGTACAGGACTTTTTTTAATTATTTAGAATATCTTTTTTACTCCCCATAGGTTATATTTCTCCTCAAAATTCAAACTAAATTTTTTATAATTAATGTTTAAGCAATGTTTTAATTTGGTGTTCTCCTGGCTACGCAATGAATGACAAAGTACACAATGCACGGTTTGTAATGTTTTTTGTACTAAATAAATAAATGGTTAATTACGTAATTAACTTAGGCTTGAAAATAAAATAAGTTTTTTCGTAACTATCATTTATGAAACGTTTCACATGTTGTGTTTACATGTCTTTCTGAGTAGGCTTCGGCTGAGGAAAAACACAATTCCGATATATGTGACATCTTAAAGATGAAAAATTGCCTTTTTAACTATACCTTTTCCAAGATTAAAAAAAAAACATTTTAAACAAATATTTTAAAATCCACTATATAATAATAGCCCAAGTTATCTGTCCGTCTGACCTCGAATAAAGCAGTTGTACCTGAAGTGAATAGATGCATTCATATTGGATTCTTGATGAGTTAGGGTTAGCAAAGTGCGAAATCCACCCCTTCCCCCCTTTTCTAGCATTTAATTCCATTATTTCAAGAACTATTTTCCCCGGTTAAGAGCAAGCGATTAAATTTATCAATTTGTCACATCATAAATAGGCAAAAATAACATTTTTTCGAGCATTATAACGTCATTTCTTTAACCATCTCATTTAATAATTTCTTGAGTGAGGGTTAGCAAAATTCAAATAAAGTCTTTAAAACATTTGAAATACCCCCTCACCCCCTTTTAGAGCATTTAATGCTATTATTTCAAGCCCTATTTTCCCCGGTTAGTTAGTTAGTTAGTTGGTTGGGAGCACTACGGTCTACTTTTTGCTACACTAGGGCTAATGAGACCGGGACCTACTGTTTAAAGCCGATTCCGAACGGCTACGAACATCCATGCCTCAGTGGGACTCGAACCCACGAACTCCGGTTCCGAAGGTCAGTGCCCTAACCATTCGGCCATCGTTCGGCTTTCCCCGGTTAAGAGCAAGCTATTCAGTTTATCACATAATAAATAGATGACAATAACATTTTTTCTAGCATGTTGGCGTTATTCCTTTAACCATCTCATTTAATCATTTCTTGAGTGAGGGTTAGCAAAATTCAAATAAAGTCTTTAAAACGTTTGAAATACCCCCTTAACCCCCCTTTTAGAGCGTTTAATGCCATTATTTCAAGCCCTATTTTCCCCGGTTAAGAGCAAGCTATTCAGTTTATCACATAATAAATAGATAACAATAACATTTTTTCTAGCATGTTGGCGTTATTCCTTTAACCATCTCATTTAATCATTTCTTGAGTGAGGGTTAGCAAAATTCAAATAAAGTCTTTAAAACGTTTGAAATACCCCCTTAACCCCCCTTTTAGAGCGTTTAATGCCATTATTTCAAGCCCTATTTTCCCCGGTTAAGAGCAAGCTATTCAGTTTATCACATAATAAATAGATAACAATAACATTTTTTCTAGCATGTTGGCGTTATTCCTTTAACCATCTCATTTAATCATTTCTTGAGTGAGGGTTAGCAAAATTCAAATAAAGTCTTTAAAACGTTTGAAATACCCCCTTAACCCCCTTTTAGAGCGTTTAATACCACTATTTCAAGCCCTATTTTCCCCGTTAAGAGCAAGCTATTCAGTTTATCACATAATAAATAGATAACAATAACATTTTTTCTAGCATGTTGGCGTTATTCCTTTAACCATCTCATTTAATCATTTCTTGAGTGAGGGTTAGCAAAATTCAAATAAAGTCTTTAAAACGTTTGAAATACCCCCTTAACCCCCCCCTTTTAGAGCGTTTAATGCCATTATTTCAAGCCCTATTTTCCCCGGTTAAGAGCAAGCTATTCAGTTTATCACATAATAAATAGATAACAATAACATTTTTTCTAGCATGTTGGCGTTATTCCTTTAACCATCTCATTTAATCATTTCTTGAGTGAGGGTTAGCAAAATTCAAATAAAGTCTTTAAAACGTTTGAAATACCCCCTTAACCCCCCTTTTAGAGCGTTTAATGCCATTATTTCAAGCCCTATTTTCCCCGGTTAAGAGCAAGCTATTCAGTTTATCACATAATAAATAGATAACAATAACATTTTTTCTAGCATGTTGGCGTTATTCCTTTAACCATCTCATTTAATCATTTCTTGAGTGAGGGTTAGCAAAATTCAAATAAAGTCTTTAAAACGTTTGAAATACCCCCTTAACCCCCCTTTTAGAGCGTTTAATGCCATTATTTCAAGCCCTATTTTCCCCGGTTAAGAGCAAGCTATTCAGTTTATCACATAATAAATAGATAACAATAACATTTTTTCTAGCATGTTGGCGTTATTCCTTTAACCATCTCATTTAATCATTTCTTGAGTGAGGGTTAGCAAAATTCAAATAAAGTCTTTAAAACGTTTGAAATACCCCCTCATCCCCCTTTTAGAGCGTTTAATGCCATTATTTCAAGCCCTATTTTCCCCGGTTAAGAGCAAGCTATTCAGTTTATCACATAATAAATAGATAACAATAACATTTTTTCTAGCATGTTGGCGTTATTCCTTTAACCATCTCATTTAATCATTTCTTGAGTGAGGGTTAGCAAAATTCAAATAAAGTCTTTAAAACGTTTGAAATACCCCCTTAACTCCCCTTTTAGAGCGTTTAATGCCATTATTTCAAACCCTATTTTCCCCGGTTAAGAGCAAGCTATTCAGTTTATCACATAATAAATAGATAACAATAACATTTTTTCTAGCATGTTGGCGTTATTCCTTTAACCATCTCATTTAATCATTTCTTGAGTGAGGGTTAGCAAAATTCAAATAAAGTCTTTAAAACGTTTGAAATACCCCCTCACCCCCCTTTTAGAGTGTTTAATGCCATTATTTCAAGCCCTATTTTCCCCTGTTAAGAGCAGGCTATTAAGTTTATCACATAATAAATAGATAACAGTAACATTTTTTCTAGCATGTTGACGTCATTTCTTTAACCATCTCATTTAATCATTTCTTATTTTAAATCATTTCAATATCGTCTGCACTATTTTCATACGTTTTATCACTGAACTTAGATATTACGGAAATAACTTTCTTTTACATTTGGCTTAAATAATAGATTAGGGACATACGTGATAATTTTAAATTCAATCATAGATTATTTTTTGTTGGAAAGAAAATTTTATCACCGGTATTAACAAACAATTCGATCTACCTCCAGGATGGGGTGGAAATGATAGCACCATTTCTTTACTTCCATTAATTACTGTGGGAAAAAATTGTGGCGAACTTAACTATAATTTCGACGTAGCTGAGAAAACTTTGAATTATCTTTCTAAATGAATTCAACGTGACTCTAAACTGCATTCACAATATCGGGAGACTGGCCCCGTAACAAGGCTGATTCTGAATATATAGCTTTCACTGTACTGCGATTTTGTATTTATTTATATGCATTTATCTTGTAATAATTATCAATTTTTTTTAATTTAAATTTTTTTTTTAATTTTATGATTATTACTTTTTTTGTATTTCCAGTGTTATTTTGTCTGTTTTGTATTTGTATGTGTTAGTTTGAGATATTTTTTCCGTATTTACTATACTGCATTTTATAGTAAGAGCTGCTGTGGATTGTACACCCGGGGACTCCCAAAACATCTTAAACCTTTGTTTTAAGGTAGATGGTCCTCGTTGGTGTAGACAATATCGGGAGACTTTAGAGGAGGATGAAGAAAAATAAATTATTGAGCATGTACCAAATAATTCTCAGCCAAAAAGAAACCATTTTTTTACCTGCTTCATGGGGTACTTTACAATTCTGGAAAATTAAAAATTTTACTGATCATATGACTGGCTATATGCTAGTATTCTAATATTTAGACTTATTTTCAACCTGTAAAACAATGCTACCTGATTTCACTTATACCTAAAGTTTCAAAAAATAAATATTTCCATCTAAAAGTAATGTATAGTAAATTTGAAATAATAATAAATCCTAAATGGAAGTAGTCCTCATAAGTAAAAGGCTAAGTTAAAAGAACAAGAAATGAATCGTTATGTATACCCAGACCAAATACTGGGACAGGCGCAACGGCAAGTTGTTTTACAAAATTTATTTTTGGTCCATTTCGGCAAGGCATAAGCTTAGTCTATAACATCATTGTAGAAAATGACAAAATTATTTTGATTATTTTTCACTCTTTGTGGGTATCCATATTAGGGATTCACTATTTTTCTGCCTTTGGTTGTACAGTTTGAGACCCACAATACATGAAATTTAAATTTGAGACAATATTTTAAAAATATCCTGCAGTATTTGCATAAATAATAAAATTTATATCAGCATACCGCGAAAACAATGTTCACAAATATATGGATCAAAATATACCAGTATTTACAGAGTGATATTAAAGTTTTTTCACTGAAAACATATGAGAACATATAAAAATATTATATAAGGAAATTATATTTGCTTTGAAAGCTTTAGGGGAAAACAATGTAGTTATAGATTAGACGAAAATATTTTATTTTACGAGATCATTCGAATCTTTTTATATATTTTTAAAATCTTTTTAATAGTACATGGGAACAAATGAAGAATAAAATTTTTATTTTGTTTAATTTTAAGAGGATATTGCTAAGTAAATGAACTTTACTTGGATTTCATATCCCATGGGAAACACAATCAAACTGTGAGCAGTAATAAATAACTACGTTAAGTTTACGTTACCTTAATTTCCGAGAAAAACAAATGAAAATAAAAGAAAATAAATGCAAAATAAAAACTGGAATAAGGTAGAAAATTTATTAAAATAATACTCAAAAACAAGAGTAAATAATAATCTAATTATAAATTAAAGTAAACTGGGATTTAAATTATATGAAACATCCAAATATATTGTAAGAAAAAATGTAAAAGACGTTTTTAAATAGATTTCAGTAATTTCTTAAAGTTCCATTTTTATGTAGAGTCAGTAAGTAATTTTATTTATAGTGTTACTTGAGTAATTTATCTTAAATTCAGGTTGTGCACAAACATTGAATAAAATTATTTAAAAAAAACATTCTTATTATTTTTTCATAATTCAAAAATAAAATAGTCTAATTTGCTAATTAGTCTTGAAAATTTAATACGTAGAAGAAATATGTATTATTTTCTTTCATATTTTTATGAGAATTCTATTTCCAGAGGGACATAAACAAATTTTGCTAAAACTAATCTCAGACACTGTTGTACATTGATGAACTTACAAAAAAATCAAGAGTTATGTTAACAATGCTGCTTATTTTCTTTATACTAAATTATAATTTCTACTCATAATCTTCTTTCGTGATAACATTTCATCAAATAAGAAATAAAGCGAAAAAAGAAAAAGTTCTCTTTTTTTTTTTCTCATTTAAAAAATTTTTATTTTCCTCGGTTTAAACTCCGACCACGTATTCAAGTGGGACTATGTAGTTGTATACTTCTTTAAAAATTTACACCCTCACACTTTTATATAAGCGAATATAATTAGTACTGCAAAATACAAATCTACACTAGTATATAATTTCGTTGTAACTTAATGAGATTTTCAGTGTCTTATTTTATCTCCCTAACACTTCTAGATATCACAGTATTCGAAATTTGATTAGAGTTATATATTTTATGCATCGATAGTTTTAAATAAACAGAACTAGCTCATTACAGTGTTTGCCATTTATTTTGCAATAGAGATAAAATATTACTTTCTGGATAAATAAAATTTCAACAGCACCATTTTTAGAATGAAGAATATTGATTACAACACTAATACTTGCTATAAATTCATATATTTAAAACAACAATTGAATCTGCCGACAATAGAATTTTAATATTTTTTAATATATGAACTGACAGACGTCATTAGAGGAAAAATGTAATTATATTCCTTAACCTATAATAAGGAAAGGAAATTAATGTTTGTAAGTATAATAAACTTTTTAATAAACAAATGTTATTATTAAACTTTTAAATAAATTTTAAAGAAGTTGTAGCATTTGCACGGATCTCTTTGTTTAAATATTGGATTCTATTAATGCTGTTTTTGATTTTTTTAAATCCATATTGCCTCTAAAAACTTTTATTTAAAAGTACATTCCAACTAATCTTGCATACGTTGTGAAAAATCATCGGATTTTGAGATATATTTTGAAGTTTTAACAAGAAGCAGATATATAAATTATTTTTATTCATAGCTTTATAAGAATTATTTCTTTAGTACTATTTAAATTTTTTTTTCAAAAATGAATCCCAGATATAGTCGTACATCGACGAACTTACTTAAAGTTCGAATGGTATGTAAACAACTCTGCTCTCTTGGCTTATACGAAATTCTAATTTCTCATCGCAGCTTTAGTTTTCGTGAAAATATTTCGTCAAACATGAGATTCAGCGAAAAGTAGGAAAAACATGACTTTCGTTTTTTCATAAAAAGAACTTATTTACTAGTTTTAAAATCCGGTGTCATTTTCAACTGGAAATTTGCAGCTGTTCAAATGCTCAAAATATAAATACTCACTCTTTCCAGTAAGTGAAGGAAATAAAATTATTAATTCCAAAAATAAATCGGCAATAGCAAATTAATGAGTTTGTCCGTGTCTATATTTATTTTATCTCTCACACACTCTTAGGTATTGTTGTACTCCAAAATTATTTAGATTATTTTATACTCTGATATTTTTATATAAACGGAACATTTGCTGTTATTTTATTCAGTGAAAACAGTTTCTAAAAGCACCTTTCTCAGTGAGAAAAATAGAGATAGCAGCACTAATATTTTGTATCCGCTATATAATAATAGCCTAAGTTATCTGTCTATCTGTCCTCGAATTTATGAAGATTTTGTACCTGGAGTGGATAAAGGCATTCAAATTTGATTCTTGGTGAGTTAGGGTTAGAAACGTTCGAAATCCAACCCTTGACCCCTTTTCCATCATTTAATGCCATTATTTCAATCACCATTTGCCCCTGTTAAGATCAGGTGACTAAATTCATCAATTTATCACATTATAAGTAGTTAAAAATAACATTCTTTTCTAGCATAATGATGTCATTCTCTTAGCCATCTCATTTAATCATTTCTTATTTTCAATTATTTAAATATTGCTGGCATGATTTTCATACGTTTCATCACTGAACTTTGTTTTAACGTACATAATTTTCTTTTATATTTGGCTTAAATAATAAATTAGGTACATATGTGATAATTTTAAATTTAATCATCGATTATTTTTTTCGCAATTTTTTTCGAAAATTTTATCACCGGTATTAATATCAAATTCTATCTACCTCCAGGGTGTAGTGGAAATCATTGTTTCGTTCCTTTACTTCCATTAATTAATCTGGAGAATAAAAAATGGGAAATCCTAACGATAATGTCGACGTAGCTGAGAAAACTTTGAATTATCTTTCTAAATGAATTCAACGTGATTCTAAACTGCATTCACAGTATCGGGAAACTTTAGAGGAGTATGAAGATAAACGAATTATTGAGCGTGTACCAGATAATTCTCAGCCAAAAAACAAACCATTTTTTATCTGCCTCATAGGGTAATTTACAATTCTGGAAAATTAAAATTTTTACTGATCCCGACATATGGCGGAATATATGCTAGTTGAGTAATAAATTTAGAGTCACAAATAAAACTAATGTTCTCGAAATTGTAATATCATGAACATGAAATTCTGGACATCATTGTCCAGAAATATTACTTATTCTCTATAACTTATAATAAACGAAATAAAACTTGATTTTAAAAGTATGTCAAACTCCTCAAGAGCGGAAGTGGATTTATACATAAAAAATGTTGAATATATATTTTCTTTAACCCCCTTCCTGTTTTGCCCGGACGCCGTACGGGCACAGCTTTCGGGCCTTTACTGATTTGCCCGTACGGCGTAAGGGTAATCTGATTTCTATTTCGCTTGCACTGTTTCGGCAGTATTTTTTCCAATTTTAGTAATAAATTATTCGTATAGATGACGATAGTTGTCCAGTAAAAGATAGTTTGCAGTTTATTGTATATTCTACTCTGTTGGGTTCAAAAGCGCTGGTTTTTTCTCATGTTTTGTATCAAAAGACGAATTTTGATCTTTCCGTGTATAGCTTTCTGGTTATATTTTACTAACCGCCTGATAATTGTATTCATGTAAGAGTTGAATAATATATTTTTACTTCTAAATAATGGATAATTCAGAACGTATGGAGCTAATTTCTTGTGATTCGAACTGTGACTCAGAATCATAAACTGAATTATCTGTAAATGATTTTAGCGAAAGTTTACTAGATGACCTGGATAGTAAAGACTCTGATAGTAGTACAGATAGAATAAGTCAAGCAAGACAATTTTTTAAAATTAATTGTGATAATTCTTCGGATCCGCCTCCTAGATTTGCTTTCACTTGGATATCGATGAGACTAAAGGTAAACTTCAGTTCTATGATGCTTTCATAGAAAGAAAAAAAAAGTTGCAATAAATGTTTAAATATATTAGAAATGTTAATCTTAATAACATATCTTTACTTAAAAATGTAAAATAAACAAAAAAAAATACAATAAAAAAATGTGACATTTTTTTGACCGAATACTGGAAAAAAATGAAACTTTCAAAAGGTTAAATCAGGAATTCTTTTTATACTATTACTTACTCTGACTTTTTTAATATATATATATATAGCCTTTGTTTAATTTAATAAACACTTTTATTTAAAAGCACATTATAATTACTTTTACATACGTTGTGAATAAACAGTTATGTTTGCAAATCAATTTTGAAATTTTTCTAAACAGCAGATATAGCCATTATTTTCTTTCAAAACTTTACGAGAATTCTTTCTTTAGTAAGATGTTTTTTAAAAGCTGGTCTAGGATATAGTCATTCATCGTGGAATATACTTAAAATTCGAGTGGTTTGTAAACAACGCTACTCCCTTGGCTTATACGAAATTCTAATTTCTCAGATTTCATAAAGTATTTCAAATATAAGATTTAGTGAAAGAAAGAAAAAATTTCTCTTTCGTTTTTTCATTTAAAAAAAATGTCATTTCCTCCCTATAATTTGAGCTGTCATTTTCAACTGGGAATAAGCAGCTTGCACATTTTTTCAAAATGTACTCCTTCACACATAATATATTTGATAATTCTAAATATAAATCAGTAGTAATAATTTTATCAACTTTTCTGTGTCTTATACTATTTATTTTATCTGTCACACACTTTTAGGTATCGTAGTATTCGAAAATTACTTAGATTAGTTTGTTTTATACACTTATAGTTTTATATAACTGGAATAAGTTTATCCCAATATTTATAATCTATTTTATCTAATAAAAACAGAATTCTAAAAGTACCTGTCTAAAAAAAAATAAGGATTATAATGCTGACATTTTGTATTAAGTAATAAATTTAAGGTCACAAATAAAACTAATGTTCTCGAAATTGTAATATCTTTATCCAAACATGAATTTCTGGACATCATTGTCCAGAAATATTACTTATTCTCTTTAACTTATAATAAACGAAATAAAACTTGATTTTAAAAGTATGTCAAAGTCCTAAAAGGCGGAAGGGGATTTATAAATAAAAAATGTTGAATATATAATTTTCTTTAAGTAGGGATTTCTTTTTATACTACTACTTACTCTGACATTTTTAATCCATATAGCCTTTATGTAATTTAATAAATACTTTTTTTAAAAACATATTCTAATTACTTTTGCATACGTTGGTAATAAACAGTTGTGTTTGCAAATCCATTTTGAAATTTTTCTATACAGCAGATATAGCCATTATTTTCTTTCACAGCTTTACGAGAATTCTTTCTTTAGCTGGATGTTTTTTAAAAGCTAGTCTCGGATATAGTCGTTCATCGAGGAATATACTTAAAATTCGAGTGGTTTGTAAACAACGCTACTCCCTTGGCTTATACGAAATTCTAATTTCTCAGTTTTCATGAAATATTTCAAATATAAGATCTAGTGAAAGAAAGAAAAAAATTTCTCTTTCGTTTTTTTCATTTAAAAAAGTGTCATTTCCTCCCTATAATTTGAGCTGTCATTTTCAACTGGGAATAAGCACCTTCTACATTTTTACAAAATTTAGGACTTCCCGTATCCTTGTTAGTGAATAAATATATTTGTAAAATTCTAAATATAAATTAGCAGTAATCATTTTATCAGTGCCTTATACTATTTATTCTTATCTCTCACACACTCCTAGGTAATCAAAAATTACTTAGTGTAAAAATAATGTTACTAATGTTGGCCTAAAGTTTCAGAAAGAAGAAATTAAAACACATTAAGAATCACATGGAAACTAGGTCTTGATTAAATGATTTTATAAAGTTAAATAAATGCCTAAGGAATACAACTGGAATCAACTCATCATTTTTAGATCGAAGACCGATCTCGAGTCGGCGTCAGTCCTAAAAAAATGCAAATATTCTTTTCCAAAGAGTTCTCCCACAAATCATGGATGCCATCCGTATACCTTCTACTCTTCTGATAACAATCTTGTCCACTCAAAAAAATCAGACTGCTCCGAGGAGAAAAAAAACAGGGGTCCACTCCAGAAAGGCGGGTGGGGGGCAAAATCCTCCCAAATGAACGGACACCTCTACCGGCTGGGAGAAGTCCGAAGTTTCTCTGCAGTTCAAACAGGTCCTGCCCCGCCATGTCCCCGACGATGATCCACGGGAAGGGCTAAAAAGAGCTGAACCGAATGTAACATACTGTTACATTTAGATTAAATTATTTTCAATGCTTATAGTTTTATATAACAGGAATAAGTGTATCACAATATTTACCATTTCTATTGTCCAATAAAAATAGAATTATAAAAGCACCTGTCTCAGTTTAAAAAAATAAGGATAATAACAAGAACTACTAAATAATTGGCTTCACATATGCACTGATAAATCGAAAATGCACGACAAAATAGGAGCTGGTGTGTACTTTTGACGGAGAGCTGGAAGAATTTAGAACTGCAATTGAACAAATTATTATTAGAACTTTTCATTTGAAAGACATTCTGATTATCTCAGATTCCACTGCAGCTATCAAAGCTAGATATTTCTGCACACAATGTCGCGGAATCAAAAATCAATGAATCGTATGGAAGAGCTCTTAGTTGTTTATCCACAAAGGGAAAGAGTGTGGTTTTGCAATGGATGCGAGCACATGTTGGAATAGCTGAGAGGGAATTCGCTAATAAATTAGCCGAAAAGGGAACAGAAGTTGAGAATGGTGATGTACCATTTACATCAATAAAAAGAATAATAAAAATACGACAAGGAAAAATTATGATGTTAAATTAACTTTAGAGATGAAGGGGAAGAATTGGAGACATTTGATTCGTGAAATCTAAGATTTTCCCAGATCCATTGCAGGATCGGAGTTTTGTCTGGAGACCGATTACGATTGCCTTTCATAACCTCTCATAAACATTAATAATATCCCCTTGTGCACTCTGTGCAACCAAAATATTGAAATGGACAAAGACCACCTTGCAATGTTTTCTCAAAACGATACCTCTGGTAGTGGCAGGCCAAGCCTGGGGGTCTTCGACTTGGTCACTGCTTCTAAATTAAGAGGACCAAGCTGGGAAATGTTACTTGCGTCCGTAGCATACTTTAACCCGTTTTCGCCCAGCGTATTTATAGGACAGTTCATTTTCAGCATTATAAATAAAGCTATTCAAGCTAATTTTGCACCTGAAAAATTCCAATCAACCACTCTCTCCCTTTATCTACTTACTAGTTCATGCTGTGTTTGATGCAGCACATCCTTAGTTGATTTTCTCCCATAAAATATCCAATCAACCTATCTCTTTCTCTTCCTTCTATCTATCTACCTACGAGTTTACGATATTTTTGGTGTAGCATATTCTTAGCTGATTTTACACCATAAAAAATCCTATCAGTATTGCCCTTTTTCTTCTCTTTACCCCTCTATCTATCTACATGTTTACTCTTTGTTTGTAACAACTTCTTATAAGCTGATTGTGCACTAGAAAAATGCAATCGACCTCTCTCTTTCTTTGTTTTCTTTCCCTCTCTATATCAACCTACGTGTTTACGCTATGTTTGCCATAGCATATCCTTAGCTAATTATGCACCAGAAAAATTGCAATCAACCACTCTCTCCCTCTATCTACTTACTGGTTCATGCTGTGTTTGGTGCAGCACATCCTTAAATGATTTTCTCTCATAAAATATCCCATCAACTTTTCTCTTTTTACCTTCTTTCTATCTATCTACCTACGAGTTTACGATGTTTTTGGTGTAGCATATCCTTAGCTGATTTTACACCATAAAAGTCCTATTAGTATTGCTCTTTTTCTTCCCTTTCCCCTTCTATCTATCTACATGTTTACTCTTTGTTTGTAACAGCTTATTCTAAGCTGATTGTGCACTAGAAAAATCCAATCGACTTCTCTCATTCTTTGTCTTCTTCCCCTATAAAAAGTCCAATCAACCTCTCTCTTTTCTTTCTTCTCCTCCTCTATATATCTACCTACGTGTTTAAGCTGTGTTTAAACCGTTCATTATTTTATAAAAAGGGTTATGGAATAAGTTGTTTTTTTATTCACTCTATTTATTCGTCATTACAGTTAGTTCTGAATGAAAACATCTAGTATACTTTTATAACACAATGTAGGATCTTAAGATTTCTCTAATATCTAGACCAATATTTGTCACAGTAAAGCCCCTAATATTTCTAAAACATCTAGATCTAGAAGAAACTAAAGTATAATAAATATTCAATAATAAATATTAAAAATAAATAATTTTTTAATAAATATTTTAAATGTTTATATTTTTAAATATTTAATTAATAAATATTTTAAATAATTATATTTTCAAATATTTAATTAATAAATATTTTTAATTTATTTAGTATTTATTAATAGATATTTAATTATTAACAATAAATATTTATTTAATTATATAATTTAATATAATTTTAAATTTTAATTTAAAATATTTCTTTACAGTATGCAGGTGAATATTTGGAATAATAAATTTGCAAATTTGAGACAAACAAAATGAAAAAACGGAAAATCAGGTAAATTTTTAAATGATTTTATTTAATTCAATGTCAAGTTGATTTTGTATACATATTTATTGAAACAAACATAAGCAAATTCAAAGTCTGAAAAGACAGCAAAGAAAATATACTCTGGAATTATATTTTGTGAACAAAATTGTATCATGTGAAAAGTGCGTTAATAAAAAGTTTCTTTTGAAAAACATTTTGATGTGTACACAGTCATCATTCGGAGAAGGCAGTGATTATTAGAAAAATAAATGTTCTTTCAAAAAGTATCATAATCTTCATATTAGAATTCTTGCACATATTTGAAGTCCTAGGTCATATTTTTGTACCAATAACAGCTGTCATTTCCTGATTATATCCACATTTAGTACTATGAAAACCTCTTGTCTTTCCTCCGTTTTATTTTCTGTGTTCATGAGAATAATTCTTAATGTTCATGTTTCAATTCAGATTGAAGAAGAAAAGAGCCCTAACAAATTCAAAGAATGGATTGTATTTATTTACCCTTGAAAGCCCGGATTAATCAATTAGCACATAAGTTTCTTATTTTCAAGATATTTCTCTCTTATTTATACATAAATTTCAAAATTCTCGTCAATATTTTCTATATAACACTTGATGGAAGCCTTTAATGTGATCTGATCTTTTTGGAACAAGTTAATTGGATTGAAAATTCGTTACTTTCTTATGTTTTCTCACCATATTAAAAACTATTACTATTTCCAGACAACCAGTTCTTTTGCTTTGCTTCAAAAAATTGTTTGGAAATTAATTTACAAAAGTGATGCCACTCATTTATATAAAATTTCGTCATTATAGTGCGAGAATATTGCAAAATCCAAAAGTGGCATCAAGTGGTATAACCGATTAATTAAAAAGTCAAACTGGTTTAACCCCCATATTCCGCCAGAAACAGTCAAAAGTCTGTATCATCCAAAGATCCGAGAGGTACTGCATTTTCCAAAGCGACAACGTCAATGTTAATGAAAGGAACTGGTAGAAAGTCTTGATCGACTCCGGTGTGCCACACGTCAACGTATTCCGGTGCTTTCTTTGTAAAAAATCGTGTCAATATAGATCTCAGTACGGACTCGATGCCAGTCATTACATTTTTGAAAACAGATTCATTGGTGGCAGGTTCATTGCTTCCGTTGCTAGGGGGCGCCAGTTCAACGATTTCCTTAGGATTTGTGGGCGTTGCGTTTCTGGAGAAGGTGGTATTGGTATCGGAGGCATACACACTGTTACTGGGCTCTCTCCAGTAGTAAAAGAGAGCGTAAGCGGAAGACATTAGCAAGAAAAACAACAAGATGTCAACGAAGAAGCAAACAAGCATAAGCGTGGCATCTGGCAAATAACTTTCGTTGACACTGGGAGCTGCATTAATTGTAGAAGTAAATTGAATTCCGGGGGTAGTAGACTGAGAACTAGGAGTCAAGTAATCGTTTATATTAGCAACATACATTTTGAAGATTCGAACGAACTCGATTTGAAAGAAATCTCGTTAATTTCTGTCTAGAAATCAATAAAATCCCAATTATTCAATCTTGGAGATATTTGCAACGCAAAACGGTTGAAAGCTCAAGATAAAGTGGCTGATTTTCTTGAAATGGACTTATTGTTGAAAGCTCAACAGAATAGCTTAAAAGTTCATTGTTAAAACTAACTGAGGTACTCGAAAAAAAGTATTGTTGTTTGTGAACACTATTTCTACTTTTAACTGAATTGTTACAACTCGCACTGTTGTAATGTGACGTTGCCATCGTTATTGTTTTTTCAGTTATTGGGTTATTGGGTTATTGATTAAGTCGATTATAAAAATGTAAGTAAAACTCAATTTTAAGGATAGCCATTAGACGTGAAAAAATGCTACCACAGTTTGAGTTATCACTGTGTCCTTAATTAAAGTCTGAAATTATTACCAGTCAAGATGGATAAACAAAAACGGCAATCAGGGACACTTTTAACACTTGACCTCCATGACACTTGCCTTAAAATTTAAGGATAGAAAAAACGTTCCACAAGAATAGGAAAAAGGGTTTTGTGTTAATTTCAGTGCAATGTTTAATTCTGGGATAGATTTTGAAAAAACTCGTACAAATTTTAACTTTTCAAATCAATTTCTGTTACCTTTTAAAGTTATAAACACGATGCAAGCTCAGTTAAAAATAATTCAAAGCGAAGAAAAGTTTAGAAATTTCTTAGGTTTTGTTTAGTTTCGAGATCTGTAGTAAATTTTTCGCTACACAAGACTCTCTCCCCCTCTCTTATTCTCATTTCACCCTCACACACTTTCTCTTTCACTCTGATCTCCTTTTCACTCTCATTCTTTGTCACCTCCTCACTCTCTGAATCTCATCGTCTACGTACCCTTATTTTCTCTATTATTCTCTCTCATTTCTCTCGCATACTAACCATCTCTAACTATCAATCTCTTCCTCCCCTTATTCTCATACCCCTCTACACCAATCTCTGTTACACTTACTAATTTTCTAACTAGTTTTAAAATAACTAAATGGCCTCAACACTTTTCTAGGAAACATGATGTAATACTCACTCGTCTCCGAGTGGGTCATTGCAGGCTCCACCCATGCCCATCTCTTGCAGGGTGAAGCTCCTGCACAGTGTTGCGTATTGCAAGACTCCTTACACAGTCGCACATATTTTAACGTCCTGTGTTTGTCTTAAATCATTGTATATTAAATTTTTTGGTAATCCATCTCCTAATCTTAATTTAATCATCGGGGAAACTCCACATCCAAACTTGTTCCCCTTTCTTAGTCAATCTGGTTTTTATACTGAAATTTGATTTTTATTTGTGTTTCAATTTTCTAATTTTCATTTTTTAATCTTTCATTTTTCAATTCACTCAATTTTCAAATCTTGTTAATCTGTATATAACTTAATTTTTATTCGTGTTTTATGTTTCACTCTCTGATTTATTTTTTTAGTTGCTTTAATCTGTTTTTAAGCCTGTAATTTTTTTTCCTTTTGTTTGGCGCAGTTTGTCCCTAGAGGAATGAGCGCCATTAAACTTCAATCAACCAACCAACCAACCTGTTACACTTACTAATTTTCTCTTTACTCATCACTTCTCTGTCTTACCCCCATCGCTCTCTCTTAACCCGTTTCCTCCCAGCGTCCTATTTATAGGACAGTTCATTTCTACCATTATAAATAAAGCTATTCAAGCTAATTTTGCACCTGAAAAATTCCAATCAACCACTCTCTCCCTTTATCTACTTACTAGTTCATGCTGTGTTTGATGCAGCACATCCTTAGTTGATTTTCTCCCATAAAATATCCAATCAACCTATCTCTTTCTCTTCCTTCTATCTATCTACCTACGAGTTTACGATATTTTTGGTGTAGCATATTCTTAGCTGATTTTACACCATAAAAAATCCTATCAGTATTGCCCTTTTTCTTCTCTTTACCCCTCTATCTATCTACATGTTTACTCTTTGTTTGTAACAACTTCTTCTAAGCTGATTGTGCACTAGAAAAATGCAATCGACCTCTCTCTTTCTTTGTTTTCTTTCCCTCTCTATATCAACCTACGTGTTTACGCTATGTTTGCCATAGCATATCCTTAGCTAATTATGCACCAGAAAAATTGCAATCAACCACTCTCTCCCTCTATCTACTTACTGGTTCATGCTGTGTTTGGTGCAGCACATCCTTAAATGATTTTCTCTCATAAAATATCCCATCAACTTTTCTCTTTTTACCTTCTTTCTATCTATCTACCTACGAGTTTACGATGTTTTTGGTGTAGCATATCCTTAGCTGATTTTACACCATAAAAGTCCTATTAGTATTGCTCTTTTTCTTTCCTTTCCCCCTCTATCTATCTACATGTTTACTTTTTTTTTTGTAACAGCTTCTTCTAAGCTGATTGTGCACTAGAAAAATCCAATCGACTTCTCTCATTCTTTATCTTTTTCCCCTATAAGAAGTCCAATCAACCCCTCTCTTTTCTTTCTTCTCCTCCTCTATATATCTACCTACGTGTTTAAGCTGTGTTTAAAACCGTTCATTATTTTATAAAAAGGGCTATAGAATAAGTTGTTTTTTTATTCACTCTATTTATTCGTCATTACAGTTAGTTCTGAATGAAAACATCTAGTATACTTTTATAACACAATTGTAGGATCTTAAGATTTCTCTAATATCTAGACCAATATTTGTCACAGTAAAGCCCCTAATATTTCTAAAACATCTAGATCTAGAAGAAACTAAAGTATAATAAATATTCAATAATAAATATTAAAAATAAATAATTTTTTAATAAATATTTTAAATAAATATTTAATTAATAAATATTTTATAATTATATTTTCAAATATTTAATTAATAAATATTTTAAATAATTATATTTTCAAATATTTAATTAATAAATATTTTTAATTTATTTAGTATTTATTAATAGATATTTAATTATTAACAATAAATATTTATTTAATTATATAATTTAATATAATTTTAAATTTTAATTTAAAATATTTCTTTACAGTATGCAGGTGAATATTTGGAATAATAAATTTGCAAATTTGAGACAAACAAAATGAAAAAACGGAAAATCAGGTAAATTTTTAAATGATTTTATTTAATTCAATGTCAAGTTGATTTTGTATACATATTTATTGAAACAAACATAAGCAAATTCAAAGTCTGAAAAGACAGCAAAGAAAATATACTCTGGAATTATATTTTGTGAACAAAATTGTATCATGTGAAAAGTGCGTTAATAAAAAGTTTCTTTTGAAAAACATTTTGATGTGTACACAGTCATCATTCGGAGAAGGCAGTGATTATTAGAAAAATAAATGTTCTTTCAAAAAGTATCATAATCTTCATATTAGAATTCTTGCACATATTTGAAGTCCTAGGTCATATTTTTGTACCAATAACAGCTGTCATTTCCTGATTATATCCACATTTAGTACTATGAAAACCTCTTGTCTTTCCTCCGTTTTATTTTCTGTGTTCATGAGAATAATTCTTAATGTTCATGTTTCAATTCAGATTGAAGAAGAAAAGAGCCCTAACAAATTCAAAGAATGGATTGTATTTATTTACCCTTGAAAGCCCGGATTAATCAATTAGCACATAAGTTTCTTATTTTCAAGATATTTCTCTCTTATTTATACATAAATTTCAAAATTCTCGTCAATATTTTCTATATAACACTTGATGGAAGCCTTTAATGTGATCTGATCTTTTTGGAACAAGTTAATTGGATTGAAAATTCGTTACTTTCTTATGTTTTCTCACCATATTAAAAACTATTACTATTTCCAGACAACCAGTTCTTTTGCTTTGCTTCAAAAAATTGTTTGGAAATTAATTTACAAAAGTGATACCACTCATTTATATAAAATTTCGTCATTATAGTGCGAGAATATTGCAAAATCCAAAAGTGGCATCAAGTGGTATAACCGATTAATTAAAAAGTCAAACTGGTTTAACCCCCATATTCCGCCAGAAACAGTCAAAAGTCTGTATCATCCAAAGATCCGAGAGGTACTGCATTTTGCAAAGCGACAACGTCAATGTTAATGAAAGGAACTGGTAGAAAGTCTTGATCGACTCCGGTGTGCCACACGTCAACGTATTCCGGTGCTTTCTTTGTAAAAAATCGTGTCAATATAGATCTCAGTACGGACTCGATGCCAGTCATTACATTTTTGAAAACAGATTCATTGGTGGCAGGTTCATTGCTTCCGTTGCTAGGGGGCGCCAGTTCAACGATTTCCTTAGGATTTGTGGGCGTTGCGTTTCTGGAGAAGGTGGTATTGGTATCGGAGGCATACACACTGTTACTGGGCTCTCTCCAGTAGTAAAAGAGAGCGTAAGCGGAAGACATTAGCAAGAAAAACAACAAGATGTCAACGAAGAAGCAAACAAGCATAAGCGTGGCATCTGGCAAATAACTTTCGTTGACACTGGGAGCTGCATTAATTGTAGAAGTAAATTGAATTCCGGGGGTAGTAGACTGAGAACTAGGAGTCAAGTAATCGTTTATATTAGCAACATACATTTTGAAGATTCGAACGAACTCGATTTGAAGGAAATCTCGTTAATTTGTGTCTAGAAATCAATAAAATCACAATTATTCAATCTTTGAGATATTTGCAACGCAAAACGGTTGAAAGCTCAAGATAAAGTGGCTGATTTTCTTAAAATGAACTTATTGTTGAAAGCTCAACAGAATAGCTTAAAAGTTCATTGTTAAAACTAACTGAGGTACTCGAAAAAAAGTATTGTTGTTTGTGAACACTATTTCTACTTTTAACTGAATTGTTACAACTCGCACTGTTGTAATGTGACGTTGCCATCGTTATTGTTTTTTCAGTTATTGGGTTATTGGGTTATTGATTAAGTCGATTATAAAAATGTAAGTAAAACTCAATTTTAAGGATGGCCATTAGACGTGAAAAAATGCTACCACAGTTTGAGTTATCACTGTGTCCTTAATTAAAGTCTGAAATTATTACCAGTCAAGATGGATAAACAAAAACGGCAATCAGGGACACTTTTAACACTTGACCTCCATGACACTTGCCTTAAAATTTAAGGATAGAAAAAACGTTCCACAAGAATAGGAAAAAGGGTTTTGTGTTAATTTCAGTGCAATGTTTAATTCTGGGATAGATTTTGAAAAAACTCGTACAAATTTTAACTTTTCAAATCAATTTCTGTTACCTTTTAAAGTTATAAACACGATGCAAGCTCAGTTAAAAATAATTCAAAGCGAAGAAAAGTTTAGAAATTTCTTAGGTTTTGTTTAGTTTCGAGATCTGTAGCAAATTTTTCGCTACACAAGACTCTCTCCCCCTCTCTTATTCTCATTTCACCCTCACACACTTTCTCTTTCACTCTGATCTCCTTTTCACTCTCATTCTTTGTCACCTCCTCACTCTCTGAATCTCATCGTCTACGTACCCTTATTTTCTCTATTATTCTCTCTCATTTCTCTCGCATACTAACCATCTCTAACTATCAATCTCTTCCTCCCCTTATTCTCATACCCCTCTCACACCAATCTCTGTTACGCTTACTAACTTTCTCTTTACTCATCACTTTTCTGTCTTACCCCATCGCTCTCTCTTAACCCGTTTCCTCCCACCGTCCTATTTATAGGACAGTTCATTTTTACCATTATAAATAAAGCTATTCAACGTTTTGCCTATTCTTTTTCTACTCCCTGAAGAATAATGGTTTTACCCTACTTATTTAAACCGGTTTGGACCGCATTAAATCATTTTTCAGTCAGTTGCAGACACGTAAACCTGGCCGTTTTCATGATTTTATCTTGAGGAATTTCATTGTAATCGTACGAAAAGCTTTTAAAGGTAAGTTATTTAATAGTTTTTTTCAGAATTTATGTTTCAGATATTCTATTAACAGATATCTTATAACATTTTAAAATTATTCTTACTTTTATTAGTTTTAATTACAAATTTAAAGTAATGTCCTAAAAATAGGACGCTGGGTGAATTCGTTAAATTTTCTGATATTTAGTTTATTTCAGAGGTGTTCAAGATGTATCGGAAAAATTTCTTAAAACTGCCGAGGAAGCTGTAGAATATCTATTTTTGGAGGAATTAGAGTCTGAAATGATTGATTTGCCACTTGAAGTGGATTAATTAATAAATGAAGAAGGTTTTTATAACATTGGAACTCTTGACACATCTGTAAGGGACGTTGCAGGTAGTATTGAAATTTTCAGTTTTAAAAAAATGCTTCAGCCAGTTACTTATCCCAAGAATCATATATTTTATTTAGATAATTTTTTAATTCCTATAATTTGTTAGTTGAACTAAAAAAGAGTGGATTTCGAGCAAAAGAACTATAAGTGACAGAATACAGCATTGCCCCCTTGAAATTTATTCTATTTTCAAAAAGACTAGCTATGGTTCACATGATTTCTACTTTGATATGAAAATTAAAATTACTCTAGTAAAATGGAATGATAACAAATACGTTACACTTGCAACAAATTTTGACATAATTGAGTCCCTAACATCTGTTTCAAGGTCTGAAAAATGAAAAGCTGAAAAAAATAAAATTGAACAGTCATTCTCGGAAACAATTATAACAAAAAAATGGGTAGTGTAGATTCTCATGATTGGCTTTTAGAGAAACATACCATAATAATTCGTGGAACAAAAGGTATTGGCCAATTTTACCCGAATTGTAGACATGGCTGTTGGAATTACCTGCGTTATTTACAACATGGTAAATGCAGAGAAAAGTGTATCAAAGAAATAAGAAGACATATTGCAATAGCATATATAAAAAAAAAGCAACACAGGACAAAAACAGATCGGTTGACCAAGTTATACAATTTCATCTCGGGGGAAGGAAATAGACACTGTTCGACGTG
The DNA here is from genome assembly GCA_032207245.1 of Pardosa pseudoannulata. Lineage (NCBI taxonomy): Eukaryota > Metazoa > Arthropoda > Arachnida > Araneae > Lycosidae > Pardosa > Pardosa pseudoannulata. The sequence continues at coordinate 79,468,721 of CM063498.1, forward strand.
ATGAAGTTGGCCTTGTAATTGGCAAAAGAGAAAAACAAAGACGAAGTCAAATGTAAAGTTGTTCGGGAACACCTTTTACATTTTGCATGAAATATATTGTAACTCTATGTACAAAATGTTTTACAAATTACCATCAATAGTGTGAATATATTTAAACTTAATAAAAAAAATTTCAAATTTATTTGTGTTTCATTTTATTTTGCATTAAGTATTAAAAAGTTCAGTTGTTTGGGAACAGAAACGTAATCAAGTAACTAAAAACAAAGGAGAAGCACTAAGTGTTCAAAAAGGTCCATATCCGCCCAGCGTCCTATTTATAGGGCAGTAATTATCTCGGTTCGTAAATTAATGGTAAGGAGTTTAATTGCATATTATATGTAAGTGTTTAGAACATGATTTTAAAAGTTTGTACCAAAATTTCAATTTTAAATTAAGTTGGGCGTTAACGAGTTAAGCTACACGGGTGCTAAATGGGTGACAGCTTCGCAGCCTTGTATTGATATAAAGGCATAGTGCTTGTATTGCCAGTTGCGTTAGGAAAAAACCTTGCAATGTGGTCAACCTTGAAAGGGGAATTACTCTACAATCGATATTGGGAGGCAAATGAGATCATACAGTCGATACCCACAGATTGATTTCCTTTTATTTTTAAAGTTTTTAACGTTTTAATGTTCATGTTTTAATGGTCTTTTTTTTAATGCATCTGTGAAGTATGGAAGCCAAATATGTAAAATCAAGATCTTCTGCAATTAAAAAAAGCCCCATATTTTGTATTGAGTAATAAACTTAGGGTCACAAATAGAACTAATGGAGTTAACATTTTTAATATCTTTATCAGAATATGAATTTCTGTACAGGCCATTATCTAAAAAAAGAGTTTATTTACCTTAACTTATAATAACAGAAATTAAAAATTTGAATTTAAAAATGTATCAAACTCCTAAAAATGGAAGTGAAATTATAAATATTTTGAATAAATACTTTGTTTAAATATGAAATTCTGTTTATACTACTGACTTTTTTTTAAATAATATTGCCTTTAATTAATAAAGACTAATTTAAAAGCATATTCTAATTAGTTTTCATACATTGGGAAAAAAACGTCAAGTATCTGAATTTTTAAAATTCCGTGTTGACTTTAATTAATAAAGAAATAATTTAGAAACATATTCTGATTAATGTTTTATACGTTGTGAAAAACAGTTGCATAAATCCGTTTTAAAAGTTTTATACACAACAGATATAGCCATTATTTTCTTTCATAGTTTTGTGAGAATTCTTTCTTCAATGGGATATAAACAATATTATGAGCTAGTTTTGGTTATAGACGTCCATCGACGGAGTTACTTAATATTTGACTGGTAAACAAACAACGCTACTCTCTTGGCTTATGCGAAATACAAATTTTTTATCGCAGCCTTAGTTTTCATGAAAATATTTTGTAAAATGAAAAAAAATAACTCTCGTATTTTCATCAATTTTTTTTTTCGCTTTAAACTTGGATGTCATTTTCAACTAGAAGTATGCTGCTGTTCAATTATACAAATTTTACACCTTCCTGATTTTCTGTAAGCGAAGTAAATATAAATGATACTTCCAAATTTAAATGGACAGTAGCAATTAAATGAGTTTTTCCATATCTTATACTATTTTTTAATCTCCCAAACATTTCTAAGTATTGTATTATTTTAAAATTATTTAAATTAATTTATTTCATGCTCTGATAGTTTCAAATAAACGAACAAGCTTATCAAAGTATTTGCCATTTATTTCATTCTGCGAAAGCAAAATTCTAAACGTATCTTTTTTTGTGTGAAAAATTGTGATTACAATAATTATATTTAGTATTGAGGTCTACATTTAGGATCACAATTTAAACTAATGTCGTTAAAATTTTATTAGTGAGCTGCGGTAGGTCAGTGGGCAAAAGCAACAATGTCATAATTGCAAGCTTGTCAAATCAGCCATGTTCGTTAAAGGTGACTAGGGCATGTAAAATAGGTTCACGGTCACAATGTCCTCCAAGATATCAAACAATATCTCTGGGGATGCTAGCCCAAACATATACGTCTTCTGCTTGGTCCCTGCTTCTAAATTATGAAGGCCTACGTGAACAAAGTCGATCTTTCACCATAACAGTGCTCATTAAAACGAAAAGGACACCCCTTTGTATTTATACTAGCAGCGTGTGGCTAAAATCATCATTTCTTTTGCCCAAGTAGCATAAGAAACAACAACAATTTTTATTGCTCTTGTATGAACTTCAGATAAATATAAATTTCAGAATATAAATTTCATAAAAATCATCTAGAAAAAATATTTATTTTCCTTAAACTATAACACACAAATAAAAGGAGGCCGAACGATAGCCGACTGATTAGGGTGCTGACCTTCGGTACCGGAGTTCGTGGATTCGAATCCCACAGTTGCATGGATGTTCGTAGCCTTTCGGAATCGGCTTTAAGTTGTAGGTACCGGTCTCATTAGCCCTCGTGTTGCAAAAAGTATACAGTAGCACTTCAAATCAAACCAAAACCAAAACAAGAAAAAGGAAATTCGAGTTATCAAACACCTAAAAAACGGAAATTTAAATCTGAATAAAAAGTATGAATTTTAGATAAATTTCAGAATATAAATTTCAGAAAAATCATCGAGAAAAAAAAATTATTTTCCTTAAACTATAACCTACAAACAAAAGGAAATTCGAGTTATCAAACATCTAAAAAAAACGGAAATTTAAATCTAAATAAAAAGGTTTGAATAAATATCTATAAATTTCCTCGTTTTAATATGGGGTTTTATTTATACTGCTCTTTGATATTTTATACAATTTACATTACTTTTAATCATTTATTTTAAGGTAGATTCTAATTAAAAATTGCATACTTTCTGAGACGTAGTCAAATTTTCAAATCATATAGTATATATTTTTCTCGTAACTTAATTTGTGTTTCCGGGTCTCATAATACGTCATTTTATCTCTTATACTGTCTTAGGTATTGTAATGTTTCCAAATTATTTAGAGTTAATTATTTCGTGCGCCAATAGCTTTCATAGTTTGAATTATAAAGAATATATTTCCGTTTCAACTTATTTTCTTTTTACAGGCCTCATATTGTTTAATTTAATCAATATTTAAATGGATTCTAATTAAAAATTGCATAAATTCTGAGTAGTCAAATTTTGAAATCATATAGTATATATTTTTCTTCTCAATTATTGTTTATGTGTCGCGTACTATGTTATTTTATCTCTTATATTGTTTAATGAATGTAGTGGCTCAAAATTATTTAGAATTAATTAATTCATGCATCAATAGCTTCCATAGTTTCACTTATATAGAATATATTTCCCTTGCAGCTTAATTCATTTTTACATGTCGCATACTGTTTTATTGTATCATTTATACTGTCTTAGGTATTGTAGGGTTGCAAAATTATTTAGAGTTAATTAATTCATGTTCCAATAGCTTACATAGTTTGAATTATAGGGAATATATTTCCGTTTCAAATTAATTCATTTTTACAGGATTCTTACTGTTTTATTTAATCATATTATTTAAAAATGAATTCTATTTAAAAATTGCATACTTTCTGAGAAGTAGTCAAATTTTCAAATCTTATAGTATATATTTTTTCTTGTAACTTAATTTGTGTGTCCGTGTCTCATAATATGTCTTTTTATCTCTTATACTGTCTCAGGTATTGTGGTTTTTTCCAAATTATTTAGATTAACTTATTCATGCGCCAATAACTTCCATAGTTTGAATTATAAAGAATTTATTTCCGTTTCAACTTATTTTCTTTTTACAGGCCTCATACTGTTTTATTTAATCCTTTTATTTAAAAATAGATTCCAATTAAAAATTGCATACTTTCTGAGAAGTAGTCAATTTTCAAATTATATAGTACATGTTTTTCTCGTAACTTAATTTGTGTTTTCGTGTCTCATACTATGCTATTTTATCTGTTATACTGTCTTAGGTATTGTAGTGTTTCCCAATTATTTTAAGTTAGTTAATTCATGCGTCAATAGCTTCCATAGTTTGAATTATATAGAATATATTCCCCTTGCATCTTAATTCCTTTTTACATGTCTCATACTGTTTTATTTTATCTCTTATACTGTCTTAGGTATTGTAGGGTTTCCAAATTATTTAGAGCTAATTAATTCATGCGCCAGTAGCTTCCATAGTTTGAATTATAAAGAATATATTCCATTTCAACTTAATTCCTTTTTATAGGCCTCATACTGTTTTTTTAATCATTTTTTAAATGGATTCTATTTAAATATTGCATATTTTTGAGAAGTAGTCAAATTTTCAAATCATAATATATATTTATATCGTAATACATATCGTAACTTAATTTGTGTTTCTGTGTCTCATACTATGTTATTTTATCTCTTATATTGTTTAAGGTATTCTAGGGGTTAAAATTTATTGAGAATTAATTAATTCATGCATCAATAGTTTCCATAGCTTGAATTATATAGAGTATATTCCCCTTGCAATTTAATTCCTTTTTACATGTCTCATACTGTTTTATTTTATATCTTACACTGTCTTAAGTATTGTAGGGTTTCAAAATTATTTAGAGATAATTAAACCATGCGCCAATAGCTTCCATAGTTTGAATTATAAAGAACACACTTAAGTTTCAACATAATTCCTTTTTACAGGCCTCATACTGTTTTATTTAATCATTTTTTAAATGAATTCTAATTAAAAATTGCATACTTTCTGAGAGGTAGTCAAATTTTGAAATCGTACAGTATATATTTTTTTTGTCACTTAATTTGTGTTTCCGTGTCTCGTACTATGTTATTTTATCTCTTATATTGTTTAAGGAATTGTAGTTTCTCAAAATTATTTAGAATTAATTAATTCATGCATCAATAGCTTCCATAGTTTGAATTATATAGAATATATTTCCCTTTCAACTTAATTCCTTTTTACATATCTCATCCTGTTTTATTTTATCTCTTGCGTGCTTCTAGGAACTGCAGTGTTTCAAGATTAATTAGAGTTACATAATTCGTAGTTTTAATACAAGCAGAGTTATGCATTATTTTCATTTAAAGCTTTTCGAGAATTCTTCCTTCGGGGAAGATGAAAATAATTTTTGCTAGAACTGATCTGGGAAGTATACGTGCATCGACGAATTTCCATAAAATTCAAATGGCATGTAAATAATGCCTCTTGGCTTATACTAAATTCTAATTTCTCATTGTAACATTTCTTTTCATGAAAATATACCATCAAATATGAGATGCAAAAAAAAACTTACTTTTTGTTTTACATTCAAAAATAATTTTCATTTCCTCGTTTTAAACTCGTGACATTTTCAGCTGGGGAACTGAGCAGTACATTTCTGCAGAACTTACACCCTCACAGTTTCGTGTAAGCGTAGGAAAAATAAGATTGAATCAAATATAATTCTACGCTACTGTATATTTTTCACTTAATAAATTTTTCCGTGCCTCATGCTGTTTTATTTCCTCTCTCAAATACTTCGAAAATTATTTGCAACATTCCAAAATTATTTAGATATATATAAAAAATTTATATAAATCATTTATGTAACATATAATATATCCTTATATAATATATATATATATATATATATATATATATATATATATATATATATATATATATATATATATATATATATATATATATATCATTTATATGATACTAGCAAGTTTGCCCGTGCTTCGCTACGGTGAACTTAATATATTACTTTTAAACAAAGATTTATTTTTCGTGAATAACTCTCTAAATTCGTCACAGTTCAGTTCGAGTCATTGGCATGTTTATATATTTCTATCATAAGCGTATTATAACATTATTCAGTTTTTATAATCGAATTTGTCTTATATTAAATTTGCTCAAACTTTTTTTATTGTAAAATATAAGCTTAACCCTAAATTCCATTACTGTATTACTACTGTACGTTGATTAGCAAAGTTAACAGATCTTGCCATATTACGGGATAGAATAGGAAGCACAGGTTTTGACAGCAACAGTGCTAATTTTGTTGGTAGTAATAAATGTTTTCCAAAATTAAGGAAATTTATGACAAACCACATAGTTTTGTATGAAACAGAAACACACATTCATATCGACAACCATATGAATATGAAGATAACTATATAAAATGATAGGTTTTATTTGGCTATGAGAGTCACTGAAATTTGTACTTTTTGTACTTAGAATATTGTTGATATGCATTTCATTGTAACATAAAAATGAACCAAGAATTAAATTTAAAATTAGTTCTCATATAAAAATGCTATAATTTGCGTCACATAGAAATGAAAGTGAATCACTTTATATCTCAAATTTCAGTTCAAATCGAATAGATACTAAGCAGACGATTTTAAATAATATAAAATAAGAAAGGAATAAATGAAATATTTAAATGAATGACGTCATAATGATAGAAAAATATCATTTTCGCCTATTTATTATGTGATGAATTGAACATTTTAATCTCCTGCTTTTAACCTTGGAAAACTGCGTTTAAAACAATTACTTGGAATGACGTCGCATTGCTAGAAATATTGCTTTTTTCCCTTAGATATGATGCGATAAATTAAAAACTTAATCGTTTGCGTTTAACCGGGGAAAATAATGCTTGGAATAATGGCATAAAATGCTCGAAAAAGGGGGAAGGAATGAATTTCGAACGTTGAAAATTTACAAAAACCTTCCCAGGGATATACCTAAACATTTCCCAAATTTTCACGGCGATTGGATGCATAGTTTTTGAGTCTATTGAGTACATACATACAGACAGACAGACACACACAAATTCATTTTTATATATATAGATATATATGTATATATCATTTACATAATATATATATATATATATATCATTTATATAATATATTTATATTAAAAATATATTTATAAAAAATATTTATAAAACATATATTTATAAAAAAAAGCATTTAGCCGAACGATGGCCGAATGGTTAGGGTGCTGGCCTTCGGAACCGGAGTTCGTAGGTTCAAATCCCACATTGCCATGGAAGTTCGTAGCCGTTCGGAATCGGCTTTAAGCAGTAGGTTCCGGTCTCATTAGCCTTTGTGTTGAGAAAAGTAGACCATAGCACTCCAAGACAAAATTAAAAAATTTTTAAAAACTATTTTTTTATAAATATATTTGTTTTATTTCAGGTAACGATAGTTATACAGGGTGTCCCAAAACAACATCATAAACTATGCACAGCTAGATTCCTCGTTGGTAGTACATAAAAACTGCCCAAAGAAGCGTTCCTGTACGATCCGCAGTTTAAGAAAAAAATACGAAAAACAAAGTCACTGCTGGTGCAAGAAAAAAGCATTGGACATATCAACATATTGGACATATCAACAACAATTTTTGCAAATCTTTCCACACGATAATGCTTAAAACGTTCGCCGCGAATATCGTGTAATGCATGCGTGCGCCATGGAATGACGTTAAGCCGCCGTTGAACTGGTATTTAAAAGGCTGCATCTAGCTGCTACCGGTACTCTTATGGTGGCCATGTATTTAGTTCATGACTACTGCGACATGTACCTGATGTACGGCCGATGTAATGAAAATGCTTTACTAACTATTAAGGAGTATGCCCGTGCATAAAGTTGATGCACGGGAATATGGACATATGGACGGGCACGGGTTCATATGTTCAATAAAGTGTTTTTTCTTGCACCGGAAGGGAAGTCATAGTTTGTTTTTTGTATTTTTTTCGTAAACTATGGATCGTACAGGAACGCTTCTTTGAGCAGTTTTATGTACTCCCAACGAGGAATCTAGCTGTACAGAGTTTATGCGGTCATTTGGGGACACCCTGTATATTAAGGAAATAAAATATTTGCCATTTGTATGATTCTGTGAGAACAAAATTATAAAAATATTAGACTACAGTTTGAAACATACTGATCAAAAACCAAATACATTGTATTGAGGGGTACACTTATGATAACATTAAAAAAGTTGTCTTTAAAATTTCAAAATTTTTATGATATTAGAACGAATGTATTAGCAATTATCTGAAAACATGATTATTTTTCTTGATCTATTAATAAACTAAAGAAAAGTGCTTTAGAATTATATGAAACCTCCAAATAAAAAGAAGTAATAAATAATTAAATAAATTTTAGGATGAGTTATACATTTTTGTGAAATTGACACTAACATTTTCTTGTAAGCGGAAAAATTATAATTGATACAAACAGAAACCTACATTATTATACACTAGCAGTATTTCTTCCTTTCCTACGGTAGTTTTGTATTTAATAAGAAAACCGAGGCTTTTCTAATTCAGAGAATATTAAAATTTTTTAACTTCTAAAAATTTCAACATTTTTAAGTAAAGGAAATTTCTCAAATAAAATACTGCATTAATATAAAGTGTATACTTATTATATTATATTAGATAGCAAATTTCTTATTATTTTAATTTTTTAACTAAATATGGTGGATCCAGTAAATATTTCCGTAAAAATGTTAAAATACTTGGTGATACACAGGTATTCTTAAAAATTTTCCTACTACTTTTAAAACTACATTTTTATTAGCAGTAGTGTTCTTTAATACTAATAAAAATGTATTTAATTTGAAGTGAAAATGTTTTAATTTCATTATGTTGTGTACAAAATTCATAAAACAAATGTAATTAAAAAATTTAAATTCTTGAAAACATTTTTCTACGAAATTCATTAATAAAATAAAATATTTATAAAAGAAGTAAATTATATTCATTGGTTGAAATACCGTCATAGATATAATCATAGAAATATTCGCGTTTGTCACAAAAATGGATTTTTTAAAAAAAACCGCACTTTATTGAAATAATGCATTTTAAGAAAAACTCTATTAATTATATATTGTCTCTACATGATTACGATAGAGACATCTAAAAATGACGAAATAATTTCCCTAATCTAATAATCTAAACGAAACTAGTTGTAAAACAAAATTTAAATTCCTAAATAAAATGAATAATGGATAAAAACATAAATTTTAAAAAAGATTGTACTATTTCCTCGGAATTCTTCGTTAATATATAGAATTTTATTCATACGTTACTTGATTTTATAAAATTGATATTCCACTTAATTTTTAAATAAATTTATTTTAAAGTATATTCTAATTAATATTACATGATTTAAAAAATTGTCTATTTTGCAATTCATATTTGGAAGTCTTATCAGCTAACAGAAATCTGCATTATTTTCACTCACAACTTCGTATGAATTTTTTTCTCTAGTGGGATGTAAACAATTTTTACTAGAACAAGTCTTAGATATAGTCGTGCATTGACGAATTTACATAGAATTGCAATGGGATGTAAACAATTCTACTCACTTGGCAAATACTAAATTCTAATTTCTCTTTTCTCTTTTTTTTTCCATGAAAATATTTCAACAAATATGAATTGCAGATAAAAAAGAAAAAAAAAACTTCTTCATTTTTCAAATTCTCATTTCCCGATTTAAAGTCCGGTGACATTTTCAACTAGTAATCTGCAGCTATACATTGGGACGTAACTTACATAATATAACTGATACGTAATACGTTGTTAATATGTTAAGAAATTAACAAGTTAAGGAAATATAACTTATATGTTCAAATACAAATCTACATCAGTATATATATATATATATATATATATATAATCCTTGTAATTTTATGAGATTTCTGATTCCTACACTATTTTTATGTTCCACAAACTCTTAGGTATTATAGAATTCAAATATTATTTAAAATTATTTATTTCATAGGCCTACTGTTTTAAATCATTGATTCTCAACCTATTTTAAGCTACCGCATCCATACGGAACCACATGTGTTCAACTCCCTGTATGAAGCCGAAATGGGTTCAAAGCCCCCCCCCCCTTTGTAAAAATCCTGTAATTTAAAGTGTAGGGTAGAAGTAGTCAATTATGAGAGGCAATGTAATTTTTCTTCAATACAAATCAAATTTTTTGTTACTGAGACACGCTGAAGAAACGCTCAACCAAATGATATGGCTGAATGGTTAAGGCGCTGACCTTCGGTTCCGGAGCCCGTGTGTTCGAATCCGACTGGGACGTAGATGCTTATAGGCGCTCGTAATATGCTTTAAGTAGTAGTTCCCTGTCTTAATGGACATTATGTTGCAAAAGAATAGGTCGTAGAGATTCAAACCAAACGAAACGAATGTTGTTGATTAAATATATTTTTCTGAATGTTGACCTAAATTCACGCAGAACATATAAGGAATGAAAATAACTGGTTCTGGAATCACAGCGTAAGTTTGTTTTATTATTGTCAAAAATAGTGCAAATTATATAATTTATGTAATAAATTTATTTAGAATATTTAAAATTAATATTGAAAGCCCAAACCTGTTCCCATTGCCACCCTACCGCCCGAAGTAAGTTCACTGCCCCCCAAGCACCACCGCCTCAGCCAACACTTTCTAGAGACTCCTATCTCTACTAGGTCAGCAGGTCTTGGAGATCTCACTAGGTCTAGGAGGAGTTGACAGAGGTGGTATCCCCCAGCTGAAAACCACGTTTTAACCCCTTAGCGTGCACGCTCGAGTGAACTCAAGCGCGCTAAACTGGCCAAACTGTGCACACTTGAGATAATCCAAGTGACGTTGTAATTTATGTTGCTATAATTTTTCACACTCGAATGCAATCGAGAATTGAAAATAACAATCTGAAACAAAATTCTGACAATTTTTTTTTCAGTGAGAAAAAATACTGATTATAAATTGTTGTGTTGAGATAAATTTACAATGTTAAAACTAATATTATTGACATTTCAATACCTTTATCATAGTATGAACGTTTAGACTAGTCAGTATCTGAAAAAAAAAGTAGTAACCTGTAATCTTCATATACTTCTTAGCTTTCTTTACGGTCGCCAATCTTCGCTCCTTCCTCGCTGGTCCAATGCAGCAGTTTGCTTTGCTCCAGCTTATCCACCCTAGAGAATTCTGTAAATTAATATTCATCTACCACCAGGTATACATAAAATAAATGAAAGAAAAATAGGGTTTAAAAATATAACAACTTAAAAGTAGGCGGAAAAATAAATATAAAATATTTGTATAAATTTTTAAAAATATTTTTTATTTCTCTAATTTTTTTGTGTATTAAATGTGACATTTTATTTTAACTGCTATTTGGCTTTCTAAAAATTCCTATTATTTTTTATATTATTACATCCTCTATTATTCCTATTATTCCCCTATTATTCCTATTATTTTTTATATTATTACATTTATTTTTTATATTTGTAAAATTTTTAAAAATATTTTTATTTCTCTGATTTCTATGTGTATTAAACGTGGCATTTTATTTCAACTGCTATTTGACTTTCTAAAAATTCCTATTATTTTTTATATTATTACATCCCCTATTATTCCTATTATTTTTTTATATTATTACATTTATTTTTTATAGTTGTATAAACTTTTAAAAATATTTTTTATTTCTATGACTTCTTTGTTTATTGAATGTGGCATTTTATTTCAACTGCTAAAACTTAACTAGGCTTTCTAAAAATTCCTATTATTTTAATAGTTAAAGAATTTTGTTTGAAAGCATATTATATTTATTATTGCCTACTTTCTGAAAAATAGTTTAATTTGCAATCATATAGTACATATTTTGCTTGCAATATAATTTTCTTTTTCGTAACTCATGCTGTTTTGTTTACCTCCCACTCAGTCTTAAATACTGTACTATTCTAAATGTGTTTAGATTTATTTATTTTATTTGCCTTAAACTCATTTAAAATAAATGAAATAAGCTTATTAAAGTACTGAAATTTATGTAATTTTACATTAAAAATTTAGAAACGCTGTAATTCAGTTTAAAAAATTCTGATTACCGCAGTCATTAATTTTATTGTGACATGAATTTAGGATCGTCGTAAAAAGTAACATAATTTAAATTTTAATGTCTATATAAGAATAAGAACTGTCGAATGAGAAATATTCATGAAACGGAATTTTTTTTTAATTTCGAACACTATTAAATCATATTAAAATAAACGTGTAAGAAATTTTTCTGGCTATTTAAACGTATGTTTATTAAGATTTAATAATTCATTTCATAAAGCATGTATTCAACAAAATTCGAATTTAATTAGTTTTAACGAAAGTAACATTATACAGAATCATTGATATCATATAAAATGTATATTTGGGAATAAATAGATCTAGAAAATAAATAAGTATACTAATAGCTATTTATGAGCGAAGAAATAATTCTTATTTGAAAATGGCGTCAGATGCACATGTCTGTCGTTTATTTATATTTTATTTCATCAAAAATCTTTTAGAAAAAAAAGAGTTGAATTGATCCTAATATATATTTAAATAAGATTCTAAACCCGTAATTAGTACTGTTTATACCTATTGATTCCAAAATTTAAGTTTTAGTAGTTGAGGTTTTGGCCATATCAAATTATTAACGTAAAAGTCTCTTTTTTCCCCAAGCTAATTATTCCTTATAGTTATTATTAGCTAAATAGTTCCGATTTCAGTGTATTTTTCCTTTTGTCCTTTTTCAAAACCATAGCTATATTTAATGGGGTAACGATTTTTTAACTTCAGACAGTATGTTATTATTTCATTTCATTAAAAGATATTTTTAAAGGGTATCAGGATTTTTAAATTCTTTAAATTATTTTTTATCATTTTATTCTAAACACACTTTACTTCTTCGAAATCACAAATGAAAAGACAGTTAAATTAATTGAATAAGGTGTTCCGGGTATACCCATAATTCAAACTTTGAAATGCTTTTTCTCAGATTTCATATTTTTTAGTATAAATCAATACTAGGAATAATTCCGTAGAAATTATTTTTCTTTCTTCGTAAAAGTTTGTTTACTGAAGTAAGTTCATATATTTTACGTTGAAAATAATTTGATTATTATTACAACCCTTTTTAAGTTTTGAATTATAATATTAAACATCGAGGATATTTTTTAAATGTTTTTTAATAATTTCAAATAATATTACATAGAGTATTAATATATATTTTAAATTATGTATACTGAACACGTACAGTATTAACAATTATATCTACAAAACAAATTGTATTTGAATGAAAAGTGTAAGGAATTTGGACCCACTATCTATGTTTCGCTGATCTATACACCCTTGACTATATCTGCAAAATCGCTGTCATTGACCCCTTCCACCCGGAGTTCCTTAGGGGAAATAAGAAGACGGACCTACTAAAGTGATATGCAGTGATATATTTTATATTTGAAATTTAAAAAATATTAAAAAATATCCTCAATGTTTAATATTATAATTCCTAATTTTAAAAAAAATTATAATAATAAATTATTTTCAAAGTAAAATATGTGGACTTACTTCAATAAACAAATTTTTACGAAGAATGAAGAATAATTTGTACGAAATTATTCCTAGTATTGATTAATACTAAAAAATATGAAATATGGCTAAAGCTGATAAGGTTTTTTTTTAGGGCAACAATGCATCTTTTTTTTTTTTTTTTTTTTTTTTTTTTTTTTTTTAAAGTTTCTAGAAGCTGAACCCCCGAAGAAGGGAAAGAAAAATCTGATAAAAGACGATCATGTTTAGCGTCAATAAATTTAAGATTCCACAGCATTGTACTTCGCTTTCTTAATGGAGCCACACAACTGAATATCATTTTACTTATGCTGTTGTACAGTAAATCCCGGAAATTCAAATAAGAAACGGTTAATATCATGTGTAATCGGTGAGAAAAACTTAGCTCACACACACACATATGTATATATATATATATATATATAGTATATATATATATATATATATATATAATATATATATATATATATATATATATATGTGTGTGTGTGTGTGTGTGTGTAATGATATTTTTATCATTTTCAGTTTAAGATTCTATTTTCCCGGTAATTCTTTTAATGGCGCCCTAGCGAATACTTTCGTATGTGCGATAGTAGGCATACTTCAGGTTCCATAGCTAAAAAATAGAGTTTTTAACGTCTGGGTTGCATCACCCACGTGACTTCAAGTAATAGCTGATTGGTCAGCACAAATGACTTTTTAAGCAAATGCCTAGAGTTCCATAACCGTTTTTCGATACAGTTTCGACAGAGTTTTCGTATAGGTTTAGTTTCGTATAAGGTTTCATGACGATGCTTTACTATGTTGTTGAATAAACGAACTTGATATAATTTTCGAGTGTCTTGATTCCGTTCTCATCTCGAGGTTCCACGACTGCAGGGCTTCAAAAATTAACCGGAACATCACTTCATAATGAGGCAAAAAAGCCTTATTACATATATATACTCGGTGCTGCATGCCCTCAACGGTTATTAAAAAAATCCTGATCTCCCTCCAGATCTTTTTATACACTGTATAAAAAGGATGTTTAATCGACAATATAATTTAAGGGTAACCAACTAGGTTCGAGAAAGATATTTTGCAAAAACTAATGTGTTAATAGATATTTAAACAAATAAAAACATAGAGGAAAAAGTTTTAAATTATACAATAAAAATTATTTCACCTATATGTGCAAAAAAAATTAGGCAATTTTCAAAACTTACCGCTAACATTGTGAAACAATATAACAATCTAAAAAGAATTTTTTTGAATTACACCCAAAATGTGATGAAACTACACCTAAGACCCACATTAAGAATTATAGGAGATATTCATCAGGGAAATAACAACTCAGCTATTTTCTTACAAAATCCTCCTTGTTTTATATAAACAGATTTAATTTTCCAAAAATTGCTTTTACCATAAAACCTTTAATTCATTATACTTACAATATTGTGTAAATTATCTATTATAAATTTCCCATTGTTATAATAAAAACCAATTTTCTCATCACATCGTTTGAGTAATAAAACTTCACAACAGTTTCTCAGAAAAGACATTAGAAACTTTTTACCACTTTGAAAGAAGCTAATTTTTTTTAATGCTGAAAAGTTTGAAACCCTCTTAAACAATATATAATCTTCTCCGTTATACTCCCATTATTGTGTACATTATCTATTATAAGGTTCCTATTGTTATTATAAAAACTCACGTCTCATCACGTTATTCCTGTTTATGAATATGCCGCAATCATTTCTCAGAAAAGACATTTAAAGTTTTGCACTGCTTGTAAATGATTCTTTTTACATTACCAGAAAGGTTTTTGATTATTTTAGACTCATTAATGGCTCTGAGAAAGCAATATTTTCTCTTCTTAATACAGAAGGAACTCGAGTTCGCTTTAAAAACAACTATCGACCTTTCCAGAATATATGTTACTAGCATAATCCCTAACAAAAACTATAAACGGGGACATTGTATCGGTCGTTGTTTTCTGGTATGTATCTTCTTGTTTTTTGTCATTTAGCTTTACCTATAATAATATACTTCTTAGTTTTCAGGAATAAAATGCCTATATAATACATTGAAACTTTTTTCCCCTGGGAATATAGACTTCTATGTAGAGTCGATGTAGTGACTATGTAGAGTAGATTGATTAAAAGTGCGAGATTTTAGTATTGACTTTTAATCAATCTAATATATTGATTTAACTTAATATCTTAAGTTAACTTAATATCTTGATTTAACTTGATTTATTGTTTAATTTACTGTAAAACTCAATTTGAAAACAAAATAAAAGTATTATGGTAAATATGCAGCATACTTAAGATGTACGTGTAGAAGGATTCAAAATTTTCCAAACTAAACTATAGTTTAAAACTAATGTTCTCGGTCTGTGTACCGTGGCACCACTGACTAAGGTCCCAGCTAATTAAGATCAAGTAATTTGAGAGTAAAGCTAAATTTCTCCTAAATAGAAAGGAAGTAAAGTGAATGTCATCGATCATTGAAGTGAATTGTGAATGTTTCCGTCATTGTCTTGAAGACAAACATTACATGAGACAAATAAGCACTACAGTTACCATTACATTACATTAAAGACAATAAGCATTACATTTGAAGAATTTTTTTCTTATTTTTTCTGTTATTCAAACCCTTAACCCTTTAAAGGTCACAATTAAAAATTCTATCGGATTTAACGGCATTAGGTTATAAACGTTGTATGTAAACCTTATAAATAGGAAACATATGAAAACAAATTTTACATTCCTTTGGTAGCAGCATTTTTTATGGGGGAAGGAGTAATTGTGAAACTCTTCCCCTGTACAGCATGGAAATAAGAGTTTCTTAAAATTAATTATATCGGAAGAACAATGTATAATTATCATAAAAATAGTGTAATAAATAGATAACTACGCAATTTTTCATTGTTGCTTTGGGTAGGTGTTTTTATTTGAAGTCATAAGGAGAAAAATCAAATTCGAGATTTTTCATGTAAAGCAATTTTAAACTAATATATTTCAAAGAGAAAAATAAACTGTGCAAAATTCTACTATCTATTGCTACATCAAAGAGTCGATAACATAGCTAATCGAAAAAATCCTTTCTATGTTTTTAAAAGGAAGAGAAAAAAATATTAACAGGTGGTTTTTCAGCAAAACCACTGCCCGTTAAAGGGTTATATAAGCTGTTTCGCCTGTTTATTTAACTTGGTAATATCACCTTCTTGAAAAAAAGTTTGAGAATAACTGGTTTAAAAATTATTTGTTGTAAAGCAACTATTATAAGGCTTCTATGCCACTACACATACATACCCAACATCTTGTGATTCAAATTACGTAGTTTTATGGGCTAAATTATTGTATTAAACAAAAGAAATGCAAAGAAAAAACACATCTTTCAGCATATTGTTAAATGAAGACCAAAACTTCGACAGGAAATGAAAAAAAAGGATCAAATACATTTTGAATGTTGACAAAGATGTTTCACTAATTGAGAGAATTGTCACTTGGAGGATAAGGGTATTTTTGTAATCGACAATGTGGAGACCGCAATCTCCAAGCAAAAAAAAAATAAAATTAAAGATATACAAAATGTAATTGATGGATTGTAGATACTCCTTTACAATAGGGAAGAAGATGGAAATTAGAAGAATAAAGCTACTCAAATACTACAAAGAATTTTTAAAAAAAATTATTAACTGATCACTATTTATTGTACTAAACATTTCTAAAATGAATTACTGTCAAGTCATCTTTTGAATCAAATTAAAATTATGGGCTCATCGTGGTATTGTATTTTGTAGACTGTTGTGCTTAGTAAAGCTGGATTGAAAAAAATGCATTCGGAGTGGCAACACATCTTTCAGCATATTGTTAAATGAAGACCAAAACTTCGACAGGAAATGAAAAGAGACTATCAAATACATTTTGTATGTTGACAGAGATGTTTCACTAATTGATAGAATTGTCACTGGAGGCTAGAAAGGGTATTTTTGTACCGCAATCTATAAAAACATAGACAATGTGGAAATGACCGCAATCTCCAAGCAAACAAAAAATACACCAAGCTCGTTTTCAAGAGAAGGACATGTTAGAAATGGTTTTCGATATCCATGGCAATGTGCATGCGAAATTTAAGTTGCTAATAAGAAAGACTGTGTAGACCTCCTACCTCCTTTGCATTACTCAATAGGGAAGAAGTGAGCAAAATTAGAAGCTGAGCAATGATAGGAGTTTTGACAATGCTCCTGCTCACTGATACTACTCATATCGGACTTTTTTTACGAAAACACAAAAAAAATTCTATCACTTTATTCTTATTCCACTGATCCACTTATCCTGGGACTTCAATGTATTTCCTGAAATGACACATGATTGTCAGAGTCATCGATTTGAATCCGCAAATAAAACTACAACTTCATTATTCGTCGTCTTACAGACACTAGCTAAATTTCCATTCCAGAAGATTCAAATTCTACTACATACAAAAATTTTAAAAGCTTGTTTTCAATACAATATAAATATTGCACAAATACAAAATAAAATTGCTTTTTACAATATAAGAACGACTATCTCCTATACAATTTATTCTACCATTTCTTTCAATAGTAAAATGAACCTTTTAAAAACCCTAACACATTTTCAAATACTTTTTTTAAATAATAGAGTAAAATTATGTCTCTGGAATTGGCATTCTTGAAATATATATCTCGATAAATATAAATTTTTTAGAAGTTCAAGATTTCACCATGTTTTTTTAGTTAACCTTTTCATTCATTTTATAAACTGCCAAACTGAATTTTAAAATAGTGAAACTAAACATGGTAAACAACCTTACATTTATTTCAACTTTAATAGTTTTTATTTTCAAAAACATAACATTGTAAGAGCTGAACTTCCTATACTATATATTTACCTGTTCTTACAATAATAAAATAAAGCTTTTTAAAACGCTAATCTCTGAAATATATTCTAAATATAGAAATACTTTTTTTCCAGTTATTCATTTCTGGATTTTAAAAAAAAAGTATATTAAGAATGAAAAGATTTACAAGGTTTTAAATCAATATAACCGTTTAAAAAACCATAAAATGGCATTTGAAAAAGTAAAGCAAACGTTTTGCGGTTAAACATGCTAAATACCAAAAATATACTTCTATTTTAGAGCTTGTTTTAAAAGTATATCAGGTTTTAACAAGAACTAAAGAAAACTGCAAATTATAATATAAGAAAGATATACATTATTATTAGAATGTAATCTGTCCATTCTTCATATAAAAAACAAAGATTTATAAAATATTCATTTTTCAATTATATTTTAAAACAATATAGAAAAACAATTTTCATCGAAATATGAATTTTTCGACATAATCAATTCTTTTTATGAGAGAGTCTTCACGTTGTGGTTTCAGTAAACAATATCTTTTTAAAACTGTCAAACTGCGCTTTAATAAAGCAAAACTAGACATGGTAAACATGTAAAATACCTAATATGTACTATTAGCTTGTTTTCAAAAAGATAACAAGACAGTACTAGAGCAAGAGAAAATTTAATTTTATAATATAATAACTACATCACCTGCACAATATATTTACTTTATCTTCCGATAATAAAACAAAGCTTTTTTGAAACTCACGTCCCTCAAAGATATTTAAAACGATAGAGTTAACTTTTTCTCAAGGTAATATCCATTTCAGAGTAAAATGGTTTATTTTAAACAATGAGAGATTTTACCTTGCTTTTAGTCGATTGAATTATTTAAAAAACATGAAACGACATTTCAAAAAATAAGGCTAGAGATTTAGGGTAACAAATCAAAATATCTAAAATGTATTTAGATTTACAAGCTTGTTTACAAAAGAAATATCATGTTTGAAAAAAAAAACTGGGATAACATAACAACTAAACACACCACTATAATATTTCTCATGCCTAAACGTCCAATAATAACATAAATATTTCAAAGTTCCTATTCTTTCAAATGTATTTTAAAATAATAGGGTAAAACTTCTTTTCCGGAAAACATATTTCTCTATAAACATTACATTTTTTTCAATGCAATATTTTACCCTGCTTTTAATTAGTATTATTTTAAATCCATCAAACTACATTTGAGAAAAAGAAAAAATAAGCATCGTGAATATGCAAAATTGCTTAATATACTATTAGACTATTTTCAAACATATAACAGGATAGTAATTGTATAAATGAAAATTATATTTTTTAATATAAAACTACACTTCCTACCCAATAAACTCACCAAAATTCACAATTTTTGGGGGTAACAAAATAAAACTTTCTAAATTACATGTCCCAAAAATATTTTTAAATAATACATTAAATGCATTTGAAAAAAGTAAACCTAAAGTTATAAGATAAACATGAAGAGTACCCAAGTTGTATTTTAATATTTTAAGATCTAGTTTTAAAAAAAGTAACAAGGTTTTACTAAGGCGAAAGACAATTGTATTTTATAATACATGAACTGTATCTCAATACCCTTTGCAATACATTCGCCTAGTCTTCCAATAATAAAATAAATCTTTTTAAAACCTTCATCTTTGAAGTGTGTTTTAAAATTCCTACCGTAAATTTTATCAAATGTGTCAAACCTTTTCCTCCGTATTATTTATTAATAGTAGCTGCCATCCTTCATTAATATATGATATTTTTAACAATAAAAGCTGTTTGGAAGTTTTAAATGGCGTGATGAACAATATTTCCTAAAGGTTTCATCGAGTTTTCAAGAGCATTAGTCGCCTTTTTATCAAATTCAAAGCTGAATTGGTTTCGTAATCATATTACTTAAGTGCCTGTTTTAATTTTTAACAAAGTGATAAAAAATTTAACTTTTAAATAATTTAAATACTGTAAAAAATGTATTAAAAATTTACTTCATTACTTAAATGTTTTGTTTTTGAGTTTTCATAAGAAAATCAATTGGTTTTCCCATGTAAAACTGTATGGGTAGTTTAAATAAACAAAGAAAGATTCTGAATTTCCTTATAAACCTTTATTTTTTGTATTTATAATAAAATAAAATATACGGAAGGAATAAAACTTATACAATACCAAATTAATTAGATTACTAATTATTTTAGAATATGTTGTTAATAGAAAACGAAATACTGTTCCATATGAATACAGAACAATTTTTTAAATTTAAATTAGAAGAAAAAGAATGAATAAAAATCAAAATACCGGTTTAAGAAACAAAATATTGATTTGTATGAATAGTAAGCCATATTGTTTCGTTTCTATTGGAGGAAAAAAATGAATGATACAATACCAAATCATATAGTTAGATTGCTAATTATTTTATTTTAGAATGTGTTGTTAATAGAAAACTAAATACTGCTCCATATGAATACAGAAAAATTTTTTTTAATTTAAAGTGGAAGAAAAAATGAATAAAAATCAGAATATTGGTTTCAGAAACAAAATATTGGTTTGTATGAATAGGGAGCCATATTGTTTCGTTTATATTGAAGAAAAAATGAATGACTGAATGCTAAAAGAATTATCTACGAAAACAATAAAGACTAATACAATACCAAAATCATTGTGGGATTACTTTATATTTGTTAATAACTTATTAATGTTTAAAATATGCCATTTATAAAAGATAAAATACTGGTGCTACTGAGCGCCGAATCATTTTGTTCCGTTTAAATTGGAGGAAATAAGTGATTGCTTGGTACAATAGGAAGTACTTTCAGAAGTAAAAATGTTCATACAATGTCACAACAATTGTGGGACTACTTCATGTTCTATTTGACGTTTAGAGTGGGCCATCGATAGTAAACGATAGCCTCGTTTATATGAGAGTAAAACTATTTTGTTTCTTCAACATTAATGGAAAAATGAATACTTGGATGCTGAAGAATGAATATTTGAAAGTAATAAAACTCATGTAATACCAAAAACATTGTGAGACTACGTGATATTCTATTTAGGGTTTAAACTATGCCATTGATAAAAAACAAAATACTGGCTTGTATGAATGCAAAAACAATTTATTTGATTTAAATTGGAAGGGAGATACTATTTGAATGCTGAAAGAAGTTTGTTCGGAAGCAATAAAAGCTCAATAGAGTACCAAAATCATTGTGGGACTAGTTCATTTTCCTTTACTCCATATGCCAACAATGAAAGAAAAACTAAACCCATTCAGTTTTCTTGATAGAAAAGCAACACCTTATCGCTGGTGAAGAGCAAATAAAACACATAAATTCTCCAAAAATTCAGAGAGCATCCTTATTCACCCGTTTCCCACATAACACTTTCTAGGCATTTTAAATCCCCCAGTGGCAAAAAAGGGGGGCAATAAAATCATAAACAAACCACATTTTCTCAGTTTGAATGTAGCCATCGTCACCTCTCTCTTTCGAATATCCTTTCAACGCCATTGATTTTTATAACTCAAGAGGCGCCATCATTTCTCCATTTGTTATCCTGTCGGCAGATCTCGGAAGGGCTGTCGTTTTCCATTTTGTAGAGCCTACACTAAAAACGGATTGATGGCACATATTCATTCATCCCGCTCGCAAATCCAAGCCTTTTTCAGGAGGAGCTCACACATCCTCACACGGTATTCATTATTCATCAGCGAACAATGTAATTCATAGATACGCATATTCCGTCTTGGGACACATAATCCTGACCTAAAAGCGTGCATTTATCATACGTGATGCAAAAGGAGTTTTTTGTTTGTTTACTTTCTACACCCTCGCGAAGTTTACATTTTCTTTTATCCCCTTTTTTACTCCTTTGCGTGAAGTAGAGGAAGTATTATAATCAGGGAAAATTTTGGGTTCTGATTTCAACACAGAAAATCAATTTCACCATTCTTGAATCAATTTTCACTTGTTTCAAGGTTGTCAAGACTAAAACGAACAAGGACACTTAAATTTCGAAATTTTAAATATCGATTTCTAACATAGTTGGTTT
This sequence comes from Pardosa pseudoannulata, assembly GCA_032207245.1. NCBI lineage: Eukaryota > Metazoa > Arthropoda > Arachnida > Araneae > Lycosidae > Pardosa > Pardosa pseudoannulata. The sequence goes on from CM063498.1 coordinate 79,491,040, forward strand.
CGTTTTAATGTAATCGAACGTATTAACTTCTAGTAATATTATCTATTCAAAATTGGAAAATGGAAGATATTTTTGTCAACCATCCTTGGTTTTGTTTTGATGTAATCGATGTGATGAGGCGATTTAGGTCAGTAATATAACTGATTAATTAATACGAGAAGTAAAATATTTGGGATCTAAATCTAACCTCAGCACATCTTTTGTAATGGGGAGAGGACAATAAAAAATTATTTCAACGGTTTTTCGTCTTGTGAGGGATTCTCGGGCGGGATTCTGATCCCAGTCCCAGGTTAATATCGCGTCTCCGTACATGACACTAAATAAGAATGTATCTTTGTGGAGTTATTTATGAGTCCCTAAGGGACAGTGCCCAATTTGAAGGGATAAGGTTTTTCCACTTTTGCTGTTTCAAGGCGGGTTTAAAGAGATCAATTGGATTTTTCAACTCTCCTGATTGGACAAAGAGAGATAAGAATGGACACAGATGAAAAATGCATAAAATAAGAAAAGTCAAGAGGAAGGTGTTCAGGTTTTCGAGAGTCGAATCGAGTAGAGAAGTCGGAGAAGACGACTGTAACAGTGAGACTCCGGGAGTCCAAGGAGAATAGCCTTGAGTTCGACAGAAATTCCGGAAAAGTTTGGAACATCTCTCGGCTAACAGCAGTGTTGTGTCAAATATTATGGCCGCACCTTAAATAATCAGAAGAAAGTATCTGAACCGACCAACGGAAGATTGAAAATTGCGATCACACATACCCAGTCCTGGATAGCTCTCAACCAGCAGTGTTCCTGGCACACCATATAGACCCACAAAAGTACTCATTTTTACATATATTTGAAATTGATATTAGGTCCTCTCTCTTATATAGATAGCCAAGTGATAAGAAATCATATTTGATCTTAATTAGTGTGGCACCTAAAGGGGTCATGTTGAAAAAGCTAATCAAAATTTTGTATATTAGTAATGTATATATAATTGTAATAAATTTACTTATTTTTACTTTAAAGGTGATTTCTGTCACCCTTAATATTGCTTATTAGTTATTTTTTATTTTAAGTCTGTAGTCTCTCAGAACCTGTGGTTGAATTTAAACTCAAATAATATACACAATGCAACCCACATAATATATAGTCTTTGTGACTAAAAAAATAAATAACCACTATAAATTCGATCATAGGTAAATACCTAAAGTTAAACGAGAGCTACACGACAATCAGACTATTTAGCATCTAGTAATATGCTTTATTCAAAATTGGAAAATGTAAAATATTTTTCTCAACAATCCTTGGTTTCGTTTTAATGTAATCGAACAGTTTAATATCTAGTAATATGCTCTATTCAAAATTGAAAAAGGAAAAATATTTTTGTCAACCGTCCTTGATTTCATTTTAATGTAATCGTTTTAAAATCTATTGATATGCTCTATTCAAAATTGGAAAATGCAAAATATTTTTATCAGTAATCAGTTTTATAATTGACGCACTGAGGACTTACATGTGATATCTCGGGCACTGATCTCCAGTTTTTCCAGCCCAAGCTTTAAATTTAAAAGTACTTCCTGACACAATATTTATCAAATCTATTTCTCTCAGGTATTTAAGATAAATATGTGTACAAAAAGAAATTAATACTTCTTTTTGTTTAAAAATACATAAAAATTTTAAAATCTATAATTAATTTTAAAATGCATAAAATTTTTTTAAAGATACATAAAATTGTTTTGAATAATGGCACTACAACCATATAATTGAAACTGATTTACAAAACTTTCCTGTCACGGGAACATAAACACCACTTTAAAATTATTTAAATATTACTTTCTCTTCCTATCATGATAGAGGGAAAAAATCTTGGTTATGAATATCGGGAAAATATCGAACAATTTTTTTAGCATAAGATCTCACAGATGTCACTATGTGTAGAAAAATTCAAAAACATAGCCTGGTGTAAAATTTCACATCAATCACTCACAATAGTACCTTGAATCTACCCTTATCTTTTTAAATACAAAAAAAAATCAATTTCAAAATACTGTAACGAAATATATCAGTAGGAATGAATCCTCTTTCAACTATATAATTTCTCCTCTCGTCGCATGAAAGAATATGCAGATCAAGAAGGGATTTAATTTATTAAATAAATTAACTTGTGGAAACTTACAAATTCCATGGCTCCAGTCAGAAAAAAACTACTTTCTATTATTAAAATTCAAGTTGGATTAGAACAGAAATGACAACATGCGGATGAATGGAGGAAAGTGTTTAAAAGAAGATTTAATCAACTGACATAAAATTCTCAGCCAATCGATCTTCGGTTTGGTGTGCTACGGTCTACGTTTTGCAACATGGGGGATAATGAAACCGGGACCTACAGCTTAAAGCCGATTCCGTATTGCTACGAACATCCATGACACAGTGGGATTCGAACTCAGAACCCCGGTACCGAAGGCCAGCACCCTAACAAATCGGCCATCGTTCGGTATTCGATCTTCGGAGAGTACTAGCAGTTTAGCTTTCATTTGAATTTCGAACTGCGGTTTTGTACCTTCATCTTACGGAAGTATAATTGCATCGTTATTATTTTTCCTTGTTTGTACATAGTTTTTGAGTTAGCCAGTTAAACAACATAAACAACATTCATTGGATAGAGCATGTCATTTGGTGTTACATCAAGTTTATTTTACTTGAGCATTACTTCCAGTTGGCAAAAAGTGATTTGGAGATACATTTAGGATTTTTTACCATCTTCCTGCGAATTTTATCATTATTGCACAAAACATGAACGCGAGAAACAGTTCAAATGTAAGTAAGAACTTGTAGGTGACTCTTTCAAAGAAAAGAGAAGATAAACTCATATTTAAACTAATTTTTTGAATAAATGGTAATAATGTAGTCATTAGCACATAAAATATGTATACTATCATTAGCGTGAAAGAAATTTTCCATGGGGGAAATGGTTTTCCCATAAACTCCTATCGTAATTCTAATAAAACAATCTTTACATATATAAGTATACAGCAATCATTAGGTGGTATCCAAATAACCTCTTACGCCACTGTATTGCAAACTGTGCAAACATATGCTATGTACACTCAAAAGCCGAAACATTAAGACCACCTGTCAATAAAGAGTTGGCCCACCTTTGGCACGCAACACAGCTTCAACCCGCCTTGGCATGGATGCCACAAGTCTTTGGTAGATCGCCGGAGACAGATTGTACCAGATGTTTTAACAACAGTTAAGCAAATCCGAGATATTGAGAATTGGTGGTCTTTGAAATCTGAGCTGCTGTCCCATGACATCCCAAATATGTTCTATCGCTTGAGATCCGGTGAGTTAGGTGGTCAGCACATTAACTGGAATTCAGCATCATGTTCCTGGAACCACTACAACACAATTTTAGCCTTGTGACACGGGGCGTTGTCCTGTAGGAATATTCCATTTCCAGCTGAAAAAACAGAGACCATGTAAGGGTGCAACTGGTCCTCAATGATGTTCAGATAGTCTGTAGCATTCATGGTCTGTTCTACCACAACCACGGGTCCCAGAGAGGCCCAATAGAACGTCCCCCAAAGCATTATACCGGCAGTACCGGCCTGTGTATGACCTACTGTATATTGAGGGAGCAACTGTTCACCTGGAAGACTGCGTCTCCAACGATCTTTTTCTTTGAAAGAGTGTGGACGTCCAACACCATGTCGTTTACTGCTGGTTTCACCGTCATTCATCTTCTTTACATAAGTACTAACTACTGTAGATCGCAAACAATGCACAAGTCGTGCATTTTCGGAAATACTTGTTCCGAGCCTTCGAGCCATTACAATCTGCCCTCTATCAAAATCGCTTAGATCCACAGCCTTTTCCATCACACACAGAAGTGAAAGAATGATTCTTCAGACTCTCCAGCAGCAGTTAAATACCATTTCTACCTGATCACGTGCCTTCCACGTCATCCAGGCGAGTTCATTGCGAAATGTAGTGGTGGTTATAATATTTTGGCTCTTGAGTGTATGCATAGGTTTGTTTTCTCAAGAAATGTATTATTATTTTAGACTAAATGTCATGTATTATACACAAAAGACAAATATTTTTCTATAGTAGGAGAACATATTTTAATATTGAAAAAGTTTTGGTTCATCAAAAGATCGAGAACCACTGTTTTAGTTTTTCATATTTAAAACATTTTAGAAGCTAAAACAACAGTTGGTACTAATATAAAATACCTTAAATGCTTATAATTTTGTTTCTTTAGAAGATCTTATTTAGTCCTTTATAACTGTCAAAATAATAAAAGGGTTGTGGAAGGCTCTGAAACGAATCTCAGTCATTCTTAGAATTCTTTTATTATCTGGTGTCAAATCTTTAATGTCATTAACCCAAATATGCCGTTAGCAAATCACTGTCATCTTGTTTTGTTTATTAAGTGTCATTTCTGTTTAGGCACAAAGAAAGTTTTCTGCTTAATGAAATAATTCAAAACATTAAGATTTAATTCATTTCTTGAAAAGGAATTCTTGACTTTGAAAGATGTGTGAAATACCAAGAATTTTTGAAGAACTTCGATAAAATAAATATTTGTGACATTTACTAAGTTATCCATTTTCCATTCTGCAATTAAAAACAGGATTAAAAAACACTCAGAGCTGGATAAATAAAAAGCAACCGGTTGTAGTATTTTTATTTAAAAATTCATTTGACCATTCTTTTTTCATTAAAATTAACCAGTTTATATACCAAATTATCAAATTTCATAACCACATGCACATATTTATAACTTTCCTAAAAGCTTCTTACGACAAAATCCGAAGTTTCTATTTGTAACTAAAATTGGTAATCGCCTCTATATATTTCTATCACTTTCTTCCAAGTCTCTATTCCTGTTTGTAATTTTGTAAATAATTATTGGTTATTTTAAACTAAAATATTAATACTTTTATATGGTTGCTATATAAAAATAGAATGCAATAATAATAAGAGAAATTTCAGCTTTATGATATGGAAAACGTCTTTTAAAGGAATCGTTAAAAGATATCCACTCATTGGTAGAAATGTTTTCCATGGCCAGTTCCTTAGCTCACTGTTCCCCTCACAAATAAGCTTCCCCAAATTTTACCACGACACTCTGCTAAGTAATAAGCATGTATAATATTTTACTTAAAATTGCCATTTATAATAACATGTTTACCTAAGTTAAGATTGGCTCAAGAATCTTGTAATAGTTTGCAAAATGCACAGAATAACTCATATGCCATTGTAGGGACGTATTTTTTAGCTGAAAAACAGTCATTATAATAACCTACTTTTTAATTTAATATAAAATAAAAAAAACTATACTGTGTTAAGAATAAGATGTAAGGTCTACCTAATGGTCAATTAACAATAATAAACCATTAAATTTTCATAGTTTTGAAGAAAACAACAAGTTTTATTTTAATACTAAGTTTAAAACCTGTACTATAAATACACATAAGCAATTTTGCTAGACTGAATTATTAGCAGCTGCGTTACATACAGCAAATTAAGGGTTTCTTATAGCTGTTGTATTTAAGCCTAATTAAGTGTTTGCCACTCAGGCATAAACGAATGATAGGTTGGTTGTCAGTGGATTTCGGTTCCTCGTTGTTGGTCTGGCTTTCGGCTACATTCTATTGCCAGTAATTTCATTTCCTTGTACTGTGAGTTAGATTTTACGCAGTATTATTTCTAAAATGTAAGTTATGTGTTCAAAGAAGATAAACCTTGCTATTTACCTGCTACTAAATGTGTCGTTTCATTAGTGAGTGTCTTTCATATATGCATATCCTACCTGGGTTAAAAGTCCACATCCTATAAAGTTTAATCCTATAAAGTTCCCTATAAAGTTTTTTTTAGATCCTTAATAAGGTTCTACCTTTTTGAAAATTAATTTTGTTATATGAAGCAATACTTTTAAAAAAGGACATAAAATATGTACAGCAAAATAAAAAAAAATAGAATCCACTAGTTCTCAAAATAACTTTCGAAATTCGTAAATTAGAAACTATTTTTTAATATTAAATACAATATAATTATGTGTTTTATTCTTCGTTCCTAATTAATATTAATACACTATAATTAATTTTATAGTATGATAAATACTATCTTTTTTTAAATTTTCAAAGACTTAACAGTTTTTATTGTTTTTTATGGCAGGTGCGTTTTCAGTTTCAGATTTACAGAATAAAACTAAGCAAATATTTTACTTCAGATTGATATAAAAATTTAGTTTCTAACATATTTCAAAAACTTTATTGCATGTAGATGAAATTAATTTTTTCATTTGGTGTATATTTTCTATGTTATTTTTAAAAATATGCTACTCAATAGGACAAAAAAAAACTAAATAATTTTTTAATGTTCATTGAAAAACTCATAGTAAATTTATTCTAATCCAAAAATGGCTGTGTTGTAATGTACATGCAACCTATACACCAGTGTTGGTTACAAGGGGGAAACACAGAATGAATATAATACTTTATATAGATTCAGACATTTATTCTATACATTTATTTACAAATAGATCCTCGGTTATCATAATGATCAATCATTTATATCTTCTATTTACACTATAATTATCCCACATCTCTTTATAAGGAATTATTATTATTAACAGAGGCCTAAGTCAAATGACTGTAAATATTATTTTATAAATTACCTCCATTAAAGTCACAGGGGAGCAGGCAGGGGCTTTCCTCACGGGCGTACGGGACGAGTTGGTGATGGTGAGCGGGGCGGTGTCGATCCGGGCGCACGGGACGAGCTGGTGCTAGTGGATCCTTGTCCCACTTCTCTCGACTGCCCACTTCTTCCAACTGTTCGCTCTCACTACGTTTCCAAACTCCTCACCTCGGTCCCAACGCCCCTTTTTTTCTTCTTATCCAATCCCTTGTCTTCGGGAAATTTTCCCACATCAAATGCCCTTCGGGAGTGCAGGTGGGCTCATTAAAGTAGCCCCTTTTTGTTCAAGCTGACATTACTTTTTAACCCCTGCTCCCATAACTCACGCGTACAGCTCTGAACTAGCTTGACCGTTATGCTGCCATTCCGTGATCTATCTTCTCTGCAGGGGTCCCTAAACTTGACGTAAATAATTGGGGTCCTAAATTCCTCAAGGAAAATCCTCCCACGGCTATGCATGCACGTGCAAATCACCGTGAGAAAGTACCTCGGAACAGGCTGTTATTTTGGCGATCTTAAAAATGAAAAAGTATTATGTATAACGTCCCCTTAAAGTTTACAATTATTTGTTCCGGTGATACACGAGAATATGGCTTGACTCATTTTAGATCAACTATTAAAAGGATTTTCCCTTTTCAACATTCTAATCAACCTTAAATTCTTTCGTCAATTCATAATGGACATTTCTGTAAGATAAATAATTAAACTGTATATCAAACGGGAAACCAATAATGTTATCTATTCCTTGAATAAAAATATTCTGACAGTAATAATTTTTCCCTTTTCATAAAAAACTTGAAATTGAAGCAAAATGAATCGTTAAACTAACATATTTTGTTAAATGTAGAAATTCATATTGAATTAATAGTTTGGGGGCATCATTGTCTATACATATTTGTTAGACAAGAAATTTCTATCAAGAAATGTTCAATGCAATTAAAGTCCACAAATTGAGGGTGTACGTTTAAAAAAAATCAATTTCATAAAAATAAAATTTTATCTGGTAATATTTTTGGAAATTCTATTATAATTCGGTCCATAAAAAATTTAAAAAAAAAACCGCTAATAAGGTTAGATTTATTATTGTAGACCTATAATAAACTTATTTTGTAATTCCATCGCAGGTTACAAGTTTAAAAAAAAAAATTCAAAATTTTAATACCTGAAAAACATAGCATATTGTGACATTGAGATGGGTTAAGGGTATTACAGCATTTATAACTCGAAATGATAACAGAAAGGAAAAGTTGCACTATAATAGTCAAATGGATTATATCGTTTGAAAATTCACGAGCAACAGGATTTCACCAACATCGGAACACTTTTCAGATTTCCACCGAAACCCTATTGCTATTCGGTTCAGGAGTTCAAGTGTTCAAATACCACAGCTCGTATAGATGTTAGTAGGTGTTCAGAATCAGCTTTAAGCAATAGGGACTTGCCTCATTTGCCCTCGTAGAGCAATAGCGTACACTGTAGTGCTCCAAATCAAACCAAATTTGTCCAAATCATAAGCAAAGGTCTCATATAATCGAAAGGTATGTAGGTAACTAAGGCAATAACAGCTGCCTTAAGGCAATCTTAACTAAGGCAATAACAACTGCAATTTGTAAACTTATTCAAAGCGACAGAGAACTTTCAGTTAGGAGAAATCCATACTATTTTCATTTCAGATAAAGAGTCATTCGAAGGTAGCTGACGTCTTATGGTACCCCCCCCCTTTGCTCTACGGACTATCTCTTTTTTAGACTCATCTCTTACTTTTAAGCTTGCAACCACAGTGTTCATATTTCATCATTTCAGGAACAAGTAGATCAAAACATAAACAATTTTAATAATGATAAAAGGGTGGCAAATAGCTTTGGGAAATTCCTACTTTTTTCTAAATATGACTACCTTAACGGCAACACAAGTTCATACTTATAAGTCGTATACTTTGCTGGTTAGTACTGTACTGTAAATTGAAAATATCATCAGGAAATCAATATATTCAATCAAATGTTTTACTTTACCTCCATGTCTCTATAGTTACTCTTTCCTTGATAGGAAAAATTTGTTCCTCTTCCCCATTGTTCATAGACAGCATCCGGCAACCAAACCTCATTCCGGGAAGTTAGTAGTCTTGGATAGAAAATTATTGTGTGATACACTCACTCTTGTGTAACAGTTGGTTTATCCATTCCCAGTCATTCTCTAGTACAAAGTAATATTCACATTAAAAGAACCTAGTACGTTTCAAGACTTAAAATCTCCATTATAACAGTTTTTTTTTCAGCATAAAATAAAATATTCTCCTTCTTTTAGAATGAAATATTTTACATGTTCATTACAATAATGAACATTAAAAAATATTTAGTTTTGTCATTTCAAATAGTACATTTATAAATGTAATAAAAATATACACCAAGGGAAAAATGAATGAAAATCACTTATTCCCAAGATAACTTTTCAAATATGCATATTCAGTACTATATTTTTATATCCCACTGAAAAAAAAATTGTTTTATTCTGTAAACCAAAATTTTAGAGGTATCTAACATTTTAGAAGAAAAAAAATTTATAGTGTTAAAAAATTAATTTTTTTAAATCAGACTTAATCTTGCTTAATATAATAAAATACAATTTCGTTTTTATAGCTGATTTTCAGAAAATAAAAATGCTAGTTAGCTTTTATTTGATATGAAAAAACAGATTTTAATTTACAAGTTTCAAAATTTGTTTGCGAGAAAAGTATATTTCTATTTCTTTCGGTGTTTTTATATATTATGGTTCCTTTTTTTTTGTAAGTGTCTTGCTTCATATAACCAAACTAATTAATTTTATAAAGGTAAACACTGATTATTGTTCTAGGAAAGGCTTTATTTTAAAAAGAGCTTAATGTTTTGATTTACACTGAATCAAAAATTAGACTTTTAATAAAGACTTTTCAGTTTTATCAACTCGGGTGATACTATATCCCCGTAAGTGAAGGCAACACTTTTTACAAATTATTATTTCAAATTCTTCATATTTTAAGTTATTTTCGATGGAAAAGTATTATAATTGGTTTAGAAATCATAGAAACATTTTATTATTATTTTTTAATTAATTGCTAATTATTTTATCAAAATCCCAGTTTGTTTTTTTTCCAACGCAGAAGGCGATACAGACATTATCCTAACGCTTTAGCAAGGCTGCTAACCTGTTATTCATTTAGCACCACCCGAGGAGCACATGTAGCTTAAGGTATGCTACGCACAAGAGTAACATTACCCCCGCTGAGTTCTCGTTTAGAAGCAGGAACCAAGTAGAAGACCCCCAGGCTTTGGCCTTCCACTCCCAGAGGTATCGTTTGAGAACTTCGAGGAATTTGTGACCACGAACATTTTACGTGTCCCAGTCACTTCAAACAAACAAGCAAACAAGGCGGATCTTAGTCCCAAACCCGCAACCTTTCAGTTACGAGAACTCTGCCTTTGTCGACTGAGCTATCTCGGCTCAAATCACAGTTTGTGACTAATTTTTCAACCGCATGAAAACTTCGTCAGAATTATTCCTCTGAAACTTACTTTCTAACAAACTCACATTTCTGTATTATGGAAATTCAGAATTTGTGCCTTAATTTTGAATATACAGTTGATTAAAATTGATGTCTAAAAGTAACTAAAACAAAATATTAGTTAAAATCTAAGTAACTAACGTAACGTGCAAGTTTGTTGTTGCTTATCCCCCTGGTGTGGGAAAGCCTTCTCCAGGTCTGCAACTGGTCCATCTGGCTTAGGGTAGTTTGCAGCTTCTTTTTCGAGTGGGACCACAAGGGCTGAAGATTGACTTGACCTCTGAAATACCTTGCAGCCAGTTAGTTGAGCGCCTAGGGTGACACTGCCAGGAGAACGCTGTACTGACGTACTTCACCCGTTCCACTCAGGTACACCCCTTTGCCACTTTGTGTCCGACTACAGGATTTGAGAGGAGATGTGCAAATAGCATCACTCTCATATGATGAAATAATTAATATATAAATTTTGCATTTTTGTAGATTATTGTTATTTTATCAATTCATTAACACTTATATGTAACGGTAAATTTCCATTTGTTCTGCAATTTTATACAGACAAATTTCACTTCAGCAACTTGAAATTGTATATACCACTTAATCTTGCATGGATTTCACGAAAAAATTTAATTTTCTGATCTTCCATTTTCTCACCATATGAGGTAACACAGAAAATTTTAAAAGTAGAATATCCATACAATCAAAATTATTCTACAATTACAATTTAATAAAAATTAATATTTTATGTCTGAGATTACACTGCCATGGAATGATCCTGAATTATAATATATAAAATTAAGATACCATGTGACTATATGTGAATTGCTTGTGATTACGATGTATTTAATATTTGTAATTACATGTGAAAATAATGTGCTATATCTTGTATCCCAAAATGACTAAATTTTAGATTTTTTCTAAATTTAAAGATAAGAAATCATTAACTAATCGATAAATTATTAACGCATTTTTTAAGCAAATTTCTCTAATTATATTGGATTATATTGTCTTACTGTATTTTATAAGGCTTGGAATTGTATAAATCTTAATAAAAATTTTATATTCTATTTTATTGAGATGACATAGTACCTTTTAAGGCATAAAATTTTATTTTTATTAGCCTTTTTTCGATTCATTATTAAATTAAAAAGACTCTACTAATTTTAAAATGAACTTTTTAGAGTGCTTTAATAGCATTCGATCTTTTAAAAATGTATTTAGGTTGGCCATTTCAAGTTGTAAATTATTTATAAACACATGCAAAATATGCATCAAATGAAATAAATAAAATCCACTTCCCTACAAATTGACTTATGAAGTAGGTATATTAGAAATAGCATTTTAAGATCAAATTGAAGCAATATATCTGTTACATTCTGTAAATCACAATTTTTAAAACGCTTTTAAAAAAGTAAAAAATATCTTGAGAAAGTAAAAAACTTTAAATTGAAAATTTAAATAAAATACGAGCTTTAATCATGCTATAAAATTAAATATATTGTTCATATTAATATAATCGAGGTTCCAAAAATTATTATTATCTTCTATTATGTTAAGTAAATTATTTTTATATTTATGAATTTCAAAAATTATTTTACTGGTATGTGACTTTCTACTTTTTATACTTACATATATATATATATATATATATATATATATATATATATATATATATATATATATATATATATATATATATATATATATATATATATATATATATATATATACAGGGTGTCCCAAAATGTCGTTTACAAACTTAACATGCTGATCTGTCATACCAAGATGAACAAGACTTACGTAGGAACTTCTGTCCGAAAATGCAAACTGGGACCGCTAGAGGGTGATAAGTGCAGAAAAATGGGAGAGTGGGAAAAATAATCATTTCAGACGTGGAAGTTGAAGGAGAAGGATGAATGAGTTTAGTAACGCAGAAATGGCCAAAATGCATTACGTATATGGCGCCGCTGATGGAAATGGACGAGTCGCACGGATATACTTTGAGGCCTTCTCAAATAGACGTCAGTCAAGTCATGTTTTGTTTGGACAATTTCACCGCAGATTGCGTGAATCAGAGCTTTCGAAATACATAGCTATATCGGTCGAGAACGTACTACACATACACCTGTCGTAGAGGAAACCGTGCTACAGGAGTTTGCCATCAACCCGCAAACAAGTCTCCGAGAAAGAGAACGTGTCTTGGGTGTAGGTCGTTCCACCATAATGCGCATACTGCACGAGGACATGCAACTCTCTTACCACTTCCAAAAAGTACAGGCATTGTGAGTTGACGATTATCTCAAACGCATTGAATTCTCACGCTGGTATTTGCAACAGCGGGTCGCAAAGCCAGATTTTCCATCGTGGATTTTGTTTTCTCATGAATCCTGCTTTACACAGGTGTACTGAACCTGCACAACATGCACCTATGGGCGCGTGAAAACCCAAGGTGTACACGTGCCCATGCATATCAACAACGTTTCACCGTTAACATTTGGGCTGGTATTATCGGTGACATATTGATTGCCTCTTACCTTCTATCTGAACGCCTCGGCGAAAACGCGTAACGCATTTTTTAGAAAGAGTTTTGCGAGATCTGATGAGTGACGTTCCAGCCGCTACACGCCAAAATATCTGGTTTCAGCATGATGGAGCGCCTGCCCACTTTAGTTACGCTGTTCAAGAATACCTCGATGGGACTTATCCTAATCGTTAGATCGGTAGAGGCTGACCAGTCTCATGGCCGATCCTCCGTCCTGACTCTTCTGGATTTCTACCCGTGGGGACACATAGAGTCCATGGTGTACGAGGCACCCGTAACTTCGGACATGAATCTTATTGTCAGGGTCTCGGAAGCGGCAGCACGTGTCCCTCCTGGCCAATTTGAAAGGGGTTCTTGAATCCATGCGCCGATGTTGTGAAACGTGCATTGCGGCGAAGAGAAACAATTTTGAGCATTTGCTGTGATGTAATCATCATCTGTAGTAAAAATCATATTAACGCCTCTGTCAATATCATTTTATTTCTCCTGCTCCATACTTGTGATCATAGCGCTCTAGCTGACGGAGTTTGCATTTACAGACACAAGTTCCTATGTAAATCTTGTTCATCGTAATATGACAGACCATCATGTTAAGTTTGTAAACGACCTTATGGGACACCCTGTATATATATATATATATATATATATATATATATATATATATATATATATATATATATATATATATATATATATATATATATATATTTAAATTTCGTTTCTTCATATAGCAAAACAATAATTTTAATAAAGAATAAAGAATTTTAAACAATAATAATTAGTAATTATTATTTAAATGACAAATTTTAAATAATGAATAATTTTAATAAAGTTAGACTCTTAGTAATAAGGTCAAGAAATTATTCTTAACATACCATACCATATTTATTTTACATTGAACCAAAATTAGGCTGTATAATGGATAATTTTTATTTTGAAATGTACTGTGTCTCATTAAACAGTGTAATAAATCTTTAACCGTTTAAATTTTCAGTGAAAAAAAATAGAAGCTTTCCTTCGAAATTCTTACGGTAAAAACTAGTTTAATTTGTTTTTCAAGAAACCAAACAGTACTAATTTAATATCACCTACATTAAATTTCTAAAACCAAATGTATAATCGGAATAATTTATTACTTAACTTTTCTTACAAAAACGAAGAATATTCATTTTCACTACTCTTCCCAAATATTAAGTCTTAGCAATATCTTCATTTATTTTAAATTTTCAACTCAAATATATTTTACTTCTTCAGTATCTACTTATTTAGTTTTTTTGTAACTTTAGTCTCTATACAATACTAAACAAATATCCGATGAAATTCAGATGTAAAAAATTGTATTATATTCAGATATTGTAACATACTTTTTACTTTATAAATTAATAAAAATGCTTTTAAAAATATCATTTAAAAGCTTTTAGTGACCTTTATCGGTATATCTCTCATTTCTTTCATTTATTAATTCATATAAAGGAAAAAGAAAAATTTATGTTTATATGAGAGGATAACTATCATCCGTAATTAACATGAAGAAATTATAAAATCAATAAAATTTACAATTTATAAATTGCCTCCCGAACCACAAAAAATTAAAATATTAAGTTTCAAGATGTGAAAAACAAGTTATGTAAGCTATGTAATTCATTACAGTGGAAAAGAAAAATATATACTTACAGTAAAAGAAAACTATCATCTAAAATTAACATGAAAATATTTATAAGTACAATAAAAGTTGCATCGTATAAATTGCTTTCAGAGCCTTAAAAAATTATCAAACTATTGAAGTTTCAAGATTAAATTGCAAGTTATTTATTCAAATTTAAAAGTCAATAGTTAATTAAATCCATTGTTTCTACCATACATTAGTTGAATAAATAACTTTAACTAGGTGAAATTCAGAAATGCCAAAGTTCATTGAAAATGTAATTAGGATTATACACGGTGTACATTTAATAAGTTTTTTTTTTACTAAAAACATGTAGGTCAACAACCTATATCAATCTGTTTGCATAACAAAATTTCATTACTGCAAAGATTTTTCTTTTCAGTAGCTACAAAGTATACTTTTATTCAAATTTCATTTAGTATAAAATAAAAACTTCAAACTACATTGATTTTGATTCATTTTAAAGCAAGCTCGGAACAGAAAACATGGAAATATGTTAAAGTTGGAAATATCTGAAACCTAAAAAGTTGTAAAAAGCACAAGAAGAAAACTTTTTTTAGTTCAAGAAACCTATCAATATTTAAAGAAAATTTCAAAAACATAATTTTTGTTAACATTACTGCAATAGAGTTGCAAGTTTGTTATTTATTCTATAGTCAACTGCAAGCATTTTGTCGTCTGTCAATTAAAATTATGGCTTTATTAAATTACTAGCAAGTGTTTCGTTACGATGAACTTAATAAATTACTTTTAAACAAAGATTTTTTTTCTTGCATAACTTGCTAAGTTCTTCACAGTACAGTTCGAGTCATTGGTATATTTATATATTTCTATTATAACGATATTATAACAATATTCACTTTTTATACTACTGTATTACTACAGTACGTTGATTAGCAACGTTAATAGATCTTGACAAATTACGTGGTAGAATCGGAAGCATAGGTTTGGACAAAAACAGTTCTAATTTTGTTGGTATTAATAAATGGTGTCCAAAATTAAGGAAATTTATGACAACATAATTTTGTATGAAACAGAAACACACATTCGTATTGACAACCCAATGAATATGAAGATAACTATATAAAATGATAGGTTTTTATTTGCCTACGCGAGTCACTGAAATTTGTACATTTTGTTGTTAGAATAATGTTGATAAACGTTTTATTGTAACGTAAAAATGAACCAAGAATTGAATTTAAAATAAGTTCTTATATAAAAATGCTATAATTTGTGTCACATAGAAATGAAAGTGAATCCCTTTATATCTAAATTTCCATCACAAATCGAATTCATACTACGCAGACGATGTTTAAATATAAAATAAGAAATGAATAAATGAAATATTTAAAGGAATAACGTCATAATGATAGAAAAGTATCATTTTCACCTATTTATTATGGGATAAATTGAAAATTATTTTAATATCCGGCTTTTAACCGAGGAAAACTGCGTTTAAAACAATTACTTGGGATGACGTCACATTGCTAGAAATATTGCTTCTTTCACTTAGTTATGATGCGATAAATTAAAGAGTTAATCGTTTGCGTTTAACCGGGGAAAATAATGCTTGGAATAATGACATGAAATGCTCGAAAAAGGGGGAAGGAATAGATTTCGAATGTTAAAAATTTACAAAAACCTTCCCAGGGATATACCTAACAATATCCCAAATTTTCACGGTGATTGGATGCATGGTTTTTGAGTCTATCGAGTACAGACAGACAGACACAAATTCATTTATATATATATATAGACTAGAGCGTTTTATAGATACAACTTGGATTGTTATTTCCAAGGTGAGTACATAAAGTAATCTAACATCTTTTATAAATAAGAAAACTATTACTCATAAATAAATGTATCTCTTTCAAAGTATTGCCGAAGGAGTTTATATTATTTTTCCAACGTTTCTTCAAGTCGTGAAAACACTGTTTAAAGACGTTGAACAATCTATTCGTTAAAAACGAGTAACATTTGACTAAATATCCCATATGTTTCCAAATCTCTGTCCTTTTATGTTCATCTTACGCATCAAAAACAGGGAAAAATCAAATGGCGATAAGTCGAGAGAATATAGTGGGTGATTAATCATTTGCAATTGAATACTTAGAAAAAATATATTATTGTTCAGACAATGCTCTGTGGAAAAGCCTATCATTTTCGTGTAAAGCAATAGTAAATTTCCTTCACATTTATCTTAGTTTTTAGAGTTTCTTTCTTGTGTCTTTAAGCTCCGAGAACAGTGATGTGTGTCTCTCTTACGAAATTTTGCAGGGGAAAAAGTCTATTTTTGAATTGTGAACCCCATTCTTCACCGGAGGGCAGAGAGAGTTGGCTCAGTATCCTCTTCAGTGGCATGTCGAGTTGCAAATCGAAACAATTCTCTATGATTTTTTATCTTGAGAGAAACTCCGAGACACGATATCACCCTGCAAACGTTAGATAGATCCATCTCTTTGATGGCACTGGTATTCTTGAATGAAAAGGAATCATGGGGGACGAATGTACCTAGCTCCACATCTTCCCTGCTGGTCCAATAACAGCAAAATGCGACAGAGATGAGATTCTTGAACATTACAGTCATCTTTTTTTCCAGGACCTGTGGGTAAGCGATTCCTTTTTCAGGAGGATACCGTCTGTATTCCCCATATGTTGTGACCATTAAGGTCTCCAGACCACAGTTACATAGGGCACGTATGGATTGTTCTAGGAAGAGCCATTACAGGGCGTCAACATCTTCCAAAGACTTTTTAGACGTTAAAATCAGAACTTTTAAAAGAATGGGAATTACTGCGACAATCATTCATCAATTACCTCATCAAAATTTTAAGAGCTTGATGTGACTCTTCTACAGCCGTAAGGTTTGAGATGGTCACACCTCTAACCTTATGATGCATGACATCATTTTAAAAATAAGTGTCAAACATTAACCTGGAGAATTTTCTGCTCTTTTTTGTGGTAACATTTGTTTAAAGAAATATTTAAATGCAAACTGCCAAAAAGATGAACAATTTTTCTTATAGGTTAATATTGAGCTAATGGAATTCATTGGCCAGTATCCAAGCACCTAAGGCTACCACCTTTGAGATACAATTAATTAATCCCAAAAATGATTTAGGTGTACTTCAGCAACTTCTTCATCAAATGTTGATATCTATATTTTATGCCTTTAGCAAAGTAAAATAATATTTGTTTTTAAATTTGGTAAAAATATATATAATAATTTAAAATCTGGCGATATCATTAGAATAAGGAACTTCATAAAAAGGAAGACTAAACCACTTTTAAATATTATGCATGCTGTGACACACCAGTACATAATACTACAATCTTTAAACGTTAACTGTTTTAACTGAATTACTTTTGTGGTGGAGAAGTTTTATATTATTATTAAATTTCCAGCATTCATTAATCCGAGATTGCTTAAGAGGAAACTTTGAGTAAATTAAAATGCTTTTAAGGCAACCTTGTGTCGATAAATTATGGAGAAAGATACTTAGTTGCACTGCATAACAGATAACCCGAGAGACAGGATATGTGGCAGTAACGTCATGTTTAATTGAGGAAAGAACACTGTATTCTTTATGCATCGGAGAATGTTTGTAAATAATCTGTAGCGCTAAAGCAATTTTGAGAATCTGACTGCAAACCGTATTTCTAAATGGTAAAATATCTCTTAAAATGTATAACTCTGTATGTTTACAAGATATATGCTTACCATATTGAAGTAGATTTAGTAGACATAAGTAAGGTATGAGTTATAGTAATTATTATTTCAGTAAACTTTCGACCGATGGAAGGTTGAATGGTTAAGGAGCTAATCTTCCAAAGCTCGTTCTAATCCCACTGTGGAATGGATGTTCGTAGCCATTCGGAATCAGCATTAAACAGTAGTAACAGAATGGTTTTGCTTTCATATGGACTAGTCTATCTTTTTCTATCAATTACATATTTTAAATACTAAATGGAATGCGAATTAGTCCCATAATTATTATGGCATTATGTGAACAATATTACTTCTGAAAATACTTCTTATAGTAACCAAGCAATCCCTTATTCCCTCCAATTTTGACCCCTTGAAGACCAGAACGTAAATGCTTACCGTTGCCGTTACACCATCTAGTAATTAAATCTAGCATTTCGAAATTAAAATAGAACGTTCAGATCTCCTATTACACATACACGACGCTTATCTCTCAATACCAACCAACTGTAGATCATCGATTGGAGGCGACGCTAGACTGATAAGAGTGAAATCGCTTCGTCGAGTATGCGATAAGTTGGTCGAGAAAGGGGTTAAACAGAACAAAATGATTCAGTATTTATAAAGACCAGTATTTTGCCTTCTATAAATAGCAGATTCTAAACATCAAATGGAATTTAAAGTAATCCCACGATGGTTTTACTATTGTACGAGATTTTATTGATTTCAAGCCGAACGATATCCGAATGGTTAGGGCGCATAACTCCGGAACCGGAGTTCGTGGGTTCGAAACCCACTGGAGCATGGATATTCGTAGCCGTTCGGAATCAGCATTAAGCAGTAGGTCCCAGTCTCATTAGCCCTAGGGTTGCCAAAAAGTATACCGTAGCGCTATAAACCAAAGCAATCAATAAACTTTTGAGAAAGATACTTATATGCGTGGTATGATAAATATCCCTAGAGACGAATTGTGACAGTAATGTCATGTTTAATTGAGAAATGTGCATTGTAACTAACTAAAAGGTTATGGCGCTGACGTTCGGTATTAGAGTTCGAGGGTTCAAATCTCTCTGTGTCATGGATATTCGTGGCCGTTAGAAATCGACTTTAAGCAGCAGGTCTCTCTGTTTCATCAGCCCTCGTGTTCCTAAAATTAGATCGTAGTACTCCAAACCAAACAAATCTAATCATGTTTAACACATACGAATTATTAGTTCGTGAGAGTGTAGAGGCTCAAAAAAAGGCTTGAGTAAAAGGTAGAAAATCAACGCCTTATATATTTCCCTCACCGAACAAAAAATAAGCATACACATGCATTAGTTTC
>CM063498.1:79518008-79595508 GCA_032207245.1 Pardosa pseudoannulata
TAATGTAAATTGTAAAATTAATTTAAAATAAGAGATTTGAAAAAAAATTTTCAATTTTACAACTCCTCTTCAACCTCCACTCAAAATTCAGTTTCTTTTAAGAGAAAGTTTGTCCAAAGGGATGAGGGAGGATAGGCGGGATCTCATCCAGCAAAAAACTCTTTGACTTAAAAGAAACTGTATTTTGAGTGGAGGTTGAAGAGGAGTTGTAAAATTGAAAATTTTTTTTCAAATCTCTTATTATCATCCTCAGAAGGGGTGGTGTATTCTCTTGATTTCAAATCTCCCTCCTTGTCAATCTCTCAGTGTTGAGATATCTAGACCCACAGATTTATCCTGCATGTTTTCTGATATACAGGGTGTTTCATATTGAATGGGACAAAAAGAAACATGATTGTGAACGTTATAGTTAATATATTTAGAAAATTCAAATTTACCTCAAAACTACATTTATTCAAGTTTCTACAGGTGTTCAATATGTGCCCCTCCGGTGACACCACATATGTCTACACGGTAATCAAGCTCCTGCCACACTCGTGATAGCATAGCGGGTTTTGTTTCTTTTCGTCCTGGGCTTTTGTTCTTGCATAAGCAGCCTGTATCCTGGAACTCACCTGCTTATGTTATGCCGATGCGGTAGTTTTTTACGAAATTTTGTGCCAAAATGTCTTTGCACAACAGTTACCGAGGAGATTTTAGCTTATTCGAAAACCCAGTACGCTTTCTCCTGCATGGACGACATTTTGTATAACAGCGCCTCTAGCGACGAGTTCGTCATTCAATAATTTTCCCTGGTGCCAAATAAAACTTGTATAATTGTAGTTGCAGAATAAATTTGTTTCGGCTAAATAAATCCATTAGGCAGTCACACTGAGCTATTCTTTTTGTCCCATTCACTATGAAAGACCGTGTACTAGAACAGTGGTTGTTAAACTTGTTTAGTTCTAGGCACACTTTATTAAGTCAGAATATTACCGGTGCGTCCTAAATCAAAATATTGGTCGATATACAGCAGTTGAAGTGTTTAGCTTAGTTTAAATAAATAATAACTGACGCAAGCCTTTTATATTAGCGAATAGTATATTGAATATACTTATAATTAAAACAATCAATGAGTTAGATGAGCTTGTTGTTCTCTACACAAGATCTCATCTCGAAATTAAACTTGGTACAGTTATTCTTGTTAAATTCTTAATAAGTTAATTACTACAGAAATGATTCTCAATATTACATAAACTGAATATTACTTCATTATACCAAAAACTATATAGTTTTGTGTAACAACGGATCAAGAAGTAAATAAATTTTGATCCATTCTTATTGTAGAAGTTGTCTAATATTGAAATACTATCTCGATTCACAGTTTGGGAATCATTGTACTACGGGATGTTACCAGTGTTCGAACCCGGACAGTGGTATTCTAGTTCTGTGTGCTGGATTCAGAGGATTATTTGTTTGATGTAATAAGTTGATGAATATCATCTAATAGTTTATCAAGCGGTCGTATTGGTCATTTATGCATTAGTAGTTTTTCGAAAAATGAGCATAAAGTACAAAATTGTCGTCTCTCATATATTATTTGAAGAAAGTTTGTAACTCCCTTACATTGATCTTATGTTACTTTTAGATCATAGCCTAACCAAGAGACTGAAGAACAGTTTCTCAAAGAGGTAGATTTGTCCGCTTGGTTATCATTTCGGATCATTTGGGACTATGGGCATGCTGTTGCGACAATAGCATATGTTTCTTCCTTGTTTTCCCCTTTGGAGAACATCATGAGCCCTCTACGTCTACAATCTTTAAGAAAGGAAGCAACTCTTCTTTCCTAACAAAAGCAATATGTACTTATTCCATATGATAGACCTGAGACAACGACAATTACGGTGAAGTGATTCTCATTCCCAGACTTTTTTATGCATATAACTAAAATTCAGTATCTAAGCAGAGTAAAGGTAAAAGGATAATTCACCTATAAATATAAAATGTTTTGTGTATTTTGAAATATGTTGAATCTTTATTTCTTTTAAGATAGAGATATCGAGGTGTGTTTATAACATTATTTCAGAAAGCTTTCTTTATATCTTGTGTATGAAACTTAAAAAAAACAAGTAATTAATAGCAAATTTAGAATCACTGAGTGTTGTAGTGGTTTGGAAAATTATTAGTTAGCAGACATTTTGATTATTTATATTATTATATATCTTACAATAAATTGTAACCTTTCTTTCTGTGCTATAAATTTTCTGTAACCCATAAATATTACTTATACACGATATAAACAATATTGTTTATTATGATATATATATATATATATATATATATATATATATATATATATATATATATGTATATATATATGTATATATATATATATGTATATATATATATGTATATATATATATATATATATATATATATATATGTATATATATATGTATATATATATATATATATATATATATATATATATATATATATATATATATATATATATATATATATATATATATATATATATATATATATATATATATATATATATATATATATATATATATATATATATAATTTAGATTTACGCAAAATAGTTTTTGAATTTTACAATATATTTTCGAAGTTTTTGAGTCAAGTATTTAAAAAAATATGCATTCACTGTAAACTCATTGTGAGATATTTAATTAACTAACAAAATCCTTATCAAATTTAAAATTGTATAAGTAAAATTGTCACTCTGATACAATTCCCCTGTAAAGAGAACTAATTCTTTTGTCATCACCTTAAGTTTTTAAAACATTCCTAAGATATTCACACTCTCTTTTATGTATGTTTTTAACTTAATATTCCTCAATATATGTTCTACATTTGTGGACTGTTAAAGGAGATCCTAATTGCACAGTATTACTCTACTGTGATGTTTATCACGACAACCTTCTTGGTTTGTAACATTGTATCAGTAGGATGATTTGTAAAGTAGCTAATATACATTCAAGTCAGAATATCCCTAAACTGTTCCGTAAGATCTACCATTCTGCTAAATTTCTAAGGAGGACTTAAAGGTGTTAATTTCCCGGTTTGTACTGGGCGCCAAATCTTATCTGTTCCTTTATAAACGGCGAAAACATCCTCAAAATGACAGGAATTTGTGATTTCAACGTTTTACTCGACACAGTGGGAGTGCCGATTATTATGATTGCATATTGATCCATGCATGGGAATAAATATGAAGCTTCGAGGTTTTGGCAGATGGGTGAATTACCAAATGAACATGTTGTAATGTACTTGCAACACAAACGCCAGTGTTCATTCTCAAAGGGAAACACAGTAAAATACACGCTATGAAATTAAAGATAAATGCCTTATATTTAAACTAAAATATTTATTATATACATTATTTACAGATTAATACATGACTTGATTAATATATGGCATGACCTGCAATTATTTGGTTTTTATATTCATCAATATTCTTAAAAGGATATTCCTTATCAAACAGTTCTGAGACTATGGTGATAATCATGAATATTAAATCGTTTTACCTCCAGAAATTACAGGAAAGCAGTGTGGGGCGCTAGGCATACTGTACGTCGGTGCTGGTGTAAAGGTCGTTACTTTGTTGGACGTCGGTGCTGCCGTGACGGTCATATGGATGCGGGATCGGGAAAATATTGCTGGTCCGGGTTCTCTGGCTTTCTAATGGGATCTGGATACACCCGTTTTCTCTGCACCTCCGACTTCGACTCCTTATTCCACTTTTTTTCCACAACTTTACACCTCGGTTCAACGCCCCTTTTTTTTCTCTTTTCCAATTCCTTGTTGGTGAAAATCTGTCTCATTTGCAACCCCTTCCAGTGCAGGTGGGCTCATTAAAATGGCCCCTGTAGTGAAAATTGACATTATTGCCAAGCCTCTACCCCCATATCTCACGGCTGCATCCCTGCATGGGCTTAACCGTTACACTTGTGCCACTCCATCACCTATAACTCATCCGCAGGGATCCCCATTAAAAATCGAAATCCTCAGCTGCGTCTATACTTCTCTTAGAAATTCAGTCCACAGCTGTGTGTGCACTTGCTGGCCATACATGGGTACAGAACAATTTCAAGATAAGAATATGCTGGCTGTGAATGTAGTGCAAAGTATTTTAGAAGACTCACTTTACGTAGGTTTTAAGTGTATTATGTAAAACAAGTGTAACTGATTGCCTATCAGAATATGAAAATGAATCAATTTATTTAAACAAAATGTTTTACAGCTTTAAATATGAAACCGGGAAGTAATTTTTAATTCAAAACTTCTGAATGCAATGTCTGAATTACTGTCAAACATGTAGAGACGGTTATTGTCTTTTGGTATCGGAGTTCGTGGATTCGACAACTGACGTTTATTTCGTACTTGCTTGGGTTCGGTGTTAACCATTAGGTCCCAATAAAATTATCTTATGTGCTTCAAATCAAATCAAATCATCTATAAACATCGTTAAGGCTATTAACCTCTTCACTTTTGCTTCCTTGTGAAAAGTTGAGGACGAAGTATCGTAATCTCAAAAAATTTTAATGTTTAAAGAAATTACTGATTTTAAACATATCTTACTCATTTTAATCAATTTCGATAAATTTGGTGTTACGTAGCTATGTGCGTAAAATGGAGCTTTAATTTTGAAATTTTCAAACATTCATTTTGACCATTCCTGAGTGTATTTTGCATAGTTTCTACTGGACATCTGTTCGAACATATCTCACATAAGTCAAATACGATTCGCCGTACGACTTGCCAAACAATGAGCGAAAGGGCAATGTGCTGCTCTGATTCCGGAGTTCCTAGGTTCCAATCCTACTATAGGCATAGGTGCTCGTAGCTGTTCCAGAATCTGCTTTAAACAATAGTACTAATCTCACCAGCACCTCGTGTAGCAAAAGAATAAACCTTAGCACTCCAACAATGCATAAAATATGTAACATTATATACAGGGTATCACAAAACGATCGCATAAACTCTGCACAGCTAGATTCCTAGTTGGGAGTACATAAAAACTGCCCAAAGAAGCGTTTCTACGATCCATAGTTTACGAGAAAATACGAAAAACAAAGTTTGACGTCACTTCCAGTACAAGATAAAACACTTTATTGGACGTATCAACAGCAGTATTTGCCTATCTTTATAGACGATAATGTTTAAAACGTTCGCCGCGCATATCGCGTCATGCATTCGCGAGCCATGGAATGACGTTAAGCCGCCGTTAAACTGGTATTTAAACGGCGGTAGTCTTCGTATGGTGGCCATGTATTCCGTTCGTGACTACTGCGACATGTACCTGATGTACGGCCGATATAATGGAAATGCCTTACGAACTGTTAGGGCTTATGCCCTTGAATATATTGCTGTTGATAAGTTCAATAAAGTGTTTTTTCGTGCATCGGAAGTGACATCACACTTTTTTTGGTATTTTTCTCGAAAACTATGGATTGTAAAGGAAAGTTTCTTCGGCAGTTTTTATCTGCTCTAGGGATCTAGCTGTGCAGAGTTTATGAGGTCGTTTTGGGACACCTTGTATATATGACAAAGCTTCTTGAGCTTCAAAAAACATGATGCTAACTCTGGTTCGTTCTTTCATCTTTTTTATATTTTTTCTGGTCTTTGCGCACGACTTCTACTTTTGTGACCCCGCTTGTTATTAGATTACAATCGATAATGATGTTATCCTCAGAGTTTATGTCAATAAATTTGTACCAATTGTTCTTGGAAAGGGTTATAATCGCCATTAGTCTCAGGGAGGTTTTCCTGACTTGGTTACCTAAAACGGACTTAAGCGAAACTTTTGTCTATCTCATTCCCCTTTTTCCTGAATTCCGGAAAAACGGTAGAAGAAAGAGAAGTATATATGTTGTTTTGCATTCGAAATTTTGTCATTGCCTGGATGCTATAGAATAAATCATACAAAAACTTTTGAAATGAAGCTAAATTTTATTCAGAAGAACCTTAACTACCCGTACAGAAGGCTGAATGGGAAGCGGCACTATTAAATATATTTTAAGTGACACACACACAGTTCCTTCCACCCTCCCATCCTTAAAAAATGTCTTTTTGCAGTGTAGCCTTAAGAAAGGGTTATAGGATTTATACTGTTTTTTGAAAGCGAAATTTCAGGCGATTTTAAGGATTCTAAAAGATTCAAAGAAGTCTTCACTTCATTAGACATCTTTCTGAAGAAAAATATATTTGGGGAAACTTATTCAGATTTATAATTTTGATTACACCATTTTTCTCAGGTTCAGTTAAAATATATTGTACCGATGTACTTTCCCACGATGGTCAGTACTTGCATACACAGCTGTGGAATAAATTTCCAAGAAGAATTTAGGTGCAGCTGTTGAAGTCGAATTTTAGTGGGGACCCCTGGGGAGAAGTTATAGTTCACGATGTGGCACAAGTGTTACGGTCAAGCCCAGACAGGATGGCCGTGATATATGGGGGCAGGGGCTAAGCAATAATGTCAACTTTCACCAAACGGAGCCATTTTAATGAGCCCACCTGCACACCCGAATGAGGTACAGATGTGGAAAAATTTCACCAACAAGTGATTGGGATGGAGAAAAAGGGAGCATTGAACCGAGGTGAGAAGTTGTGAAAGAAAGTTGGAAAGAGGAGTCGATGTCGGTATTCAAGAATTGCTGGACATCTAGATCCCGAGAGCAAGCCGGGGTCAGCAATCTATTCCCGAACCCGCATGCGTATGATCGACGTCAGAATAGACGTCGAGCCTGTTGACAGCCCCAGCCTTCTCCCCTGTAATTACTGGAGGTAAGCTTAATAATATTCATAATTATTAACTTGGGTCTCATAATCTTTTGATTAAGGTATAACGTATAAAAAAAAAGAAAATTGTATTGAATTATTGCACATTGATGAATGTCGAGTGATGAATGCCATATATTAATCAAGAAATAATATCTATAAATAATTAGTGTCCATAATAAATGTTTTAGTTCAAATATAAGGTATTATATTTTTACTGTGTTTCCCCTTTGAAAACGAACACTGGTGTTTGGTTGTAAGTACATTACAACATATATATATATATATATATATATATATATATATATATATATATATATATATATATATATATATATATATATATATATATATATATATATATATATATATATATATATATATATATATATTATATATATATATATATATATACATATATATATACATATACATATACATATATATATACATATATATATATATATATACATATATATACATATATATACATATATATACATATATATATACATATATATATACATATACATATATACATATTCATATATATATATATATATATATATATATGTAAACATTTGCCTTTTTATTCTTTTACTATATCGATAAAATATAATTCCTAATTAATTTACATGTCAGTATTGCCACATAAAATAGCTTGGCCAACGATCTCAGTGGCCGAATGGTCAAAGCGCGAGATCCAGACCCGAAGATTGTGGGTTCGATGCTTGCCATGGCAGTTGATCCAAAGTATGGGTTTTTAATTTAAAAATGTTGTTTGTTGTTGCTTTATGTTTTCGAACATTCTAGATCTTTCTCTAATATGTGAATAAGTTAATTCTCGAATAGTCCGTTTGGGTATAAAAGCTGATACCCATTAGTTGTAGGCAACTTCTCGATCTTGTAAAGTTGCGAGTTGCTCCTTAGCTTCAATAAATTCTTCTGTTAAATTAAACGCTGTGTTCATTCGAATCTTCGTGACAGTATTATATCGATAAACAGTAATCTCATATTTTCATGCATCTTTTACATTAAAAAGATTTTAATAAATTATAATAAAATACGTTTGTAAAGCAAAAATATTTATAATATAATATTTATAGATTTTTATTTTATTTTATATTAATAATCTGTAAAGTATTTATAAATTTTTCCTCCTTTTTTAATGTAGTATTTATTTCAAGATCATTTTTCTCCCTTAAAATTTATTACTTTAGTCAAAAAATAAAAGTGATGGGAAAAGTAAAGACCCTTTCTACAAAACACCTAAAATTAATCAGTTTTAAAGAGCTTTTAAGGACTAACTAACCATGGGTTCAATACTCCAGGCTGAAAGGTGTCATATAACAGCTTTTAAATCCAAATCCACTGAACACATCTTATTCTTGGCAAAAATTGGTAAATACTTGCCGACTAGAAAAATATATTAACTTTAAGCATATCCAGAAAAATTCACGAAATAAAATAATAATTTGAAAGTAATAATTTGAGACGAAATTTCCTATATATATTTTTTTTTAACAATTTGAGATACTTCTAAAATATCATTAATTCGTGACGTAAAATTTCTTAGCATCAAGTTTCCAGAAAAATAAAAACAAAATTAATCTAGAGGCGATTTTAAAGATTTTAACTTCGAATTTCAAAAAAGTTGAAAAAGAAAAAGAAAGAAAAAAAGAGATTTTGTAATAGTCGTGATACACCCACGTAAAACGACTAGATTTTCACCAATCATTTAGTAATATTTTTTTTTCTCAGATTATGAAAAAATATTTTTACGAGAATATACATTAATGTGGGAGTACTTCAGAAAAATATATATATACAAATCATTAAATGTATTGAAAATATTTTATCGTTTTCTTTTAAAATTAAAAATCTAATCTTATTTTAAGTATTAAGATTATTACTGTCTTTTTTTATCTTGTTTCACTTTTTGGTAGTACTAAGTTAGGAACAAGAATGCTTAGATATATATGTATGTCAGGTTTTAAATTTTAAAGTCAGAAAGTAAAGCATTAATAAATAAAATGGGGTGAAGTTTTTAAGGAATATGGGATAAAACAACACTATATAAGGGTAAAACATGTGAATTTCCAGGAAAGAAAAGATAAATCTTGTGATATGGTGACTTGTTGTCGGAATGCGTATCGTATTGAAAAGAAAACGGTAAATGGGGAATAAACTTTTAGTGCCTGTAATGGATGCATTTCTCACTTTTCTTTGCAGGCTATAAGCCTGTCACATACATACATACCTATACACACACACACACACACATATATATATATATATATATATATATATGTGTGTGTGTGTGTGTGTGTGTGTGTAATGTAAAAAGTTAATACTTTAATTCTAAACTAAAATTACTAATTCTCTATTAAAAAACCACCAAATCCACAATTTCATCATCTTTTTAGTAGCCTTTCGGCGCTAAACTCTTTTGTTTCCTTCCTGTTGGAGAGCTCAACTAGCCAACCTATTTTGATGGTTAAGAGCACTTCTAATTTGCTGAGTTAACAAATTCCTTTCTCATACGGGTAGCGTCCCCAAGGTTATACAAGGCTGTGCTACCATCCTTTGTTGGATTTTTGCTCTGTACGTTGCTTAATAAAGATGCTACAAAATTTCTCCTGAAAAATCGTATTCTTTTTCGGTAACGACTACATCCCTTCTACCCTGTTGCATCCTCGAAGCGTAGCAGGCCACGCTATGTTACATATATATGTATATATATATATATATATATACATATATATATATATATATATATATATATGTCATTTTTAAAAATGGGGGTTAAGAATTAAGCGAGTTATAATTAAAAATCGTTAGACTCATTAACGACAACGTGATAAGAGAAAGACACACCCTCGAGCAGAACTATATAAATGAAGAAGTCGACGTGGAAGTAGACATAGGAATTTTGCTTAGGTAGTAATGCCAAAAAAGACAGTTCTGAGCGGGAACTCGGGCTGATAACATACTCCACTCTTGTTGCTCAAAGATGAGAACAAAGGATATCTAAATAGCAGAGCCATAAACAGAAGGATTACAATAAAGAAGTGTTTATATATGAAATATCAAATGTGTATTCCATGCCTTAACCACTCGTCCATGTCAAATATACATATATGTGTGTGTGTGTGTGTCTGTGTGTGTTAAGCCTATGACACTTCAAAGAGCTGATGATGTCTCGATAATGGCTTTATTAATGACTATTGCACAGATTAACAGTCGACCATCAAACATGGCAGCTAGTGGCTAGCGCACGCCCTCTAACAAAGATGCTACATTTGGCCAAGGTTCAAACAGCAACCCTTTCTGAAGACGCTGTCTCTCAATTATTACTCGTTGAGCGCGCGCTTTTATATGGAGTTTTTACTGAATCATGCGCCTGCATTAAAGAGTGAGCTGCGTTTTCTGCCTTTAAACACCTAAATTATTCATTTTACGTTTTCAAACTTCACACACACTCATACATATATATATGTAATATGGGCGAGACTCATTCAAAATCACAACACAGTTTATTTCTGGTAAGAAACATGAAATCCGTACAACAGGCAAACACCTTTACATCTTCGTGCATACAAGCAATGTGATTCCGGACATACACTTTTCAAGTAGGGATTCCTCAGGTAAAAAGACTACGAATAATCCCTAAGCACAATTGATCACGTGATACAAAATACCCATGTTTAAAGAGAACTCGCTAACTATTGGCTAAATTAGTCCAGACAGAGGCTGAATTAAGTCTATAGCGTGTCTGGAGGGAAAAATCAGAATTACCGCTCAAACCCCCAACGTACTTTATGAACAAAAGTTATTAAATTAATATTAAAATACGTAAATAAGGGATTTTAATATTACACACACACACACACATATATATATATATATATATATATATATATATATATATATATATATATATATATATAAAGTCATATAAATAAGTAAAATTAAAATCATAAACATAAATTTAAAACACAAAACGAGCAGATAACAATGAAAAAATTAAAGTTTGCTAATACCGTTGAGGAATTAGGGCTCCAATTTCTGCTTAACACATTGTAAGCGGGACACATACTAGTACGTTTTCTGACGATTGATACTTGATCTTGGGTGACGAACTAGTACGGGTTAGTGTAACAACATGGTTTGTTTGTGGGTACAAAAATAACGGTATATAAAGGAAAACGAAACCGAATATTCTTGTCTACTACATAAATTCTGAAAACATTTAAACAAATAAAAACTAGTTTTTACATCAGTCGATGCGGAACCACAGAAAGGGAAAAAATTAAAACTATATACTACTATTTCTATTTGATTTTTCATATTTACGATACCATTATAAATTTATCCACTAAAAAATATATTTTTTTTGTTTACACAAAAATCTTATGGTTGTTATTTATAATTTTCTATTTATATATTTGCTTATATATTTCAATATAAAATACGAAAAGTTGGTTAAAAAATTAAATAATTTTCGATCTATTGAGATTTAACTGAATAACTAAATTTATTCTCAAAACGCCAGCTCCCGGTACAATTCCTCTGCGAAATGTACCCGCATTTGATGTGTTAAAATATTTTGATGTGTAAACAACCCTCATCCATGGTAAAAAAATAGAAATAATAAGTTAATTAAACCAAAATTATGTAAACATGTATATGTATGTATGAATAAATCTAACATTAAGTCATTGAATGGGAAAGATATATTCAAATATGTAAAGGAAGAAATTGTGGATTAACAAATCCAAACGACCCAATTATTTTATTATTTTTTATTATTTTTTGAAAAATAATATTTTTAAAATATAAAGACTAATTTCTTAACATTTATTTTAAACTTCGAATTTCAGCAATGCTTGCTGTAATTCAAAATATTTAATAATAATAGGCAACTTGAGCAGTAAAATATAATTTTTTTTTAATATTTTGTTGTTAAGTGGGTTTATATTTTCAAATCGTTTTTACTCTGTTCTGTTAAATTGAAAATTTTTCTATTTTCTTTCTAATTCCTCCATAACATTCAGGATTAAAATTAGTATAACGCTTGCGAGCAATTGGAAAAAGCATACTACAGTAATCTCAAATTTCTGATAATATTTTCTTTATTTTTGAAACTAGTTACATCATAACGGTAATAAGTATAACAGACGTTCATATATTTTTCTTGCAAATTAAATATTTTGAAAACTGTTATTCTAGCGATTACACAGTTATGAAAGGTGATGATGTAAAGCAATTAATCAGTGTCTGAAACATGATTTCGTTTAAAGTAATGACTGCCGTTACTATGTCACGAACATCTGCCATAAGAAAACAACTGTTGTCCCGAACTCCCGTAGTTAAATTCGCTGTTTAGGTAAATTTTGAGATGTATATATTTTACTAGTTTATGTTCTTTATTGAATAATAATATGAGAATAGCAAAGTGTTATTCGATGAAATAATATTTACGCAAGAAATCGTAAATTTAACAAGATGTGACAAACATGTCTTGCATTCCAATAAAATGAATATTCAGAAATACTAATATTATAAGTGTTTGTCAGGTATTTGCCTACAGTTTTCAGTGTTTATAATTTCTAAAACAGCGATATTTCTGTTTTGTGAAATAACTGTTGAAAATGGTATTTTCTGCTGTTTTTATATACCGCTATAACAACATATTTCTAGCGTTAATGTAGTCTTTAGAAAATAAATTCACCAAAATATTTCCTTTTCTATAAACTTAATTTATTATATTTAAAATATCATAACTATTCCCCGAAACATTTGATGTATTTCTAGAAAATTTATAGAGTATAAACAAAAATTTATTTGAATTCAGTAATGGTGATGCAGCTAAGGGACATCTGCTAGTACTACAAAGACATACTTAAGAAATTTACTTAATAATTTTGCATAGTAATTAAGATGCAATCTATATCAGTTGAATTTAATCTACAGTCAAACTTCGATCCATTGTTTTTAAAAGGGGTGGAAATGAAAACGGAGAATGTTGAAAACCGGTGGATGCGGGAAATTGTGAAAATATTTGATAAAATGTATGGCTATGATTACCTTAATTCTTTACAACACAAAGTGAATATGAGACTTTGAATGGGAAATGAAAACGGAGAATATAGAAAACCGATGGATGCGGGGAATAGATGAAGATATTTAATAAAATGTATGGCTATGATTACCTTAATTCTTTACAACACAAAGTGAATATGAGACTTTGAATGGGAAATGAAAACGGAGAATATAGAAAACCGATGGATGCGGGGAATAGATGAAGATATTTAATAAAATGTATGGCTATGATTACCTTAATTCTTTACAACACAAAGTGAATGAGACTTTGAATGGGAAATGAAAACGAAGAATATAGAAAACCGATGGATGCGAGAAATAGATGAAGGTATTTGATAGAATGTATGGCTATGATTACCTTAATTATTTACAACACAAAGTGAATATGAGACTTTGAATGGGAAACGAAAACGAAGAATCTAGAAAACCGATGGATGCGAGAAATAGATGAAGATATTTGATAAAATGTATGGCTATGATTACCTTAATTATTTACAACACAAAGTGAAGTATTTCACATTTTATAAACTATAATTTATATTTAGAATAAAAGGACGATATCTCAGTGACAAAGGCAGCAATCTTCTAATAGGAAGGTTGCAGGTTTGGAGCTCGAACGACCAAAGATGCACCGTTTTCATGAATGGCGGATGAGGTAAGTAAATAGGTTCGTGTCCTCCAAGTTCCCAAACGATACCTCTGGAGGTGGAAGGCCATGTCTGAGGGTGTTCGACTTGATCCCTACTTCTAAACTGAGAACCACTTTGTGCTGCCCTAGATATAATGTTGGCCACCTATATGGTAATTCCGTAATAAAATGTCAACGAAATCCACGGCGTTGAATGGACGAATACTTAACAAGTAAATACCCCACGTTATTAAAAAGATTAGAATGATACTTCACATTTAAAAAATATTTTACGACGTATACCTCCTTTATACAAGATGTTCATCTCGCCAAACTAACAGAAAGAACAAAAGATAGTCGCCAAGTTTTGCCAGAAAAGGATAGAATTTCCCAAATATTATTATAAGTCTTAATTACGTTGGTTGGTATATAGGTTAAAATTATCATTATATACATATAATAGATACATATATTATATATATATATATATATATAGATTATATATATATATATATATATATATATATTCATATATATACATATATATATATATACATATATATTCATATATATACATGTATATATACATATATATACATATATATACACATATACACACACACACATATATATATATATGTGTGTGTGTGTGTGTGTGTGTAATATAGGAAGGGAATAATATTATAAATGTAATATAGGAATAACAGATCTAGGAATAAGCCCCCCGAAAACAAAAAGTAATAAAGGAAAAAACCCACAAAGACCCTAAGTGTGGTAAACAAACAAGACGTCCAGCAAACACACAGATGTGAACCACCTGTGGGCCATGAAGACTCAATTTTAATCCCTATTTGATGTTACAGAAGTCGTAAAATGAAACGGATTAATCCCCCGTGACACTATACTTTCATACAACTTGCGGGAGTTATTTCCCGCGCCAGCCACCTGCACCGCACAAGAAAGCGTCCCACGCTATCTGTTCGGCTAGACTAAAAACAAAACGAAAAAGTGCAAGGGCCAATGAAGAGATTCAAGAACGCCCCAAGCACACCCTCGCAAATTCTAATTGGTTAGCCACAAAAACAACCCCCAAAACCCCATAGTGTAAGATTTTACATTTTCGAAAAAGAGTTTATATTCTATATCGAGCAGTCAGTTAGAAAAGAAGATATTCTTTCCCCAGCCGTCAGTTTGCTCGTATGTTCTCGGCACAGCCGTGAGTTAAACTAGTCATATCAATCAGACTAGTCCTGTCAGTAGCTCTTATTACAGGCTTTGTGACGCGACAGTGCTTCATGATGCATACGTATATCTTGGATAAATAAAGAAGGTACTGGACGAAAACTCGTATCCGGGTAATTCCATACCAAATCAACACAAGGTTTCTACCTGACCCCCTCCAATTTTGATTAAATTTGGTACAGTAAGCGACTTCATGGCAATAAAGAAAATCCCCAAATTTTATGTTCAAATAAAAATTGGTTTGGGAGTTATAAGGCTTTAAAGTTGCCAGATTTGTCTAAAAAGTACACTATCGGCATACCTTTAAATTACACCTGCTCCTCACCTAATTAAGCTAGAGATATGTGCAAGGTGTTATTTTAAAGCTTTTTTAATGGGCTTTCATATGATATACAACATATGATGACTTGAAAATTTTTTTAAAAATTTAAATTAAAATTTAAATTTAAAATTTAAATTTCTCAAAAAGCCAAGTTTTTAAAATTTTGAAAAAAATCTCGAAAATTGCTCATATTATTGTTAATTAATCCTCAAAGTTTCATGTTGGGATCATAATGGGATAACAAGCTACAAAAGTTTTTTGTTTGATATATTTACTATTGCAATAACGAAAATGAGAACATGCATTCATTACTTTTAATCTAACTCATCTGTATAGGATGGCATTAATGTTTAAACACTACCTTATCGACATATACTCTAGTAAATAGTACATTTAACATAATTATTCAAAGATGGCAAAAAGAAAGCAAAAACAGAGCAGTTTATATGTCTGTTCACTTTGTTATTTCAGTTTTACAGGATAAACATGTTAATAAACTTGTGTATTTTGTCTATTTTTTGGACTTTTTTAATTTCTAGTCAATCTTAGTGAGCCCTCATATAAGAATAGTTTTGTACATTCAGAAAAGTTAAGAATCTAATAGAAAATCCTATTGTTAAGGAGCGGATCCTATTTTCTTGCCTGCAGACGGCTAATAGCCTACGAACGTCCCTGTAAATGTTATATATATATATATATATATATATATATATATATATATATATATATATATATATATATATATATATATATACATACATATATATACATATATATACTTATAAATATACATATATATATGTATATATATGTGTGTGTGTGTGTGTGTGTTTATATACATACATATACAGATATATATATATATATATATATATATATATATATATATATATATATATATATATTATACATACATATATATACATATATATATAAAGTACATATATTAAAATATATCTTGCTTTGAAAGAGGAAGGTATATTTTTAAAACACTTTACACACTTTCCATTCTTTAAAAAATGTCCTATTCTACTATTTTCTACGTGATAAAAGCAGGTTTAATAAAAAGACATCCATAGAAGATCCAAATATTTACAAGTACAATATATGTTTACAACAAATTGAGTGGTATGATTCACATTCGACATGATCTAAAGGAGCGAATCAGTTGAAATCGAAATTTTTTCGAATCGTAAATCTTTTGTCATTCTCTTATTTGAAAAATGATCAGGTGCATTGCAGATTTACAACCAGTTTATATACTCATTCATGTTTATGTGTATAAAAACTAGTGTGTATAAAGCGTAGGTATATATATATATGTGTGTGTGTGTGTGTGTGTGTGTGCGTAATATATCAAAATTGTTGTACTTAAAATATATCTTTAAAAATGCTCTTTTTTTCTCCTTATTCCTTCAAATCTATTTTCCCAGCCACAAAATATATCTAAAGGAGTGTCCGAGATTTAAAATTCTTCCTACCCATTTCCCAAAGCTTTCGCTGCAATACATACTAATTTTCGGCCCACTCTCTAAATTTTCCAGCTGTTTTAATAAAATAGATGTCTCTTTTTAATGATCTAAATTCCTTTTTTCTGCTGAGAGAGCTGACCAAGCTACGTTCTCTGCGAAAGATTTCGTCTCCGCGTTTCGCTCTGGGATCTAGCCCTGTAATCCACACGTTTTCGTGTTCTTTCCATGGAATAGCCCGACTTCATATTCTTCAATAAGCTAGTTGCCTAGGATTCTCCTTGCCCAGCAAGCCTAGTAATTCGATGTGACCGGTGAATTAATTTTCGCCACGTTACAAATATATACATATACACATTAACCCTCGTATAGCAAAATGTTCACCGTAGCATTTTGAGTCAAATCAGACCTTCATAGTCATGGAGGTGGTCTGAGGGTTTGAATTCCTCTACTGGCATGGATGTTCGTAGTCGTTCGGAATAGGTTTCGTTCGGAATAGTGGGTCTGAATCTCACTAGCTCTTGTGTAGCAAAAGAGAAGACCTTTGCGTTCCAACCAAGTCAAACAGTCAGCAACATAAGGTTTTAAAGTTTGGGTTTGCAAGTCAAATTTGTAAAACTTTTCACCAAGTATCATATTTATTTTGTTTCACGAAAAACGGTCTAGCACATCAGAAATTTTATTTGTTCAATAAATATTACAGCTAATAGGAACATTTGAATTATACAAACGGAAATTCTGTTCCACTGGATTCATACAATGAGGATCAGAACAAAACCTTTCTGCAAAGCTTGAATTATATTCTTGAGCAATTATATAATTATTTTTATTAGTATTTACTAGTATTTGTTAGTAGTTCATTTTTTATTAATATTAAGGAAAAGTGTAGCATTTTTATAGGTATAATTGGAGATGAAGGAAATTTGTCATACGTCTAAAAGTTCATAATTTCAAATTTGTGTAACTCCTTGAAGATTGTTTAAAACGAAGAAAGCAGTTCATATCAAAGTTGTAGAAAACTTACTTTGTCATACATGCTTGAAATCTGACAAAATGAATTTCTTAAAATTCCATTTCAAAAGTGACTTGTCTCTGAAAAATTCATACTGCTCAGCTACAAACTTTAAAATGTTCTCTTAAAAGGAATCGTAAACCAAGACTTATGGAACTTGAATGATATTAAATGAGAAAAAAAACCAAAATAGTCTTTTTGATTTGCATATTTGCATGTATGTCATGGATTTAGTTGTTGTGAAGAATGAATTTTCGTGAAAATGTTGTGAAGAGTGACGTGTAGCATTTTGAAATTTTATCATAAAATTATTTAGTAATTTAAAGTTTGTATAATAAATATTATATGAAAAAAAAACTATTATTATTCCAAGTAAACCCATTATATAGGAGTGCTATTTCGGCAACACGAAGAATTATTAATATTCCAAGATAATCACTTTTTAGGAGAGTTTTATTTCATTGGCTGCACTAACGAGGACCATCTACCTTAAAACAAAGGTTTAAGATGTTTTGGGAGTCCTCGGGTGTACAATCCACAGTAGCTCATAATATACAATGCAGTATAGTAAATACAGTAAAAATATCTCAAACTAACACATACAAATACAAAACAGACAAAATAACACTGGAAATACAAAAAAAAAAGTAATAATCATAAAATAAAAATAAATAAATTAAAATTTAAAAAAAATAATGATAATAATTACAAGATAATTGCATGAAAATAAATACAAAAGCGCGGTACAGTGGAAGTTATATATTCAGAATCAACCTTGTAACGGGGCCTGCAAATTCTCTGAATTTTTCATTAGCCAACCGAACAGCTTGCTTAGTTTGGATGAGAGGGTTTTGTTACACATTATCTGATCAACCCAAACACCCTTCAGGTCTGGTCTTGGGATATAGGTTTCCTTTTTTAAACTTTGGTAGTATTTTTTCCACGGACAAGAATAATTTTTTGTTTTAACAAGAGACAAACCTTCATACATACATCTCTCACAGAGCAAACTCAACATACTGTAAAATATTCTATATTTTTCCTCCAAAAGCTAGCCCCCTCTCCGGGAATGTTGGTGCGTCTTTTGGAGCATATACTTCTCCTCTCTGAAATGCGGGGAAATCCTTAACCCCCCCCCCCTCGGAGTGGAGCAGAATTTAAGCGCCTAACTGGAGAGAGGCTAGGGGGCCTGGGATTGGCTAAAAAGGGCTTTGTCCGAGGAGGTTATTTCTCGGACGGTTGGAAGTTCGTGACCCGGCGTTCGGGGAGAACGACGCTTGCTTTTCTCGAAGTATGTTCACGCCTACCGTAACGGAGTTTTTTAAATTCTTATAATACTCCTTGTATATAAATGTGTAAATAGTGATGACATGTACATAGCTCTGAGTGTTGGAATAAAACCAAGAAAATCCAAGAAGTTTGTCTCGGCTCGCTTACTACGTCACAATACAAAGAAATCGGAATTATTAACAAAAAAAAAAAAAAAAAAAACGTTGGCGCTTTCACCCAAAGTTCTGGGTTACAGTAAAAAAGGAGTGGTTTGAATAATTTCCAACATTACATGCTTAAGAGGTGTTATAAATTATTTTTTAAAAGTAGAAACTGATGATTAATCCCGCCTGGTAGTAAGTAAGTATACACAGAAGAGCAAAAGCACTTCCCATCTTTTATGTTTTTTCTCTAAAGAAGAAGTGAAGAGGGAAGAGAAAGTGGTGTGGTGGTGTGAAGTGGGTGTGAGGAGTGAGGATATGGGTGTGGGACAGTGAGGACTACAGCCTTACCATTCCACAGAATGTGAGGATTCCACATTGTGAATAAATAAAGAGGGAAGTCTTGAATTCTTAAATTTAATTTAAAGTCTTTTAAACATTAAATACTTAAGAAATTTTATAAATTATTTTTTAGAGTAAAAGCTGAATATTTAATTCCGCCCAGTAGTAAGTATACACAACAGAACAAAACTCTATCATTTTTTTTATTTTTCTTCTATAGTACCAGTGCTCAGTACCAGTGGTATTAGTGGATCTTCTATAGTACCAGTCCTTTAAGGCTAAACAGTATCACAAGGTAGGATAATTGGGGGTGGGGCAGGGGGACAGCCCTTTCATACAGGCATTAGAGTGTCAGAAATAAGATAAAGTTTTTTTTTTTTTTTTTTGTTTTTTTTTGTTTTTTTTTTTAAGAATTATGTCGACGAAATACAAATTTTCGATGAGTTAAAAAGATTTATAAACTGCTTCACGAACTGTCAAAAATTCCTGGAGCAGGTACTGTGGTACTAATATTCTCTTCTAAACGGCCGCCTTGACCATATATACATAATACAGAAAATCACAGTTTTTCAAAAAAAAAAAAAAAAAAAAAAATTTAATATCTAGTTGTTTTGAAAAATTCAGTCTTTTAAGGTTACTAAAATGTTTAGTGAATAGAAAACAGCTTATCATATGTTGGATTGTATTTCAATGTATCGACGAAATTAGCCTAAATGTAAATGTATGTTCCTCCGACGATGAAGGGATTGGCCTATCTTCTTCCACTTCTACATCATCCTCGATATCATATCTCTCTGCACTCGTTTTCTTTAACACCTCTGATATTACAAATGTCTTGCTCACAAGTGTCTGGATACGACAAATTTTTACTCTTCTTTCAAATTCTAGTATTCTGTGAATGTCCAGTTAATTTCGACCAGATGAGAGGGGGATTTCCGGCGATGACTTCTTAGCGATGAATAGCCGAAAAATTGTTAATTTATTCGACAATTTTCTTTAAATCCAAAAAGTTGCATTTCATTACTTTTAGTATTAAAAGTTAATTTTATATATTGTTTTAATGAAAAGTTCAAGGTACTGAGAGAAATCTTCTAATGAATGACGATTTGAAAATAGAGACGTTCGTTTTATCCATATTACATCGTAAAACAAATAATTCTTTTAATGTGTTCCAAACCTTTCGAATTTTCAGTCGATAAGAAATAGAATTTGTAATGTAAATTCTTAAATTTCAAATCTCTTCGAAATTACGATTTATCCATCACTTGAGAAATGGAGTGCAAAGTTCTTTTTAGCATTTCATTCTCGGTTCTTTTAATTTAGTAATAGGTATTAAGCAAAAGACTCCCAGAATTTTCTTCTGCCGAACGCTGGCCGATTGGTTAGAGCGCCGATCGTCGGTACCGGAGTTCGTGGGTTCGAATCCCACTATGGCATGGATGTTCGTAGCCGTTCGGAATCGGCTTTGAGCAGTAGGTCCCGGTCTCATTAGCCCTCGTGTGCCAAACAGTAGACCGCAGTGCTCCAAACCAAACCAAACCAAACCCAGAATTTCCTAAAACAAATTACCAAAATAATGAAGCATGTTTAGTGAACGAAAAATAGCTTCATATATGTTGGATTGTCCTTAGTTGTGCCGATGAAATTGGCTTAAATGAAAAAAGGACTCCGACGATGAAAATATCGGCCTCTGTTCTTCCTCATCTACATCATCCTAGACATCACATCTCTCTGAACTCGTCTTCTTGAACACCTCTGTTAAAGCAAACGTCATAATTACAAATGACTTGAAATGATAAACTTCCACTATACATCTAAACTCTTGTATTCTTCAACTGTTAAGTTCATTCTTATGAATGCTGTCAAACAAATTTGAGGAGTTTTTTTTTTTCGGTAACGACTTCTTAACCCCTTCCGGTATGATTTAATAATGAAAAACTGTGCATGAAATAACCATTTAATTTTTATTTAAAAAACTTGTTTCATTTTACAATTCTTACATCTTCTTAATTAAAATCCACTTTTTACATAGTGTTAAATAATATCAGAAACAGCAAAATTAAGAAAATATCAAAGCAAAACATTAATTAGGTATACAGATAATAGTCTTCAAGCTAGTGGTACTTTTCAAAACAAAGTGCAAAGGAATTCTTAATTGTTTACACCTCCAAGTAGTCTCACTTTTAATTTGACTCTTGTAACACAGACGGCATTTCTTAGTAGGTTTTCTTTTATTCTGACTCATTAATTTGGCAATGACTTGTACCAAGAAATTCTAAGTAAACAATATGCAATAGTGACTTGTGATTTTCACAAGTGATAAAAGTGTTGCCAAATTCAGTACACTAGAAATTTTAAACTAAATTAATTATCATATTTAACAATAACTTTAATCGCATGACGAGTGTAGCTCGTCATTGTGCGGTATGGAATGAAAAACTAATGACGAGCTAGACTCGTCATTTTACCGGAAGGGGTCAACGGTGAATGTCCGAAAAGTAGGTCATGCCTTGAGAACTTTTATTAAAAAAATTCTAAATGAAGTGTAACATTTAATGTTACATTTCGATTTATCCATGATTTTTTATTCCTGAGTTAATGAAAACTTTAAGGGATTGAAAGAAACTTTCGATTAAATAATAATAATTTTCTAAAAATTAGATTATGCTTTGAGGGCTTTCAGATAAAGCTGAATCCAAAAAGTTACACTTCGAACTATCCACGATTTGTAATACTAAATTGTTGAGAATTTTAATGGACTTAAAGAATCCTTCTAATAAATAATAATAATCTTCTAAAAATTCGATTACGAATTAAAGACGTTCGTTTAATCCAAGTTACTCTGTAAAACCATTATTTCTTTAAAAAGTGTTCGAAACCTTTTGAAATGTCTTTCATTCGATAAGAAATAGAAGATTTTGTAATTTATATTCTGGTACATATCAAATCTAGTTTAAAGTACAAATTTCTTTGAATTCGCGATTAATCTATGACCTGAAAATGGAATGCTAAGTTCTCTTAACGCTTTATTCTCCGGGGAAAATGTTAGATTCAAAATCGTAGCTTGCATGGTATTAAAGGTAGGCTATCATTTTCTGGAGTGGAGCATTCAATTCAAAGGTTCCGTTGAATTTGTAGGAGACAATATATATTGCAAATAAGCCTTTTTTATTTCCCATGCATAGAGCTTGATCAACATGCCTTAAAGCTAGCATCTAGCAAAGATGGAAGGAAGTGTATCACGAAGCTATGAACATTTTTGTTTTGTTAACAATTTTGAAAAGTCTATATTTAAGATGTATGTTTTATTCAAAGTAATCGATTTCTTTTGCACAAGAAGTATGAGAAGAGTATAAATTTGAAATAAAAGAAATTCTATTAAATAAAAGAGTAAAAAATGTAGTTCTTAGTTTGCAATAAAAGTAAATTTTTAAATCATCGTTACCTTTTGTCTAAACACAAAACATGGTAATAATGAAACTTTAAATATTTTTCTGCCTGTAGCATAAAGCAAACACATTCGTAATATAGGATGATTCATAAAAGATGGAGTAAAGCTTTAAGACGATTTGGAACCCAGTAATCAATTTTTTATGAAAAGCTGTTTTTTTTTAATATTTTGCATATCCTAAGGGTACTTCATACTCATTACATATGCGGATTTTGAGAAACAAACACATTTATTAGGCAGATTATTAAAATTTTTAATTTTTAAAAATCTTGGAGCAATTTCAAAAATTTTCTTATTATTCAATTCTTAATATTTTACCACCATTTAATAACTTTAGGAATTGAATTTTGAATTAATAATTAGTTCTTGAAAAAATATTAAAACATTAATTTATATGTAAAAATTGATCAAAAAACATTCCCAGATAGCAAATTTAGTTTGCAGCAAACTTGCAGCAGTCTTGCTTTGCAAGCCTGCAAACTTGCAGCAAGTTCAGCATGACAAGTCTGCAAGTTTGAAACAAGACTGCATTAAGTCTACGCAAACTTCGAAGTCACCATACCTCCAACTTGCAGCAAACTTGACCTCTAACTTGCAGCAAACTTGTCATGCAAGTTACAGTACACGTGCATGAAAACGAAAACCTTGCTTAATGAATTAATAGAATTAACACATCTATTTAATTTATTAGAAATTTTAGATAGTTGCAAATTATAGAGAAATGCTACTTTATAAAATAACCACACTTAAATAATTAAAATAATAAATGCCTTTTAAAAGATCCATAGCAGATTGCGGAATAGCGTGTGTAGTTATTCTTGTCTTTGGCCGGGAAACGTTTGCGCATGCGTTGATTATCTTAACTCTCATGCAATGATGGAAATTTTCGCTTGCTCCAAGTTTGTCATAACAAGATTGCCACAGTTTTGCAGCAAAATTACGTTGCAAAGGAGTGGTCGCTTATGTTGCGTCTAACTTGCAGGAGTTTTGCTACAAGTTTGTCACGTCAAATTTGTTATGACAAGATATCATCCAGAAAAAATCAAACTTGCTGCAAGTATACATGCTATCTGGGATTAATTTCATTATACTTTGAATCTAGAGAAATTTCAATCCAATGTAATGTAAAATCCATCTCTAATACCCTTAATCACATATCTTTAAATGTGTATAAAAATTTAAGACATATTGTTCATACTTGTTTGAGTTTTAGCATTTTGAATATAGATATGTACACAAAATATAAAAACAGATTAATCAATTTAAAGA
This sequence comes from Pardosa pseudoannulata, assembly GCA_032207245.1. Lineage (NCBI taxonomy): Eukaryota > Metazoa > Arthropoda > Arachnida > Araneae > Lycosidae > Pardosa > Pardosa pseudoannulata. The sequence goes on from CM063498.1 coordinate 79,542,071, forward strand.
TTTTAAAAGGAAATAAATATTAAAATTAAGATAATCGAAAATGTTAAAATTTTATATGCGTTCAAAATCTTCTTATATTTTGAATTAATTACAACCTTTTTTTTTAAATTTAGCCATTATTTTAGAGTTATCGAGATTTTTTAGAAAGTTAAACAAAACAGAATTCTCACGAAACATGTGCAAACCATGTTATAAAATATATATATTTACATCATTATCGTGTTCAATACTTTCTTAAAATAATTTTTAAACATTTTTCTAGTATATTATATAAGTATAATTAGTGAATTCCAATATTATTAGTTCAAATTTATTGAACATTTGTGCATTAAAAAATATTTTCACTTTCTCAGAGCTTTACGTTCACAGAATCTTATTTTGAAAGTATTCAGCAATATTCAAATGTTCTCGTTTATATATTAGATTCTCTTCCCTTGGAGTCGTCAAGAACTCATTGAGGCAAGTGAAATAATGAAGACGTTGTAAAAAAACGCTTTAAAAGTACAAAACCGTGATGAAAATGCTTTATTATATACATTTCTAATTATTATATCGTCTTAGAATTTTGTCCCGATGTACTAGATAAGCCAAAAATCAATATTTTCGGGATAACAAAGATATTAAGTTCTCTTAACAGATAATATTTAATGCCAGAGATGTTTATCCTAAACAAAAAAGAAAGTGAACTCCCTCAAAAAAATTTTAGTCAAGTGATGTCCACTCAATACCGCGGAAAATCCCTCCGGGAAACAAAGACTGTCACCAAAACGAAGCTGGAGCAGGAGTATCAACCAGATATTTTATGGAACCAAGACAGTGCTCAAGATGAAAAACGAAAGAACATGATGTAAAGAACTGCTACTTCTACTAGACTAAAATAACTACTACTTTGACTACTCTTGTAGAATGTGTTCTAATTGATAAGTTCGTGAGTTGTTAAGCTCGATGATGGGTTGGTGTGATTAAGTTGTGATTCGGTAAGTTATTCTAAAGTTTTATGTTTGATTGGTGAATGTAATGATGGGCAACGCATCTACCATGAATAGGAAAAACAGATAATTCACGACAACGGGAAGGCAGAAACGACATCGCGGGATTTTGAAGTTCACGAGAACATCAGAAAGACCCATTCCAAAAACGAAAAACCGGCACTTCTTGGGATTCCCTTTCAAATAGAATGTGACTATATAACAAACAAATCAATTATCATGATATTTTCTTCTCTCTAAATGACCTGAAATAATGATTAAGATGACAGCTCATCATTCATGGTAATGGACTGTAATATTCAAAGTTGTTTCTATTTCATTTTCATTAACTCGTAAAAGTCAGTTGGAACTTAAATCATTCATCAATATATATGCAGCAAAAATAATTTAAGCGTTAGTGGGTTAAACGAAGCATTTCTAATATTCATAAGCACAAGACTTATTCTGAACAACAACATATGCATAACAATATACATAAACACAAGACTTATTCTGACAAGGTATTCCAATAGTAAGTAACACGACAATGTTGGATAAGTATAAAGCTGCCTTTCGCTAGTGAGTCTATGATTTCGAATACTAATGTTCGTACAAAATGGTTTTTAAATCTAATTAGTCTTCATGTAACCAATAAGTAAAATAAAAACAGATTATAGGGTTCTGAACTAATCACAGATGGAACCAATAATCATGATGAAAGATTTTGGAAATAATTTGTGCTACATAAATAAAAAAGAAATACCCATCCCATTTGAAATAAACTTTCAAAGGGTAAGGTACAGTTATCTAGAGATAAAACAGATCTTTAACTATTTTACCTCTTCAGGCAAATTGCGAAAACTAATTTTGAAAATTCCTGGTTTTATTTCATTGAAAAAGCAAAGGATTTTAAGTTCCGTGTTTACTCGGCATTACCCAAATAAGATATAATTTATTTCTGACTACATATAAGGTGGTTTTCAATAGAATCATTTTTAAGGATGAATGGACAGCCGGGTAGGAAATAAGGTAATTTAGAATTTTCAATTATCTCTTCCTGATACTAAATAAATAGCTGTTCTTACTTCACACTAGAGATTTCCTTTTCATTTGGTAGTACCTCTGATAATTATTAAAGCTGGGATAAACTCGGTGTTCCTGAATACTTTATATCCGCTTGTTGAAAGGGTACCTTAAATAGACAAACGAATAAATATTCGCCTTTTTTAATCCTGAGAATGGCATTAAATTAGTTATATGAATATTTTATAAAACTTTCAGCGATTTTAAATTTGTTACTATTATATCAAGCAAAAAATATTGCTTAAAAAAATATGACCTTTATTAAAAAATTTTAACGTAAAAATTTTTCTGTCTTTGGTAGTTTTTACTTTCAAAAGTTGAAACAATTTACACTAACATTCACATCCCCTTTCTAGCTGTCTGGTAGAGATTATCTTCATGTCTAGTCTTAATAAATTATAAAAGAAAAATTTCTCGTATAGTCATCATGGCTTGCGTAATATATAACCATTGGCATTATATAAACATGTGGCCGTGGCCATTACATAAACTGGCATTATATAAACATGAGCAAATACGGTATGTTTGCTTATAAAACATGGTTATGTTCATTAATAGTTGTCTTAGTATTTAGCCTTTCAACAAAGAAATTTGTCATTCTTAATAATAATGACTGACTGTTATAACTGGATTTTTTGTCCTACGAAATATTTTTTAAATATATTTCTATGTACATGTATGTACCCAACATCTAACTGTAAAAATCAGCAGTCCTTAATAATTTCGATTATTTAAATTTTGAGCCTATCCCCATCTTTATTGATAGCTTCTCATATATATTGTAGCATCTTCAGCTCTAAGTGTATTGGAAAGAACTAGTCGAGACCTACGTGCAGATTAAGATATATATTATAAACACAAATAATTCTAATATTCACTGGTCATTAAATGACTATGATACATACAATGAATGATACTCCAAGAAGGAATTTCGTTGCACAACAAGCACTAAACAAAGAGTTCGGGAACCTTCTCACGATTTCTTGCAGATCTCACGATGCTGCAGAATATAGGCTACTCAATTAATAGATAGGCTACATTGGTTTTTCAGTGTTTCCTTCAGAAACTGCTATTCAAACTACATCTAACTGAATCAGCTTCGATATAGCATAAGACTTGATATGGAGTGGGAACACGGCGATGATCGGTACTTACAGCAAATCAGCCTTTTCCAATCATCGCTGTTAGGAATACTCAGATACAGAAAGATAGAGGGAAGAGGTCTCTCCCAGTCGCTCTCCAGAAGAAGTCTCTTTCGCAGAACTCAGTCGAACAAAATTGACCCCTGGGACAAAATCTCCAGTATTTTTACACCGTCTTCTGACCACCTTCTCGGATTTTCGAACACTCGGTTGATGACGTGGTCAGGCACCATTGTGATTTTATAGAACTGCTAGCCGGATAGGTGTAAGTCAGATTCCAAAACATACGTGAAAGTTCACAGTAATCTAGAGCAGTCTTAACAATCCATAGAACATCATTAATCTATGTCTCTGGTCTAGCATTTGGAGAACAAGGGAGGAAAATCTTAGAGCTTGGCTTACAATATAGAGGGGCTTTTCTTTGGGGTGCCACTGAAGCTGACACTGGAGGCACTCCACCTGCACCCTAATGAATTCCTCAAACAGAATGATTGAGATGGTTCTCTGTCAACAATCCCCTATTCAGCATCCTACCAGATACCATTTTTTCTCGTGGTACTAGATGAAATCTGTATCTGGAAAACTAATATAACGAAATCCGTTATAATATACACTAAAGAGTAAAAAAATGGTACACCTGCCTAATATCGTGTAGGGCCCCTGCGAGCACGCAGAGTTGCTGCAACACGAGGTGGAATGGACTCAACTAATGTCTGAAGTAGTGCTGAGGATAATTGACACCATGAATCCTGTCCATAAATCCCTAACGGTACAAAGAGGTGGAGATCTATTCTGAGCAGCACGCAGTTATGCTCAATAATGCTCATGTCTGGGAATTTTGGCGGTCAGCGGAAATGTTTAATGTCAGAAAAGTATTACTAGAGCCACACTGTAGCAATTCTGAACGTGTGAGGTGTTGCATTGTCCTGTTTAAATTCCTCAAGTCCATCGGAATACACAATGGACATGAATGAGTGCAGGTGATCAAACATGATGCTTACGTACGTGTTACCTGTCAGAGTCGTATCTAGACATATCAAGGGTACTATATCACTCCAACTGCACGCGCCCCATACCATCACAGAGTCTTTACCAGCTCCAACAGTTTCCTATTGACATGCAGGTTCCGTGGATTCATGAGGTTGTCTCCATACCTGTAGACGTCCATCCATTCGATACAATTTGAAACGAAATTCGTCAAACCAGGCAACATGTTTCCAATCATCAACAGCTCAATGTCGGTGCTGACGGTGCAGTCAGCTGTGCAGTCATCAAGAGTACACGAGTGAACCTTCAGGCCCGAAAGTCCATGTTGAGGATGTTTCGTTGAATGGGTTCACAGGCTGACACTTGTTGATGGCCCAGCATTGGAATCTGCAGCAATTAACGGAAGGGTTGCACTTCTGGCACGTTTAATGATTCTCCCCAGTCGTCGTTGGCTCCGTTCTTGCACGATCTTTTTCCGTTTGCAGCGATGTCGGATATTTGAAGTTTCACCTGATCCTCGGTATTCACGGTACACTCGTAAAATGATCTTACGGGAAAATCCAAATTTCATCGCTCCCTCGGAAATGCTTTGTCCCATCACCTTAATAATAACACCACAAAATCACTTAAATCTTGATAACCTGCCATTATAGCAACAGTAACTGATCTGACAACTGTGCCAGACACTTTTTGTCTTATATAGGCGTTGGCGGCGCAGCGTCTTATTCTGATTGGTTCCTTATCTTTTTATTTGCAAAAGTATGTCTATACCAGTTTTTTTTTTTTTTTTTTTTAGTATGTATATGTGTTTGTGTGTAACTTAAATATTTATTTTCCTAACTTTTACTTTAGCAAACTGATTAATATCTCTTTTTTTCTGTTTTTCTTGACTATATCACTTTTTTTTCCAGATCACTACTTATGGTCAAAATATTAAAATCGGAAAGTTAGTCATTCTTTGAAACAAAATACTCCTTATTTTATTTCAAGCGTTAAACTTATTTGAAAGCATATTGCCGCCACCAAAAAGTTGACATCCTGGAGCTTTTAGACCCATTCAGCCCTGGGGTTAGTGTGGCACTGAACAGATGAGCTGTCATTACGCGGTCGCTAGATTCATCTACCTCAAAGGAAGAAAATTTTCGACTTTTGTTTTTGGTAAAAATGTTTACAGGGATCCTGGATATTACCAAGTATGTGTGTTGTAACGTCACAGGATCCTCGGGTAGCGTGTGGGTGTCGAAGTGGTTATGACACAACGTACAGCTTAGAAACAATAACAACGTTTATTCTTGATTAAAATGGAATATGTACAAAATTTCCAAATGGAAATCATAGAGCTCAAGCTAGCTGGTGCGGACCTAAAAGTCCCAGGTTCAAGGCGAACCTAAAAAAACAATCTGCGAACAGGTGCCGACAGATACCGTTGTACAGGGGTACAACTGGGCCTCCTTGAGTCCCACAAAAAGCTGGAGAAAAATATCTCCAAAAAACCAACCGCCGCAAATCGAACCTCTGTCCGTTCTCTTTTCCTGGGGACTCTCCGGCGAAAAATTCGCGCCGTCTGACGTCACCTTCCACCTCATCCCATTGGCTTTTTCTTTCCGCCTCGCTGTCCTGGTAGTCTCTGATTGGCTGCTCGGTGGAGCCTCACTGTCTGACACTTCGTTGTCCTGCTCGTCTGTTCGATTCACCTTGGACATCTCAAGGCGTGTTCGAAGAGATAACCCTTTCTGGTATATTGTCAAAAACCCAGACAGAGTGTCGCCCTTCCCTGGGATTTAACAAAACCCCTTTGTGAAGCCAAGGAGGTGTAGAGACATCACAGTGTGTGTGTATATATATATATATATATATATATATATATATATATAATTAAATACATGCCGTAAATATTGTTGGAAATTATTTCAACAACTCAATTTCACCCGCAACCTCGTACTTTGTCGCGGACGCCAATGTTCTGCTTACTAAGTGATTTCTGATTTCTTTGTTGGATAGAAATTTGTCTCTGTGAACGATGGAAGCATAAAAATTTATCTCTTGTTCCAAAAATTTTTTTGGCCTTGATAATAAAACCACGAAAAGCCTGGTGATTTGCTACAATTGGAACATTTAAATTTACATAAAAGTGATTATCATTGTCTTGAAACTATTTTACTTGATTGTTATTTTAATCAGCTTCAAAAAGGAAGCTATATCAAATTAGCTATCTTCAAACTGGATATACTGTAAATAGTGTATATAGGATTGTGATTTGTGATTAATATACCAGTAAAATAAAACTAGTTATGACTTCATTTTACTGATAGCTTTCTTATGTTGCCTTCAATCATCATCGTATTCCTCGGGTACATACGTTGTGTCCCCGAACAAATGACAGAAAAATATAATAGACTTAATTTAAATTATAAAAATTTGTTTTTTACCTTAAAATATATTATTTTTTATGCCTTTTTTGATTTATAATCCCCCTAGTTTTTTTATCTATAAGACACTTATATTTATTTTTTCAAATTTTCCCCTTTTTCCGATTTTGGATCCCCCCCCCCCCCCCCCCCCCCCCCCCCCCCCCCTTTTAAATTATTATTTTTTTTTTATTTTGTTTTGTCACTGGCCTACAAAAATATTTTAAGTTTTTACCTCATCCCTAAACTCTCTACTTTCTAACGTTGTTTGGCTATGGAAAGCACACGAACTTCCACCCTTCTATCTCTTTGGCTCTTTTATGTGTTTCATTTTCGTTAAACTCGTTGTCATTTCATCACTTCCATGCTACTAGAAACTCTGGCTTAGAGGGCTTGGCCCAGGAAAGTCAGATACGAGCTCCAGTGCGATGTCCAGTGCGATGTTGCCTCAATCATCATCGTATTCCTCGGGTACACGGTTGTGTCCCCGACAATGACAGAAATTTAATAACTTAATTTAAATTAATAAAAAATTGTTTTTTACCTTTAATTATTATTTTTTATGCCTTTTTGGATTTTTAATGCAGTTTAATTATCTTTAAGACACTTATTTTTTATTTTTTCAAATTTTTCGATTTTGATCATATTAAATTATTATTTTTTTTTTCAGTATTTTGTACGGATGTCACTGGCTACAAAAATATTTTATGTGTTTCTATCCCTAAACACTCTACTTTCTAGTTTTTGTGCTATGAACTCACGAATCCACCCTTCTATCTCTTTGCTCTTTTATGTGTTTATTTTTCGCTCGTTGTCATTTTTGTGCTTACTGACAGAAGCCTCTGGATTGACTGGCTCGCCCCATATGGTCCAGTTGCATCACCACCTTTGATGATTTTGATGTTGCCTCAATTATTTTCACGTAAGCATCAGGTTGATGGTTCTGTCCTCTGCACTGACATCTTTTTATAAATGTTATAATCATTGAAATTACTTATATTTTCTTCTAAATTTTTATATTTTGAAGTAGTTTCAAGTAAAGTACCGTTATCTGTGCTTTTTTCGCCATTTTTTTATTATAACTTTTTGTCTTATCCATTTTTATTAAAAATTTTTAAATTTTGTAACATACAAAAATATATCTTTTTGTTAGTATACGGATGTCCCTGACCACAAAAATATTTGTGTTTTTTATCCCTAAGCTTTCTACTCTTTAGTTTAGTGTTATGAACTCACGAATCCACCTCCCTATCATTTCATCTTTTAGCTGTTTTATTTTCTGCTCGTTGTCATTTCTGTGCTTACTGTTAGAAATCTCTGGATTAGAGGGTTCTGCCCAGGCAATCCAGTTGCCCCATCGCCTTGTATGTTGTCTCGTGACTTGTATGAAGTGATTATTTAATACCATGAGATGAAACCAAAAGTAAAATGATGCTTTTTCTTGTATGAATGAAAGATTTTCATAAAATGGACTAACCTGAAATATGAATAACATTTTCTTCAAACATTTTTTCCTAACTTTTCCTTTAGTAAACTGGGTAATATCAGGAGAAATATTTTTTTTTTCAAGCAAATCATTACATATGGTCATAATATTGAAATCTGCTTTCGTATACTTTTTACTTTGCGTAATGTTTTGTCTTGTTTTATGTTTATAAAAATTAAAAAAACTGAAAAAATACTTAATAAAAATTTTTTAATTTTATAAAAACCAAAAATATATCTTTTTGTTAGTGTTGTCACTTTTTGTTTATTTTTATTTGCTGTACCAAGTTGCAACTTTTTACTGTCCCTAATATTTTTATTATTGTATTACTTTTTTATAATTTCTGAGCTTCATGTTGTTGAATCAATGTATTGCTGTTAACCATATCGAATGGTCATTATCCCCTAATTAGACAACGCGTTGGTTACTCATAATTTTTTTATGAGAACGTCCTCACCTCCTCGCTTCCTTGTGAGCTGGAGTGTATTAAATTTTTGTTTGGATCACTTTTTGCCTGGAGGCCTAAATTTATGTTTTGATCTGCTTACGTTCAGAGGTTAAAGTGAGGACCTTACACTTCACTAGGTACTCCGTTAAATCCAATTACCTTGACCTTGAATATTGAAATCCTAAAGTTGGTAATTATCTATCGAAACAAAGCACTCCTTAATTTGTTTCATCCGTCAAACCCATCAAAGCAAATTGCTGCCACCAGAAAGCTGGCGCCCTATAACTTATAACCCATATAGACATGAGGTTGTTGTGACATTGAATAGATGAGCTGTCAAGGTGCGGTAGTTAGTTTGAACTACCTCAAGGAAGACAAAATTCCAATAAATTTCTTGTAAAATTGTGTTTACTCGGGTCGTGAACGTAATGTTTGCAGTGCATTTGATAAAAATAAATAAATAATACTAATTACTTAGTTGTGTGCCCACACAAGTGTTTAAAAGGACTAAAATGTAATGGCTATCAGACAGTCAGTAATGCATAAAAAATTAATATGCTTAAAGCGGTTGAACATTGGTATTATTGAATTTCTCTAGCTCCAAGAACGATTTCACGCAACGTCACAAACTACTTTAATGCCTTTCCCATTCATCTTCCCGTTTACATTAACCAATAGGCATCCTATATGTTGCCCTCCCGTTTGAAACGAAAGCCAGAATTGTCATGAGTTGAGATGTACCCTGTTGCATGAATTTCCCCTATTGGGAAAAGTGATCGTCTGGATGGTTTGTACTCAAAGATTTCTTTAAATAAATTTTACTACGTGATAGAACGGAAAATTCTCCAGGTAATGCATACTTTTTTAAAATTATATGTTTCAGAAATAAGATTATTTGGTCTGATTTTGAGCATTACAATTTTTGCTACATTAGACCGGAACCTACTGCTTAAAGCAGATTCCGAACGGCTACGAACATTTATGTCAATGGCGAGATTTGTGGACTCTGGTACAAAAGAGCAGGTCCCTACCATTCGGGCATCGTCCGGCAAACAATTATTTGTGTTTAAAGAGAATATATAATTTTTCCCAAATGATTAAAAAAATTAAAATTTTTTTTGTTCTTTTTAAAAATTTAAATAAAATTTAAATGATTAAATTTTAAATGCAACCCACCCCAAAGTAGAACAATATTCCCCATAAGTTAACATGAGACTAGAGGTATCCGATATGACCGGTAACCAATTACCTTAAAATACTTTGCTACGTTGAAAAAATTATATCTTTTAACTTAAACAATGGGAAATTTAAAAGGAATATAAGATGAACTGTTACCAGTGTAACAATGTCAATATTCAATCAGCTCTATCTGAATTCGATTACTTTCAAACAACTCCAGCAGATGGCAGCAGTAGCGTAGGAATTACAAAGGAAACCGACCTCTCTGGAAGGATTGGCAACAGTACTTCCTGGGCCTAGCCCTCTAGTACTGGTTTTGCTAATATTGGCAGTGCATGAACCTAAGAGTATTAGTTGGCATTAACATTAATAGGGAAGACTAAGATGGGGAGAAAATATACGCGAGAGAAAATGCTTGAGTTTAGACTAGCAACGAAACTAGAAGGTGCATACATTTAGGTGACAATTAATATGATGCATCAAAAGATCTCTAACTAGAGAACATCACTAGAGCTAATTAGTACAATTTTTTTTTTTTTTTCCACTGAGAAAATACAGCCACATGCAAAAGATTGCAAGCAAGAACGGCAGAGACTTAGTGCGGATCCAAAATTGGTTTTGAGAACCAATAGAATTTGTTGGGAAGAACGTCCAATGGCAATCGTAGGATTTACACCCTCCGAAGTAGGAGCCCTGAGTATCGCTGCTGCAGCCGGAGCAAGCAGAGAGAAGATTAGGTGGGGGAGAAAATACTGTCAGAAGGGGGGAGGATTGAGACCTAGGGAAGGAAACCGAAATAGGATCAGAGTTTTATATACCATAATACTCCTCCGCCCTCTTTCTTTTCTCCCAGTTTCACTCTGATCATACAATTTCAATATGTAAAATGCAGGAGTCAAAATATAATACTATGCACAATACAATGCACTTAAATATCTCAGTACAGGAAAAAATATACATTTATTGAAAGGATGGGAATAATATACGAATATTTTTCCAATATTACAACTGGTTAAATTTTAATATTCGCTATTTTTAATAGAAATCTAAATATTAATTCCATATAATTGACTAAATCTTACTTCAATATTTTTTCCTAATTGGATCAGCTTTAACAGTTCAAGTTGTAACAGTTCAAGTTGTTGCTTTAACAGTTCAAGGAATAATATACGAATATTTTTCCAATATTACAACTGGTTAAATTTTAATATTCGCTATTTTTAATAGAAATCTAAATATTAATTCCATATAATTGACTAAATCTTACTTCAATATTTTTTCCTAATTGGATCAGCTTTAACAGTTCAAGTTGATCTTTGAAATTCATAACAATATTTAGTATGCATTAAGTCTAAGTAGCTTTTTGAAATTTACTGCTACATTAAAACAACAATAAATTTAATTTTGATTTACAAACACAGCTTCTTTAAAAAAAAAAAAAAATATTTTATCTCTAAAACTAGAAAAGTTTTTATTTTAACCCTTTGCATGCACATCACATATGATACATACATCTAATACTTTAATATGCCTGAATATCACATGTGAAGCATGATGAAATGTATTTAAGATGAAAATAATTTGCTGTAGCACCTTAAATACGTTATATTTTTCAGTTAGACGTACGAAATTCAAAGCTTTATATCTAATTTATATCATATAATTAATCTCTCATATGGAGGTAGCTGAAAGTTTAAAGATGATTAAGTGTATGAAAGTTAATTTTATTTTTCTTTCGAATTACACCGATAAATCTTTTACTGTGTGCCTACATTTAAAACACTTTTCTTATTTTAAAATTTTATAAAAATCCAATTTTAATTAAAAGAGTTTGAAAGAGTTTGATTATAAACTAAAAAACCATTGCAATAAAATTTTCCACGGTTTGAAATTTGAGACAGTGTTTAGCAAAATTTTAGTAAAAACTTTTATTTATGTCAAACTGCACAAATTTGAATGAATATATTTCAGTAACCATTATATTACATATTATAACCACATTAAAGTACTTGTAAGTTAAACAGCTAGTCCAAACTGTATGCAAAATCTCAATTTTTCTATTTTAAAAAATCTCTTGATTAAGTTATTAAAAATAATAAATTCACAGAGATTAGATTTTAGTTAATCATAACATATTTGGAAATAAATAACATACCATGGTAAAATTCCATTCAGTGTCTTAAAAAAAAATGCACAATATTTAGAAAAATGGTTCCTCAGAGCATGCATTAAAACATTTTAAATTCCTTGAAATATGTAAATAAAGCAAAAATTAAAGGTGAATTTTATAAACATCCTTAAAAGAAAAATTATTTTGAGTATATGTATTATTTGAAAGTAAGAAAAGTCATTTAAATTAATTTATATTTTAAAAACTATACATATGCCCACTCCTGGTTTATTATTTACATTATAACATCGCTACTAGTTATTAAAATTTTTTTTTTGGGGGGGGGAAATTCTAAATGGTTTGACAGAAAACATTTTTCTAAACTAAAATGGCAAATTGTGGATAAGCAGATATTAATAGCATTATATACATAGTATTTCCCCCCAGTTATTATTAGTAATTTTTAATCTGGAAGGGGAGAAGCAAACATATACATGGCCTAGTAAATAAAATAGTTTTAATATTTAGTTTATCTTGAATAAAATAATCATTAAAAATGTCTTGATAAAAAACAACTAAGTGATTTTTGGTACATAAATATAAGTTTAACTTTGAAAAGAATGCTACTGCTTATCCATCATCCTTTATGAATTAGGTATTCTGCTAGATTACTGAATTAGAATCTCTGGTGTGGTATTGTTAGATGTTGCAATTTAGTTATTACTTTACAGAATCCTGCCTTAAATAACTTTTTAAAATCATGGCATTATTGCAATGACACACCACAAACTTCACTATTTGCTCAGAAATTACTACAATCTATTTTGTCATTTCTGTGATTGGCTGAGTATAGAGAAAACGACACAAAATTCAAATTATAATTTTGATTGTTTATATATGCAGATGAAGTCTTGTAATAGCTGGGAAATAGATAAAAATTAAACTAAGACTTTCTTTTAGTTTGTTTTTTAATATTGTAGCCCTAAGTTCCAGACATGTAATGATTTTTCTTATTAATGTTTATTATGATTTTAAAGCTTAAAATTATTAGTCCTTAAAATTTTTGATGATCACCACAGCTTCTTTTCTGAGTTCACTGTGAATAATCAATCCCATATATCAGAAAAAGTCGGACTTTCTCAAAGGCAGAGACAAATTTTTAATTAAAGAAGATATCAGAGGTAGAGTCATTTTTATGTAAATATAATATTAATATAATACATAGAAGCATAAATCTGAAGAGTTGCAATTGCGCTTTAACTAATAACTATAGTCTGCTGACCCTTGGCCTATATTGATGCAAAGAGGCATCCATTCTCAAGTTTTATAATTTCTTTTTGTCCCAGCATAACTTGAAAATCTAGCTGTAGACTTATAAGTGGTTACTAAAGTTATAACTGTTCTGGGTTAAAGTGGATAGAAACACAGCAATTTTAATTATGTTAAGCACATTTTGCCTTAGCTGTCAGTGGTATTTAACAACAAAACAAAATTATGATAGTATATTCAATTTTGAGGTAAGGTAAAGTTGTAAAGGTTAAATGTAGTTTATTTATATATATATAAAAAAAAATTTTTTTTTTTTTAATCTAAAATGCTTTTAAGATTATTGAATAGTACAAAGTTCACCCACACTACTTTTGCTCAGCACTAAAAATATACGGTTACTATAACAAATAACCAATAAATTTATTTTTCACTATTTTCCCCCAAATTCTCATGCATTGCTCTCATCTAGAATGGCAAGTTGTGAATTTGTCACTTAATCAAACCTCGATAAACCATCCTGTTGAAACCTTCTAACATATATTTAATTTTTAAAATAATAAATGAGTTTGCAGAGTTCTTAGAGCATGCAGATACTTTAGTGCACTATTTAAAGTGTAATTGCGTGTTGTTTTTTCAGTAGCCTTTTGTATACTAATCACTGGAATTTATCAATTTTTGTTTTGTCTTTTAGTGTCAAAATTTTAAGAAATCCTAGTGAAATTAAACTTGAATAATTTGAAAGCTACATTTATCTATTTACTTGAAAGATTATTTTTAAAAAACTTTATATTGATCCAATCAGAAGTGAGAATGGACGTTTCAAATTTACAAATTGTGATCTGTAATGCAGATAAACTTAAAAGTTTCTCATATTTAAGGTTTACAACCAGAAATTTGTAAGTTATTATTATTTGTATTATATATTTGCTATATGAATGTGGGGTCTGATATATTGCTAGAGTTTGCAATTTAGGCAACTAGAGTTTGAAATTTCATTTTGACATAGAATTCCAAAATCGGGAATGTTGGATTCATAAATGACAAAATTCAAACACCTGCTGCACTTTATAACATTTACAAATCTAATTAGAATCCTTGAGCTTATAGAATACCTAATTTTTTAATAAAAATAGCTATTTATAATTAAGTAATTATGCTGGCTCAGAATACATCTGTTAAGCCTCCTGGAGCTTAAACCTAACCAGAGAAACAAACTTACAGACAAAGCTTCAAAACAAAGTTAGAAAAATATGTCTTTTTCAAAGCATTTTATTTTTCATCCTTATCCAGGCTTTTGTAGGTTTTTGCAATTTATAAAAGTGTACATACAAATTCTTTTCCTTTCAGATTTATTCTTTCCCCTTAATACAATAAAATTTGCAAAATCATAACTTCGAAAAGACTTATGTGATGTGATTCATTAAAAATTTGTGTTTTAAAAGTGCTTTTTTTAAATAGCTTATTTAAATTCTGGCTTTCAAAAAACAGGCTTGCAACTGTTGAGGTACTTTCAAAAAGGTGAGAAAAGTGACAAATAATACAGAATAAGTGACTAAACATTGAAAAAAAAAAGCATTTTTTTTCTCCTCTTGATTACAGATGCTATTATTAAGATTTCTATTTATTTTAACTCTAAATCAAATTATTCTTTCAAGACATGATTTTAGTGTCAAATACAAAAAGGTTAAAAATTTTGTTTAACACAACTCAACATTACTTTTTATTCAAAAAAAATCTATAAATTAGATTTGAATACATAAAATATATTAATTTTATAATCACAATTTTCTGCATATATTAATGATGTTTTGAAATTGAACATAGCTAGATTAGAGTATCTAAACAAAAATTGTGAAGTAAAAGAAAAAGAGAAATGTATGCTCTGACGTAAGTTACTTTGATATATTAAATGTACATTTCAGGAACTTCTTTACGACTTTTTAAAATCCCTAAATTCTGGAAACCATATGGCTAATTACATTTTAATAAGAAAAATAAGATTAGAGCATCACATTTTTGGTATTTTATTCGTTGTTTTGGTTTCGATTCGGTCATGTCGAGTGATTGTAGCTCTTGCACCAAGAACGAAATACGGTTCATTACATTGTTGGATCCCATGATACACCATGAAAAAGTGACTATTTTCTTAAAAAAGTGACTAAAAGTGATCAATTGTAAAAAAAGTGACTAAAGGTGAGAAAAGTGACGGAACTGCAAGCCTGAAAAAATGTTAACAATAATCAAAAATAATTATTGTTGAAGAAAAGACAACTTTTTTAATAACTAAAATGAATATTTATCTAATTTAAATTGACAAAAATAAAAATATATATGTGAGGGACTTAATCCCACTGGTTTCTGAACTTATATGATAGATAGAATTAAAGCACAAAGAAAAGAATACACACAAAAACAACTTCATGTAAGTTCCACAGAGATTTTTATTTTGAAGTAACATGTGTATTTAACACTTAACAATGACAAAGTCTAAAATCATTATGGCTAAAATTTCCCCCCACATAAAACAAACACTGTTCAATTCTTTGACATATTATGGAGGATTTTGTTAAGTAAAATATATAAGAAATATTTAAAATACTAATCTTCTCCTTATCAACAGAAAAAAGAAAAATCTAAAATCAAAATTTATATATAAACACTGTTTCAGCTTTGATAAACTGCATATTTTAGCACACATAAACCCATTCAATGCCGAGGAAAGCCTGGGAAGATTTTTCCAATGTTATCACATTTACAAAGATAAAATTCCTGTTGAACATAATGTAATAAAGTACAAAAGAAAAATCTTCTCAACACATGTTTTCAGCACTTATAAACACACACAGAGCTAACATCTCATAAGTCAATATCAAAAAGGCCTATAAAAAGTATACTGGCTACATGAAATTTAAAACATAACAAATACAGCATCACATTCCAAGTATTAACGTTCACACTAGCCTCGATTCAGCTGATACAGATACTTTCAAAATGCAAATATATATGATAAAATGACTGCATGAGAATGTGTATTGAAGATTGTCGATATTAATCATTTGTAAAAGCTTTAGAAAATTTTTATATGGAACATAACCACTGTACTTCAAACTGCTGTGACAAACTTCCAAACAAAAGCAGTGCATTTTGTATCCAAAAAACAGCATGCAAAATTCTGAAGAGCATTTTTCTTTTTTCTTAGAATGAGATTTGCAGTTTTAAAGTACATTGCATTTACCCATACAATAAGTTCTTCCAGGCAAATTAACAAACAAGTCTAATAAATATATTTTGCAATACTTGTTCTCAATAAAAGTTCCAAGTATTTTGTCTTAAAATGACAATATTTCTTTTTCTGTAAATTTCAGTAGAACACAGGGTGGCCACAGAAAAAGTCGTTTTCAGATTCCCTGATAATTCTAGATTTTTTTTAATATAATTCTAGGTACTTAATGACAGTACTGTTGTCTTTTTTAACATCTATATTTCCTCCACCCACTCTTGTTAAATCAAATCCCAATAAATTTTCATATTTTCAAAAAGTAAGCAGAATATAGACAAAAATAAAGCAAAAGATGAAAATATATGTAAACTTTAGAAAATGTCAGCTATAAGAATTATATAGTTCGACAGTTTTACATATGTGATGTATGTAAAACTGTCGAACTATATAATGATAAAAATATTATGACTATTCAGTTTTTTAATTCAATAATTTCAAAATAAATTGAGAGCTAAACAAAAAATGAAAAAAAAACTTTTTATTTACTTCAATTATGAATTAATGAAATAGTACCACACTGATTAAAAACCGGAGAAAATAGATTATGACCGATTTTAATTGTTTATAATAAGATTGCAAAATCCTGGGATCTGGCACCAATGTGAAAATTACCTGATATACCTTGTTTTATTAAATTCCCTAATATTAACCAGTTTTTTAGGTTTATGGCCACCCTGTAACAACTTTGATATTTTTAAATATTCAGCTTTGGGTACTTATATAGTAAATAGACCTAAAAGATAATCATTTGTTGAAGTAATCATAGTTTAAAAAAAAGGTTAAAAAAAATATATTTTAATACAATAAAATATATTTATCATACAAGTCTGTAATGAATAATTTTTAATAAAAATGCAGTGATACGTGCAATTGATTCCAAACCTTAATTCTTTAAACTATGCACTGATCAACAAATAAAATTACTAATGAAATCCTCTACCTTGAAATACATTCTCTAAAATAGTATTTTAGTATAAAAAGGTGAAGGAACTTTTCAAGTGCTCTAACAAATTCACTAAAAGAAATCCCCTGCACTTATAAACGTACTCTATAAAAATATTATCAGTTATTAATTAGAAAAAATTTGCTGTCACAATGTGGGCATCAACATACATAAAGCCCATCAATGTGACAGATAATTGTTAATTTTTGAATTCAGTAAAATGACAAGGCTTTTATTTTTATAATTAAAATTTGTATTTCTAACCTAAATTTTTAAAGATCAAAAACATTAAGTTTTATATTCTAGAGACATCAAACACTAAGACATGACAATTAAGTGCAATATTTAGAGTAACAATTACAGTCCTTAGTGAGAAATCTAATCTAGTCATATTTATGTTAGTAAAAATTAAACAACAGCTTCCCCAAAGCTTCATAATGCAATTAATATTTACTACTTAGCAAATAATAAAAACATTAGTTCAAATACATTTTAAGTTAGTTAAACTCAAGTGTGAATCATCATCTATTTAACTGTTAACAATTATACAAATTTGAAATATGTAACTTTCACTTAATTTTGAAAAGGAAGCAAAATGCATGAGTAAATACAATATTCCAACAAATGAAAAACTATAACATACAATATAAATATAATGGTTGAAACATTTTTCATTGCTATTCTTCCAAGACTGGTGACCATCATATATCACATCTATTTTAATGTTGTTGGCCACCATGAATGAATATAAGTGTGTCACGAGGCCTATACTTTGCATATATTTATATATTCAACAGTTACAATATTAAGCTTAAATATTTAGAAATTAATCTAAAGACTTAACTCAGCAGATTAATTTATAATTCTAAAATTAATCTGCTAATATTTTGAAAACACAAAAAATGCCAATAAATGTTTAGGCAAAAATTTTATTATCAACATTTTTGTGAGTTAATAACGATTTAACATTAAAAAAGGTTAATTTCTAAATTTCTAAGTTGAAAAGAATTTTTTATTATTATAAATATTATCATTTCTAATTTTAAAGATTAGATTTATTTAGGATCGTAGCCTAAGCTTAATACCCAAGGAATTAGCTTAGATGTATTCTTTAAACTTACTTCTGCTAAGAAGAGTTAAACATGTAGTTTAAGTCATAAATCCTTGGAAGCAATTCATAATACTTATAATAAAAATACTTTCTTTGAACTCTACAATTTCCTTACAAAGTTGTAACAATAACTATGATGAAAATTGGTTTCAAAACTATCTTATAACCCATTTACAAAAATTTTTTAAATTCCATTATTTAATGCCACAGCAGAAATTAACACAAACAAATGGAACAGAATCTATGATACCACAGAATCGCAATACAAAACTCTCACAAACAATGATGACAATGAATTTAGGATTCACAGTGCATATTTACACAATGAGACAACATTCATGCATATGGCAGTTTCATTTAAAGCAGAGGACTAGCATATTAGACACTTGGAAAAAAAATAAAAATAAATGAAGCTTATTACAGATGAACATAACACAGAATGTCCTTCTTTCTTGCGACATTCACTCTACAACTCATAAATAACTGAAATGTTCCAGACAAAAAGTTTCTACATAAGCTGATGCTGATCATGTTTAGAGATGAGGGCTTCCAATAACTTCAGCCTTGCCTTCACATGCTAAATAACAGAAATTTAAAATGAGATTGCTGTCAGTTACTACTATATTAAGTAACTTTTACTTACATATACCCTCCCACATCAATTACTAACCAATGTACATCACTTAATGTCATAACTTGCATAATGTCACAACCCAAATATTGTCATGATGTATACTGAATATTTTAATATATATGCATGTATATATGAATATATAAATATAAATAGCTCATAAATTTTATATTCGCCATAATATAAATCTTTATTTTACAAACCTGTCAAAAGGCTATAAAATATATATATAATAAAATATATATATAATATATAAAAGGCTTATAGAGATTTTAAATTTATAAAACTAAACTTTTAATAACTAATGCAATTTTTCTTTGAGTACTTTTCTTTATGAAATACTATTTATTTAGAAATTATTGAATCTAAAAATTAGGTGAATACATACTTTATATTCTCCATATAATGCATCGACAGGAGCTTTATCTTCTTTTTGCACTTTTCTAAAATTTAAAAAAAAAATATGAATATTAAAATTTAAAGATAATAGTACATGTATAAGAAGCATAACAGGTTAACTTAACTGCATGAGCAATATATTATATTAACTCATACAACATGAACCCTGTTCTTTACAGAAAAAATAGAAAAAAAGGTTTATTTCATGTATAACATGCACCATAAATCTGATTTGAATGCAACTTTCTACAATGAAAATCAACAGAGATACCAAGACAAAATGAATCAACATCAAATGCTGTTTAATGTTTATTCTTCAGTTGACTCCATCTCTTTAAACTAAGACAAAAATAACCATGACTCTTGTTTTCTTATTCTAAATTCCAAAATCTGGATGATTTTCAGGTTCCTGGCAGCAAAGTTAAAACTTACTGAGGACTTCTTGTTTAACATTAATGAAATACAACAACGAACACTGTTAAGTTAAATAAATTTTACAGGAAGAATATAAGATGAAGCAATGCTTGCTTCTACTGCATATGCTTTTTTTTTATTTTCGGATTACATGCTTAAATATGATGTCTACTTCACACAAATAAATAAAACTATGTAACATATAACTTTGATTATCTAAAAAAATATCTATTAGCTAAAAAATATTTCTGCATCCCATAATTTAGCAGATACATATATAATGCATATCAAAGCCTGAAATTATATTATATCATTTCATGTAATTGATGAGTAATTTTGTCTATTTAATACTTTAAACAAGCATTGTGAACATTAAATAAAAGAAAGCAGTAGTCACTTAAAATTTATTTTATGCCTATGAGACACATTGCTTTTAAATTTCAGAAATAAATTATGCCAAAGAACAAACACATATATTATACATTGCAATTAAAAACTAAAATCATTTACCTTCCATTCAGCCTCAGGAACTCAGACTCAAACTCTCTCAAAATTTTTCTAAGATGCCTTTTCTGAGATTTCACTTGCTGCAACTGAAATATCATTTCTGACCTAAAAAGATATTTTAAAGGTGATTCAAATTTACTTTTTGGAATGGCAACCATAAAATAATTGCAGCTGGTGTTATACTAATTGATCAAAAATTCTGAATATTTGCCGATATTTAGAATTATAATAACACTTACTCTCAACAGATTATCTAAAAATTGCAACAATGAGTTTTGTTAGGAACATTAAAAGTAATGTAATTCCTATACGTAAAAATTACTTTATTATAACCTTAATTGAGCAATAAAATTTATTGCTTCACTGTTAATAAATTTTCAGATAATTTCAGAATAAACAAAAGATTAAAAGAATGCACTCATAAACAAAGAAAAAACTACATTTATTCATCAATGAAAAATAATCGACCACTGGGGCAAGCCTAGAGAGCCTCACAGCCATATAGGCCCAGATTGGTGCATAAATGTATGAAAAAATTAAAGAAAAAAAAAAGAAAAATACTTACAAGGGTAACTCATGTATATTTGAATTATCATACTTCACAGCCAATATGTGTGAACTCTTTGTGTCATCTACAGTATAGCTAACTTTCAGAGCATCATCAGATGTATCAGGTTTAGATTTTATAGCATCTTCATTTTGTGCAAATGCCGTCTAGAATACAAACATATTGAAATTCAATATAACTTCCTGTTTCAGTAAATTCAAACATAAATTTAAAAATATATGATTTAAATTTAACAATACACATTTAATAAATAAATTTCGATAATACTCTCAAATGAAAAAATCAGGTTTATGCTGATTAATCCCTTATAATACATTTAACATTTCAACTATTAAACCACCTAGATTAAAATTTATCACTAACTGATCAAAAGAATTATTGTAACACAAAGAATATGTGTTATATTAATTCATTTTGCATTATTTGTTAGTGTTTATATATCATGAGATATTACCAATATAATAATTAAGAAATACTGATTTTAAATATATTCCAAAATATAAGTTTTCTTAATGTCAAAAACCAAATTATTTTTCATTAAAATTGTCTAAAAAAATAAGCCATAAATTTATACATTGATAAGACACTTATAATTAAAGTTCTAAAACATGTGAAAATTAAATTAAACTTGTGTAAGGAACATACTAAGGATTAACTTTTGTGGAATTTCCATTCTGTCTAGCAACAATATAAAATTTAGAGCAAACATAATTTCTACTGCTCATGAAAGAAAAGAAAAATTAAATCAAAACTTACAACTTCAGTGCGATGTTGTGGTGATGTAAAATCCATGGTCTCATGCTCTAGAATTGGCTGTAATTCAGAACATATATCTTTATTTTTTGATATTCCTCCAGGAAAAGAACCTGATCGAACAAGCATCCTTTTCACGCATCGATATCGATCATAGAGAGGCCTAATTGTGTTTCTTTCTTGTTTAGTAGATGGTTTTCCATGAATGCTTTCAAATTCTAGTAGGGCTTTCTGAATTGCAAGTTTCTCCTCTTTAACTTGTGATGTAGACATGGCCTAAAATAAAGGACACATTTTAACATTAATCAAACTTAGCATTTTACTCAATTATTTATACATATCATACTGAAATCCACAGGATTATCATAACAAAAAACTAAAGGAAAAGTTAACTAACAATAACAGTAGTTACCAACATATTCCAATAATTTCAAAACAAAGATGTTCATACTACATGAGTCAAAATACTCAAAACTGAAAGTGAATTACCTTTGCAGTTTCAAAATATGATTTATGATCAAAAGCAATTAGTAAAGAGTTTCTCTATAGCATAATTCTTTTAAAACAAAGGCAAATTTAAGTGTCTACAAATTGATGCACAAATAAAAATTAAATGTCCTGGGAGAGGGGGATAACCAAGAAATAACAAAAATATTTATTGTGAAATCTTTATTTGAAATGAGCTAAAAATAATGAGAGAGAAACTTCAAAAATATTCACAATCTCATTTTGGTTTACAGTTATTAAACCTTTCCCCACCTAATTGTAAGAATCCTGCTAAAAAGCTTTCCAAAAGTTTATAAATAAATACAGAATACACTGGATTTTATCTAGAGGCAATTTATATAATTCATAGGGCTTGTCTCTTCAAGTAATAAAAATAGATTCTTTATAATAATGCTATGATTGATGAAAAAACAGTTTCTTTGATAAACAGGTATCATAATTTTTAATATTTGAAAATTATCTCTTATAACTTCGTTGCCCCCGGCATTTTTTTAGAACAAATTGTTAACAAAATATGATACATATTTCATAAACAAGTACATAAATCAAAGTTTTCAAATAAAAAGCATTCAGAACATTAATTTTAGGTATAACTTCCATTGTATTAAAGAAACAATGCTTATTTTTCTTTATTAAGACATTATGGCAAGAGAAGGTCAATAATCAGGCACTATATATCAAAGAAGTTTCTAACCTTGTGCAATAACCAACAGCAAATCATAAAACCTATAGATAAAATGAAAAATTTGCATATAGTTGTATATAAATTCTCTATTTTATCACTCACAGAAACACTGTAAATTTGATAATCCATTTATAAAGACCCTGATATATC
The DNA here is from genome assembly GCA_032207245.1 of Pardosa pseudoannulata. NCBI lineage: Eukaryota > Metazoa > Arthropoda > Arachnida > Araneae > Lycosidae > Pardosa > Pardosa pseudoannulata. The sequence continues at coordinate 79,565,099 of CM063498.1, forward strand.
CTTTTATATAGATATAATAGAAGAATTTTCAATCATATTTGACAATAGAATAAAAATTTCCGTGGCATTTTTATAGCTACTTTTTGTACTCTTCCTAAATTCTTTAGTAAATAATGCCTGAAACCAAAGCTTAATCAATTATACAGTATACTGATATTTTACAATTACCCATACATTATGCAACACCTAAATACTTCAAATTAGAAGAATGTACACATGAATTTTAATGCGTGAATATAGTTTATAAAATAAACCTAAGGTCCTTAAAGATTTGTATGCAACATAATTTAGTTCCAAATTTTAAAAAAGAGAAATTCTCAAAATTAAAGTAATGCATAACTGAACTATAAAAAAAATTATGAGTATCCATTAAATGTCTCAATTTTCCATTTATATATATATTTTTTTTAATTAATTTTGGCTTATCCATGTTACTAATATTTTATGCAAGTCATAAATTTACAATTTTTAATCAGCATAAAATATGTGAGATTACTTTTTCAGTAATAAACAATTGTTTAAGCTTTACATTTGGAAAATAACAAAAGTCATTTTGTCTTTCAGGCAGAATCCATATGAAAATAAAGCTAATTAAATTACCTCAAGACATTCTGGTCTATTTGCTGTCTTCCTTTCATCACATAAGCTTCTCATAGCAGTTCCATAAGTTTCTTCAATAGTTGGTCTTAATTTGTCAATAACATCATTGTTTACATGATTTGTAGAATCACCCAAGACAGAACATTTAGAAGCATGCCAACTAGCAGGACTCACTTGTTCCAAATGAGATTCTTCTTTCAAAGCTAGGAAAACATTAAAAGAAATTATTTTTAGTATATATATATATATATATATATATATATATATATATATATATATATATATATATATATATATGACACAGATGACTAGTTAAAACATGGAAGACACATTTGATTTCAGATACAAAAACTTTATTGTAATCCTTCTGTACATGGCTATGCCATTTAGATATCCTTTGTTATCATATTTTGCCATGACAAGTGTGGAGAATGTTATCAGCCTGAGTTCCTGCTCAGAGCTGTCCTTTTTGACATTGCTACCCAAGCAAATGTCTACTTCTGCATCAGTTTCTTTGCTCTGTATAGTTCTGTTCAAGTGTGTGTCTTTCTCCTATTATGTTATCCTTAATGAGTTCTAACTATTTTTAATTATAACTCATTAGTTCTTAACCCCACCGACCTGACATATATAAACACAATATTCTAAAATCAACATGAAATAATGCTATTCCTAAATGCCTTTCAAAGATTGAAAAGAAAATATAAATAAAATGCTAGTTAAAAGTATATTTTAAAATCATTGCATTTAAACATTAATATTTTGGTTTAATTTACCTCAAGAACAAAGAACATTAACTTCATTCTTTACATGACCTCATATTGCTACCATAAAACTGTATAATACTATTGTACAATAACATACATTTCATTACTTTCTAAATTCTTTTACATAAGTTTATTACAGAATTAAATATTTCATAAAATTATGCTCAAAATTTATTAATATGCACTATATCAGAAGTCATCACCAAACTTACACGGAAGAGTATAATCTACAGCATGTTTTTTACACAGATAAAAAAAAAAAAAGAAACTAGATAATTTTATGTATTTGAAAAATGTAAAAAATTCTAAGTGTCCACCATTTTCGGTTCTATATATACCATGCAGTTTGATTGCAATATATATATGACAAATAGTTAAAAAATAATAATTCCAGATTATAACTTTAAAACACAATCTACTGCACAATTAAAATACTTCCTAATTTCAAACAAAGATCTCTTCAAATTAGACACTTTTAAACTTAAGAGTATCTTGTGGTAAGGTTTACATTTCTTTAAAACAATTAAAGATTTTAATTATTGTTATTAATTTAACACGGTCTAAAATACCAAATTACAGTCTTAAAACTTTGATTTTTAAAAAATATTCTTATTTATACATGATGTGTGATTTGGGACACTAAGTTCCCTAAATTATTTAGATTATAAGATTAAGACTGTAAACAAGTACATTCAAGGAATTTAAAATTTATTTAATTTTTAATTAAATTCATTTTACAAAATATATACTTAAAAAAGGAATTCATGGAACTCACCTTTTAATTCTTTTCTGGCTTTATGCAAGTCATTCATCAATTTCTTCGTATCAGAATTGTTAGCCTTTTCTGCATGAGATGGCTGAAAATAAGTAAAATTAGTTGAAAAATAAATAAATGCATTTGTTGCAATAGGAATCTATTGTTTAAAATTATTGTAATAAGAGTTTTAGTCCTTACTAAGTAAAAATACATACTTTGTAGCCAAAATCAGCTTCAAATTTTTCATCAAATTTCCTAATCCTTCTTTTAATACCTATTAATAAAAGATTATTTTTAGATATTTCTAATGAATAAATATAATTATAAATGATAAACAACTTAAACATTTACATCTCACTCAATGAGAAATTATTAATTACATTTTTTATTAAATGAAAGAAAAAGTTAAAATTTTTCATCATAAAAATGTCTTTAACAAATATATATATATATATATATATTACTTACTATGTATCCTTTTTGTCAGTTGCTTAATTGAGTCAGAAGTAACACTGCTTCCGTCCAAGCTGGAAGAAAATTAGTAGTTTAGTTTTACGTACTGTTTAAAAAATTTAAAAAACTACAAATAGGGCTGTTAATTACCCAATTTATAGTATAAATATCTATCTCTCTATCAAAATGCTAATTATCACACACTATTAATCTACTATTATTTATTTAAAGATTTAAACATAAATGTAAGTTTAGTAACTTTCCACTTCTAATCAATTTCTCAATTTAATGTGTGGAAAATCAAAAGTTTCAAATTTTAGAGTTCTATGATTCAAGTGTAAAAAATTAAAATCATTGATTCAAAAAAAAAAAATCCATATAATCCTTGATACCCTGGTAGTTTCATTTATCAAATAGTTTTGATAAAAATCTAACAATATAAAATAAATACAAATGACAATATATAATATAAGGCTTCAGCACAAATAATTCATCTTCAAATAAACCAAAAAATTTTGTGAAGGTTATTATATTATTAAATTAGAAAAATACATAGAATTATGCATCAATTACTGAAAACTATTAATTTATATTTATTTGTGCAAAAGGTGTATTTTCCAGAACTTCATTCACATTAGACAAAATAAAGATTAAAATATTGTCTAACACAGAATATATCTAAATATGAACATAAAGTTGCATACGTTTTAGCAAAATCCTCTTGCTCAACAGGAGGTGATGGTGGAACACTAGGATCCAAATGATGACTGAAATGGAGGTAAAATGTATACATAAGATATGCTTTACTGGAAATATTATGATACTTCAATATAAAAAATCTTTATTTTCAGATTTAGAATATCTGGTGGTATAAATTAATTTGTTATGTTACTCAACACTACTTAATTTTTACACCACACAAAAAGAGAATTTATTATAAAATATATTATAAAAAAAACATCTTTAAAAAGGAATTACTTTTTGTATGTGTATGCATCTGAAATAATACTGACATATGTACAATAGAAGTTAAAATTTTCCATTCCCAAACACTGATGCTGTTATATCTTGTGCAGTTGATTTTAGTGATTTCTTATGCCATTTAAACAAACAAATTCAGTATAACACCATGCTTAGACAATATAAAATGCAACATAAAATTAAATGTATATGGCAACAAATATATGAAACATTTTAGTTGTATATTGTACACATGTGTAGAAGTATAGCTCTTACATTTAAGTTTGCCCATACACTGTTCAGAGGAAACAACAAAATTGATTATTTCACTCAAGGCAAGATGGCAGAGTTTAATTAGGATGTATCCAGCTGGTAAAATGTGAGAAAATTTTTGTACTTTGCCAAATTGAGAAAATAACATAATTCATGATAAGTATTATTACATTTCTTCATAGTAAATTAATGCCATTATTTTTGCCATGTTTCTGTAAACTGTGGAGAAAAATTTCATCTCCTTGTTTGTTAAACAGGATACAGGATCTTCCAGTATATTGGTTATCAATTTATTTGAAGGAATATTCTAAAATTTGCACCAGATAATCCAAAACATTCTGTAGAAAAAAAATCTCATCAACTCTTACTTGGTGAATTACTAGATAGAATGTCAAATACTATAAAAAGTGAGGTTTAAGAAACTCTAGGCAATATAAACCTCTCATTTTCTGTTTTTACAAATTTAAAATCTGACAAGGATTTCAATACAATGAAAGTTTTATACATTTTTTTAAAATTAACTGAGCCAATATTAAATATTCATCAAAAAGGAGAGTTGATAAAATAAGCAGTTTAGTTTCATATAATTTTTCTAGGAGTCTTGTCAGATATTTAAAGACAACAAGGAGATCAAGTTTTTGAAAAGAGTTAAGTAATTGCTGTACATTTTTTAAACTTATTTTTAAATTTAGAATAAACTAAAAATTTACCTTCGATATGATAAGTAACTTCTATATGCACTTGGTGAAAGTGGAGCTTCATAATAGCTGCAATAAAAAGTTTAAACATTAATTACAAAAATTTTGCTTATTTATCATTTCTTGTTAACATGCTTGGGGAAAATTAATGAAATTCTTTTCAGTTTTATACAAAACTAACATAATTATGAAAATGTTATTAGTATCCATAAATGTTAGCTTTATCTAATATAGTGAATGGTAAAAGGAGAGACATTTAAATATTGATTTTCATTAGAAAATTTAAAAAAATAAATAAATATTTATCACAATTCTAAAGGTGTGCCTAAACAAACTAAAAAATTTAAATAGATATGAAATTATTACCAGCAGAATGCATTACCTTGATTTTCGGAGGCTTTGTACAGATGGTGAAAGTAAAGCTGTGTCCTCCTGGGTATCTTTTGTCAATGGCCAACTGTACCTTTGTTCAGAACGTACTGGTTCTAGGAGAAAAAATTAAATAATTTAATATTTTATAATTTTTAAGCACATAAAACAGTTTATTTATGGGAGAAAATCTAGACACTTACCAGAATCTTCTGATTCAAAGAGCATACTCCAACTCAAAGACAAGGAATTGTGTTCTTCCTCCGAATTGTTATTGTTATCAGTATTTGGAACAGGACAACTGGCTGAACGTGGAATGCGTGCACTTTGATTATCTAAAAAGCTATCTTGATCATTATTATTTATTGAATCATGTTCATCAATTTCTAAACTATCAGAAGTATCACATTCCATTGTATTAGTTACTTCCATTTCAGCAATAGAATTTTGCTCAACTTTAAAATTATGTATGTTTTCATTACAATCAGAAGTGTCAGATGAAGAATTCTTTGAAAGGTACTTATTAGAATTGATCCAAGGAGGAGTCATGAAATTCTGAAAGAAAAAAAAAATTGATCAATTTAAGATAAATTATCTTAGATTTAATTCATAATAATATCACAAACATCACAATCTTGAGAAAATATCAACAAACAGAAAAGTATAATAGGAAATAGAAAATATCTGCAGCTAAATGCAAGAAATATTACAGTTAAATTTATTCATAAGACTATTAATATTAATAAAGCAAAGAATGCATAATGGAACTGATTACTGATTTATGCATAATGGGGCAGAAATTTTATGTCAAAGGATGTCATAAACATTTTATTTATTGTTTCAAAAGAAAAATGTCAAGTCAGACTTGACATTGGAGAGCAAAGGGAGGATGGTTGAGTTGATCGTTGCTATCCTGCAACACTGCAATTAACATAATTTCAATTCATAGAATTCCTACTGAACCGAGATACTAAATTTAATTTTCACACTAAATTTAATTTTCACATTAGTTTCATTTATCATTTATTTGGATGAACATGATTATAACTGAAATATAATTTAAAAGAAATAATGAAGCCAGAAGTAGATTGTTTATATAGCTATTTTCAAATTCTTTATGAACAGATAAATTTATGCAAAGTAATTTACAATATTTAAAATTTTTTTTCTATAAAAAAATATATATACACATTTAAAATAATACACATAATAATACACAAAAATATAACACATTTTTTCCATGAATTTTAATTTTTATATTTTATTACATGTTTCAATTAATGTATTGTAACTCTATGGGGAATAATTTTTAAAATTCATAATTTATGAGTTACAAAGAGTTAAGATATTGAATTTTTTACTAAGAAAAACACTAACATCATCAGAACTTACATAGTTTGACTGATGTAAAACAGTAGATTCTACTTCTCTTCGCTTAGCATTAGGTGGATGTGGGCTATGATTCTTTTCATTAACAACCATATCAGAATCAGAGACATAAGAATCCAAGTTATGGGCATCACTTTTCTGAAAAATGGAAATGACACAAATTATGCTTAACAGCAAATAAGTAGCTTTAGATCAATTCATATCTATTTCCACTCACTAGTCATTTTTGTACTTTTACAGGAATAATAAGAAAACTATGACTACCTCAAAAATGTTAAATATTTATACGTAACTATGATTTTATGATTTAAAATTTAAACCTTATAAGTAATGTTATATGTTTCAATTATTGAATTACTACAGATTAGAGAGTTTAATACATATACAGTTTTTTAGATAAGATAAAAACAAACCTATATTTAGTTGACAAAATCTTTATTATTTTACTTTTTAATAACTTTATAATTTAGAAGGGACTTTATAATTTAGATTAATGACATGTCATTAATCTAACTTTTTAATTTAGATTAATCACACGGACAATACAATTTTTAACACAAACTGTTCCCCTCATTGGAATTTTTGTGTTGGAACTCAAATTACTTCCACAATTATTTTATTTGCACTGATATACACACAAAAAAAAAAAAAAAAAAAAATCTTAATGCTAAACACTACTTTTGAAATATAAAAATTCAATATACTCAATTACTCTTATATATGTAATAAAATATAATTTAAAGCTCTTGAAATGAATTTGATGTTATATACTAAATTATTTTATTACAATTTTCCCTGGGTAGAGCTGGATCAATCCCAAGATTTAAAATCATTTAATGGTAGATTATTTTAATAAATTAATGTAAAGTACTTACACATATATCTTTAGGTGTAAAACATTCCAATTTAGTTTCAGATGCTATTGTACCTTCTTTCATTTCTTCATGACTACTGCATCTTCTCATTAGGTCAATTTTGTCTAAAGAAATAAGTGAAGTGGGAGCTGGTCTCTCTTCAGAACTGGATCTAGGTTGAGAATCTTCACCAGATAAGCGCCTCTCTTTCCGTTTTCGTGTGGCTACAGAAGGAAATACATTATTTTTAAAAAATTTACAGTGGTGGAAAGCTTATAATAGTAACATAAAAATAAATAAAATTTGAACAAACAATGATAAAATCTGTGCCTGTACTTTAAAGTTTTTTTACCTTAAAAGAAAAATAACTTTTATTTTTAATTTCTTGACTTTAATTTTACCAAATCATTAAAAAGTTTGAATTGTTCAAAAGCTTTGAAACATTACCTATAAATTTTTAGAGTTAAAATTATTAAAATATTAAAATTATTAAAATATTTACCATGGTGGTTAATCCCTCCATCTGAATTTAATGGTTTTCCTTCAACGGATTTTGGCATTCCATCAAGTTGCCTAAATAAACATATAGAATGTCAGCACAATGCAGTATATATGAAAAAAATCATTAATGAGCATTAAATAAATATTTATATAAAAAGGTTGTTCAAAATTATAATAAAGTTATAACATAAATTCAAATTTTGAAGAATTTTGATGTCTACAATATAGTTAAATATAAGCTGTAGCAAAAGACAAATTTAGTATATAAAATATTGAATACAGAAGAAACAATTCCAATGCTAAGAATACAAAATAGGATAAACAAATTTTGAGTGACCAAAAAAGAAAGTCAGAAATAATTTTTAAGACATGCTCTTTTGATGTCAGGATAAGCCTTTTATTTAATTTTATATTAATACACCTAACAGAACAAACATTTTTTTAAACAGCTTAATATAAATAAGCAGTAAAATGTATATATAAGCTAAAGGAAAAAAAATATACTTCAATTCTAGAACAATTCAATTTCTGTACTAAAGACTGCAACTGGATCATTATTTAATGTATTAAAAATACAGTCAATACATAATGACAATGTCAAAATTAGTATCTAGTGTGAAACATAAAACTTAACTAGTCTTAAGGTGAAAATATACAAATCTTAGTCTGAAGTGTTCTTTATATAATATGATGTGTTATAGAACTTGAGATACTAAAACTATAAATTTTTATTGTGGGATGTGGGTGACACACTGAATATTTTTTAAATTTGATACCAGATCTATAACATAGTAATTCTTCAAGTATCTACAGAAACTTTTCTTAAAAAATAACAAATTATCAAATTCATACAAACCTTTCAATTAAAAGTACTGGCACATTTTCTTTTGACTTATTGTCATCTGACACAGATGCATTGACAGAAGGAATGACAACACTGAGAGGCATAAGAGTCATTACAGGCATCACTGATGATGGACATGGAATCTAATAAATTATTTTGTACAGATTACCAGAATGCAACAAAACTTTCATATTTTCTTACAACTAAACAGACACAAAAAAAACTTATGCCTTTAAACTTTTCCTTAGTAAGTTACATTACAAAAAATGACTAATTTGAAGCTAAATCTTTTTTTAAAGGTTTTAGATATATGAATTGATATGAAAAAATATTAATTTACTATAATACAAACCTGTGAAACGGCTTAGTTAAAGATTAAAATTCACAAGCTTTATCTATATTCATTTTAAGCCCTTAACTACTACACTAAAATCAACTTAGGTGAATACTAAAAATAACAAAATTACTCAATTCAAATCATATAACAAGCTTACCAAACACGCACACAAAAAAAACCATATCTGGGATTTATCGCCTACCCTTTTTATTTATTTATTTAAGAAAAAAAAAAAAACATTTACAGATTGATATTAAAGTATAAAATAGAAATCAATATGGAATTAGATAGCGGTGAGTGAGTATATGATATTCATGTATGTGTGATGACTGTTAGGAGCAAAGAAATGTGTGTATATAACTGTAGTGTGTGTGTATATATATTTTATCTGTTAATTCAATTTTGCAAATGTACAAAGTATATCAGTCTTATGAAATGAGTACAGAGTTAAAATATTGGACGAGATAGAAGAAAAATATTTTCACATAAGACATTAATTGGGAGATATTAATGCCTGTCTTACCAAGAAAAATCATGTTAGAATGCGTTACTTTCTTTCTTTTTTCAATACTTAAAGTGGTTAATATGAATCTTGACTCGCAATGTTTAGGTTGAATTGGATTAGATTTCATGATAGGTGATCACAAAAATAGTTTTATTATTTAAAGTCAACTATAATTCAGATTAAAAATCTATATCTCTTAATATATTTGGGCAAGAAATGATTTCAGGTTCATATTACCAAGAAAATGTTTTAATAAAAAGCAGCACATAAAAGGTAAGTAGTTAATATAGGTTAATAAAAAGCTAAATGTTAATGACAATTTTTTTATTTGCTTTTTTTTTTTTTAATTCAAAGAAATTATTAGATTGTAGATTTGCCTATGTCCTTAAAAACTGCAATGGAGAAATGTAGCTAACAAAAAAAAGTTTTGAATAATCTTTTGATCTTCAAAAATATTAGTCATGCACTTTCTAGTAATTCAATGTTTAACAGACTTTGTTATCCCTAAATGAAATTAGATTAATAATTTTGAAGATGTGCAGATTAAATCATAGGAATTTCAAAATAGAAAAAAAAAAAAAATGAATACTCTAAAGTTTAATACCAATGTTATAAAACCTCAATATACTTCCCTAAGTAAATGAAAACATCAATCACAGTTATGACTGGAATAAAAGTATATTGAAAAGTTTATTTTACCGGCTACATGAAAGACCCAGTTACACAAGTATACACTCGAATTTATGATTTGAGCCATCTTCTGACCCAGTCAATGCTATAATGAATACAGATGACCCATATATATAGTCCCTCCCAAATGCCGACATTCCATACTCCACTGAAGGGAATAAGAATAGAAAAAGAATCTTCCATACTCCACTGTTGGAATAAGAATAGAAAAAAATTTAAATAGCATTAAACCAGAACACAGTCTGATATGGGGTGAGGTGAATTTGGAAAAAAAAAAAAACTTTCAAAATTATTCTAAACTACAATTTTTTTAAGTAATACTTTACTTTTAAAATGTTATCAAAAATTTAAGTTACACACACATATATATATAATTAAGAAATTTTCTACACTTAAACAAATTTATAAACAGAATTTATAATGTAAAAGCCCAATGCACGAAAACTGTAGCTTTAGTGTATATGTATGCATTACATTCAAGAACTGATTCAGAATTAATTTCATTATTTTAAAAACCTGATCTTCAACCAAATTATTTAATTAAATATTCAATGAACATTTTTGAAAATAAGAAAGTAAAAAGTCATAACATCTCAAATATACATATTTAAAAATTAATATTAAGTAGAATTTAAATTTAACATTAAACAGATTTTGAAATAAGATAGTATTTTTCTTTCAATTAAAGAATATGCAGTACCAAATAATAAAAAAAGAATGTATTTAATAAACTATACTTAAACTGTATATATTATTTATATAACTCACTAAATAATTGTGTCAGTTTAAAATTATAAAAAAAAAATTATCCCCTCTGATTTACAAATTTTCTAACTTTTGAAAAGTTTTTGTGCACTAAATATTCTTTCAGATCACCCCAATTAAATTAATAAATAAAAAAAAAAAAAAAAAAATTAAAAGGCCTGACATTACTGGGTCTTATTAAAAGATATAAATGCCTCCAAAGGAACTGTGAAAAGTAATGATTAGTTAAAGAAATAAAGCATAGGTGGAAAGCACAGAAATTAGTTGATTGGTAAAAGCAAAGGAAATTAAGTAAGCATTCCAAAGCATTAAGAGCATTACAAAAACTGGCATTTAAAGTCTTCAACAAAAATCGAACTACATAAAGAATGTTGAGTATCTTAAATGATGTCTCCATATTTGTTGCTCTTTTACAGTAAAATTTATAAGGCTAAACACTGAAACATTATATATTTCCATCTTGCCAACCTTTGAAAAAATATACATTTAAACAAAGCAAAATTATATATGAGAGCATTCAAAATAATTTTGAATCAGTTTATTACTCATTTAATAAAGTAATGTATGATTTATCCCTTAAAAACATAATAGCCTGTGAATTGGCACTTAATTATAAATACCAATAAATAATTATTTCTAAATTATTGCTTAAATTCAACCCTATTTGTTATTTCATATATTAGAACTCTAGGATCAACTTTTGCTTAAAATTGAAACTAAACTATCAACATCTATAAACAAAGATGTTCATCAAATGATTGGCTACTGAAAAACTAAAAAATGTTTTTTATTCTACATTTACTTTCACCAGATTAAGAATACATTCACTCAAAAATTCATTTTAAAGGCACTTAATCAAGAAAAGCAGAAAAATATATTTTAAATGCCATCTAAAAATAGAATATTTATCTACCTGACGCCTATGATTTGAATCAGGCACAACAGAATATGGTTTCTGAGTAGCTTTATCATTACAAGATACACATTTCTCTTCATCTTCAAATATTGCTTGATAGTTTTGGACAAAACTATTCACAACCTTCCTCACATTAGCCACTAACATGGGATCATCTGAAGAAAATCTGTAATGATAATTTACACTAATTAGATAGCAATTACAAAGCTAATTTTTTTATTCAATTTAAGATAGTAAAAATTCGAATTACTGAAAAAGCACAAAATTACATATATAAAATACTTAAATATTTTTTTAATTGACAAAAAATCTTAAAAATATTATTAAATAGAAAACAAATCTATTTATACATACCTGAAAATAACTGGTCCAAAGATAACACTTAATTTGTCTGAACTCATTTCATTATATTCTTTGTGAGATGCTACACGCAACAAAAAGCGAGATAAGTACTTTAGAACATGGTAAGCTGAGTGAGGAAGTTTGTTAACAGACTGCCTCAGATGAGAAACACAGTTCTCAGTGTCCAAAGAAAGCTCTAAAATATTAAGAAGAAAAAAATTACAATTGAAAAGAAATGAAGACAGCATATAAGAAACATAAAAGTAAAATTAATATGAAAATACTTAAACAAAATCATGAATTTAAAAAATTTCAGATTTTCTGCAATTCAAACCGTTTAAGCAACACAGTACATTATATATATATATATATATATATATATATATATATATATATATATATATATATATATATATATATATATATATATAGTCACTTTTCAATATCTAAATAAAGAGGATAACATCATCAATGAAAATACATTAACACTTATTAAAACCCATTGCTCTTCTACAAGATTCAAAATTTGATATTGTTATAAATTAGGAAAACGGATGCATACAAGCTATTTGTTATTGTGTTTCTAACCCTCAGTAAATGAAAGGAAAATGTTGAAGATGATATGAAGAAGTTGTATTAGTAATTTACCTCGGAAAAGAACAATTAAAATTATTCGGGGATCTTCACAACAGATAATGACAAGGAATACTTTGTAGAATAAAAATAAACAACTGGATTTCTAATTATCACCTACAAATCATAAGTGGAAATATTTGATTATAACAAATGAATAAAAGTTTGTATAACATGGGGATTTTTTTCTCCCTTTGAATTTCCCTTCACAAGTTAGATACAGACATCTTATAAATTATCTCTAAATATTTTTTATTTTACTAACTACAATCAATCCAAACATAAAAAAGGTAAGGTTATTAGCATATTTGTTCTTAAAATAAGCATAAAATTATTTCTAAGCTATAAGGGATATTACAATGTATTATAATGTACATTGAAGCAATATAGCATTTATAAATATATGAGCTAATAAAAACATTTAAACTCACTCTCCATGTCCTTGAAAAAATCTTGCTGAGAAGACACTGGAATCAAAGGTTCAGGGAGTTCTTCAAAAAATACAATCAAGAGTTTTGCTACAGACGCAACATTCCCAGTTGCTTCTAATGGTGCATCTCCTGACTCAATAAAATCAATTTTCAGACTCTCTACAATGTTTCTTTCTGCCCCCTCTGAGAACAGATGCTTACAGCGTAATCCTATTATTTAAAAAAAGTTAGGGATAACTATGAAATAACTATATAAGAAGAAAATTTTATGAAAAGAAATTTAAATAAGTAAAACAAATTTCAAATTTTGCTTCTGAGTAATGTAAATATCAGATCACGAAGTTTGAAGAGAAAAAAATTAAATGAAACATTGTATCTATTTAATATAAACATACATTATTTAGTACTATAGTAAATGAGTTAAAAACTAACGAACATTGAAAAATTTTTTAATTATTAAATTCCTGAAAATTTTTAATGAAGCTTAATTCTAAATTTTCTACATATGGAATACTGATTATTCTACATTATTTTTCTCTGCAATATCAATATCTAATGAATAATCCAAAACCAATGTTATACTTTACACAAAAATTTCCTAATTCATTAAGGCTTTTTATTTAAAAAAAAAAAGAACAAAACATTTCCTTTTACACTTATAAGAAAAAAATGAAAACATAAAATTTATCTTTAAATAAATACAATATATATAACTTTAACATACCATGCTCTTCAATATAATGGCAAAGGCGTGATAAAATAAACGGAATTTGTGGAGCTACTTGAGGTGTAGTTCCCATCAGATTATCAAGACAAATTCCAAAAATGGCAGTTTTGTGAGGATGACACTTTTCAAATGATTTTTCGATTGCTTGAATTTCACAACTGCTTTCACTTTCTGATCCAATACCCTTAAAAAAAGGAAAGAAAAAATTACCTATTATACAAGATGTTTAATAATAATAATAATAATTGAATGTAATAACTATAAAAATGCACACAAACACAATGTTATTTTTAATATTTAATTTTCACTAAACCATACTTATATGGCTATTAAAAAATAATTTCTCCTTTCTTAAATAAATATAGAGTTTAAAATTAAAATATATAAAATAGTTTTAATAGGAGATTATGTTATCAAAAATATTTAATAATTTTATATAAATTTTCATTAAATGAAATAAGCAAATACAAATGATATCAATAACTAATGCAATACAAAATCATCAAGTAGATAAATTAAAAAATATATTAATACTTATTGCAAATCCTTTGGTAACATATAAATTGAATTTAGAAGGCATTAAAATTATGAGAATAATACCTGTTCTTCAGGGCATAATTCTGTTGAATCAGAACACAGTGGAGCTCTCATGCTACCACCTCTTAAGACTTCAGAATCTCAAAAATAGTGGACCTATAAAAAATAAATTATTAGTTACATAAAAAAGGGATATGTATTATTATACAGAAAAATCAAATTACATGGAATATATTTAATACATAATCATTGTAAAATGATATTTATGTAATATGCTATAAAATTTTTTACTAAAATTTAAAATGAATACTTAATTATGATAAAAATACATATTGAAAGATCTTAATCTAATTATTATATAAATATCTACAAAAATGCTTAATTGTATCTAAAATATATATAAAAAATGAGTCAAAAATTTAAAGTACCTCAATAATTTAAAAATTGCAGAAAATGTAAAACACATAAACAAATAATCAGATACAAATGAACAAAACCTACCAAAATATTACTAGTCTATATAAGCAACAACGTACTATAAAGATAAGTAGGCACTACTTAAGTTGAAATGAACACAGACGAGGCTTGACGTGGCGCAAGTCAAACCAAAAGTGATTTTTGAAAAAAAGATCTGTTGTAGAACAAGATCCTAGTCCGTGGAGGCAACAAAGTGATCGTGATCAACAAATATCATGAGACCTTTGTATGGTTGCTCCAGAAAACGGCAACACACCAGCCGCAATGAAAGCATTCCCTACTGTGAAGCAGCTCTCAGTTTGAGCTGTGGCTAACTGCCAAAACCAAGGTAGGCAACTTTGAAAATAAGCTGCCTCCTACACCTCCCCCTTCCACACAAACAAGTGGACAAAGAACCTGAAAAATAAAGAAAGAATATTTGAAATAAAATAACATAATAAACATAAAAAGTAGATAAACATAAAACTTTTGCAAAAGTTCAGTAGAGAACATCAAGGTTTCAAAATGATTTTATCTTGGATTGTTAAGTACTGTTTTAACATTGAAATGTTCTTCTTATTTATTTAAATATTATTATTAAATATAAACTCAACAAGTACTCAGAATTAAGTCCTTTTGATTTTTGCATTAATTACAAAAAAATTATCATTTTTAAGTCACAGAGTTAATTCTCTGACACAACGTTGGGTTATTCTCTTCTAGTAAAAGATCTGTAGTAAATTAAGAATTTGGAACCCAGATCAATATCATAAAAATAAATGCTTCGATTATAAGACATTATAATTCATTTTTTAGAATCATTTAATATTAACAATGACACCAATTGTCAAAACAAATTTTATTCACATCAACAAATTCTTTTTCCTGTATTATAAAAATAAAAATTGAATATATTTCTTAGTTAAAAAAATAGAATTATCAAATTGTTCTAGAGATTCCTTAATCTGTTGGCAGATAGATATACATAAGCAGTTACACATACACACACATGTATATATGTGTATGTATATAAATATATATTTTCACATGGATAAGATTATAATGATTTGTTTTTCAGTAAAAAACTTTTCTTAAAAACTGCATTTTAAATTAAACATTAAGCAGATTAGATATACTAAAAAATAATTTAAAACACTGTTCATATTTAAACAAGAGGTATAAAATAACTATATATATCAGAATTACAGTAAAAAAAAGCTTGTTGTTAAAATGAAAAGTTTTGCCAGTGTGTTTAATGCTTATGGAGTGATCTCATAAAAATAACATACATTTTATTATTAAATGACGATTAATAAATAAATATGACATTCTTTGGTGAAATAAGAAATGTGCAAATTACTAAACTTACACAAAATACCAATGATACAAAATTATCTAGACATATTTAAGAATTTTTAATTGAGCGTGACAATCTTTAAAAAATGCAATTTACGTGCTGCAAAACTAAAGTGCCTAACTAGAAATTGCCGTAAATATTCCTACTTAGTTAAGAGAATTTCAGAATAAACCACTACTTAAATGAAATATTAGTACTTCTATTGAAAAATATAAGGCTTAATGAACAAGATATCAGTTCAGCGAGACCTTTCACTGTACACACAATATTGATTTTAGAAAATAGTGCAATCACCGCGTAGAAACAAGTTACACGTAAAACTACATAATGTAAACATTTTATTTAAATAATCTATTCATCAAAATATTTTTATATACACAAAATACTGCTCTATTGCATTCTTACCAAAAATTCTCTCCAATAAATTTTTTGTACCGGTAATAAGAGATTGAAATCGATAAAATAGTGCTATACCGCTTCACATTTTTTACTTCTGATGATAAAATCAAATGTTTTAAAGAGATATTATTTATTAAATATAAAAAATAAATCATATTTTAGTAAAACATATAAAGCAGTCGAGTTTTTTAAGTATAACTCAGAGAAATTATTAAAAAAAAAATTATACGTCAAACTTCAATATATTTTTAGTTTCGATATGACAGCTTCAAAGTATAAGTAACATTTAAAAAAAATAATTCGAACTTTAATCAAATATCAAAGCATCAAAAGCTAACAATACCTACAACCCTGTTCCGCAAAGGTTAATTTCCGAATCACGTAACCTCATATAAGAATGCGTATGAGCGGTATTACAGAAATTATAGCGGACATAAATAATTAGCCGCCTCTTCTAGAACAGCCGAAACCTGTCCAAACATATCCTCACGCTTCCCTGTACTATGACATAATGTAATGAAGCACGGATTTAAAAAAAAATTATACATAACTGAAAACTATGAAAAAAGGATTATATTAATTAGGAGATAGCACCTCAAAATTTAATTACACTTACTATATTCCGGTTGATTGATAGCGAATGATATAACACCGTCGTTCGCCACCGATGTTCAGCTATCAAGGAAGCAAAATAGCGATCTGAACCGTAAAAATGGCTGAATGTGCAGTGCAAAAGCGCCAAACCCTTCGCCGAATAACATCGGAGATCAGAAAAGGTTGTTATAATTTGGTGAAATTTGGCGTTCAATTCACGAGCGATTTACGGCCAAATGTGTCACTGTCTTGTTTTGTCTCCATTATAAATCAGAAACATTATAACATATTCCTTCTAGAATAGAATTGTCGTTCCCAAAATATTTAATGTTTGAAATGTTTCTAAAAAGCCTTTTTTTTTGTCAGTTCAATAAAGAAGTTCAACATCAATTTTTTAATACATTGATCCATGTTTATAAAACGTTGTACGAGGCAGTAAGAGAAGTCATCGAATGATCTGGAAACCAAGTTTCAACTAAGCTTATTTTGGTCTACGTTTAAAAAAAATTCCTTTAGCTGAGGAGTTTAATTTTTTAAGACTATTAAATTAAAATCAATTCATACTGACCTTGAAATCTCAAAATAATTAATGATTTAAGAAGCTTTCTGACAATGTTTAAATTTATACAGCACTAAAATTTTACTTAAATCCATCTATCATTTTTTAATCAAGGTAAAAATCAAAGCATGAAAAATTCTTAAAATTAACGGAAATTCAAATTATGTCACACAAAGAGTTAAAAATTATTTTGAATTGTAAGATTACAAAACAGTATTTAAATATTACAGATACAATGTTTGGGTACGATCTGAAATAGTTTAACTAATGGTAATTTCTACATGAATTTTTTTTTATATAGTTAATAAATGTAAACGATTCAGTAAAATCAATAAGATAAAGTGATTTCAATGTGATAGTTAAATTTAATAACAGCAAACAAAGGATATGATGTGTTTGAATACAATCTGGTGATTTATAGTTGAAATTAAAAAAATTTAATCATTCACAGAGATTTCAATCTACACATACGATGTTCGAGAAAAGAATTTCACTTACATTTCTTACATTTTTAACAAGAGAACGTTGATGAATCGCAACATATTTTTTATCGAGTTCAACTAAAATCTGCTAAAATATCTTTAAAAATTAAAAACTAATATATACATAACTGTACATGTTGATATAAAAATTGTAGAATGTAAAATAAGAAATATAAAATTATTTCATGTATTTCATTTTTTCCTGAGTTAAGATATTTATTTATAGCCAGAAATTCTTTTCTCGGTGATACCAGAGATTATACTGATATTTGTCAGAAATAGTTAAAAAAAAAAACTACAGATACTGCAGTTTATTGATGAGTATTGTAAGACAGTTGATTTTACTATAGAAACTAATTAATCTAAGATTTAGTAAATAAAATAAAATATATTCGTGGATTTTTTAAATGGAATTCAATATATTTATACATACAGTGGAACCTCGATCCATTTTTTTCAAGGTCACCGGAAATGGATTACGATAGATGTAGAAATTCACTAAAATGTGTGACTATGAATAAATTAATTTGTTACAAAATTAATTGGAAGCATTTATTATTTTATAAAATATAATTTACATTTAGAATGACACCTAACAATTTAAAAATATTTTGTAATTGATACTTGCTTTGTACAAGTAGGTCGTCTAGCTGCAAAGAGTAAACGTATATAAATTATTTCAAATCTGACAAAGCTTCGTGCACTTTAGAAAAACGCAGTACTGATTCAGATTCATTTCCTCTGCTTTTTCATCATTTTATTTCTGGCGTAGGTCTTCCACTGTTGTGACCACGTCAGTTGTTAAGTTGCTAATCCTTTGATGGTCAAGGAAAGCCCACTGATAAGCTACAAATCTGTTCTTAACACACAATACATTTCCTCAGTTCTCCTAAATTTAACAAAAATGTTATTTTTGGAAGGGCAAAGTGACAGGACCAAAATTTTTTCTAGGATAGATACGGGAAAACGAAGAATCTAGGAATAATATATGAAAGTGGTGAAAAGTAACTTTGGTTTTGTAATAAATTCGGAACTAAATGAATTCGAATGATCTATTTTTTTTTGGGGGGGGGGAGACAAGTAATACGGGAGGGATAGAACAATGAATATGCATGCACATTTATATACGTATAAGTTGATATAAATTCATACGCACACACCGAAACATACACATGAATTTAAAACTATCTTTGTGAGAAATCTGCTTCAGGCGTCTCCACATTTTTTGAATTTAAAATCCAAAGTTTACTTCCGTTTCTATGGTCAGGCGATAAATGAAACTTTCTTACGAAAATTAAATTTCGTATCGCAAATTGATAGGAATTCTACGAATGAATTGTGTTAATTGCAGTATTGCAGAATAGCAACAATAAACAAAACCCTTTATTAAGCTTATTCTATAAATAACATTAATTCTGGGGTATGTAAAAGATCTGCAATAAGGTGACTCAAAGAGTTCAGTCCTATGAACCCCTAATATGTACCGCGATTCAAAAAGAAAATAAATACGTAAAATAAAAGCATTTGACACGCCTCTGAAGAACATCCAAACTATCGTTCAAAAAGATTAAAAGGAAAAAGAAAATACGCAACAAAAGGGCGAAAAGTATTACAAATTCGCTGATTTCACACACATACACACAATTCACGGAGAACTGAACATTCAAGTCAAGGTTTCACCAGAAAACTCTGCAGCGATTAAAAACTGTTTTCAGAATCCGGTTTTCTTGGCCGTGACTGATCGAAGCAAATTTCTCTCGAGCATAATTTTATCCGTAAATGCATCTCATGTTCATTAACATTTAGAAATTATGATCATAATAAAATCGGAACTCTGTACACACACATTAGGAAAAGTTGCCGAATCGATGGACCTAGTGATCCACAAGGCATTTTCAGAACAAACAGATCACCATGACACATGTTGGAAAGGTAGATACTCCTAAAATATTCTTGAGTTGGAAAAATATGAAAACTTAGAGATTTCTCTACACCACATAGTGCAAGGTTAAGATAAAATTAAAGAAATAAAATAATTTATTTTTCTCTTATAAAATAAATACAATGATTTTACTTCATTAACATAGTGATGTTCCGGAATGAGTCGAGGAAGCAAAGATGTTTGTCATCTCTTAAACTTGGCAACTCTTTTACATACTATAAAAAGCTGATAAGTCACGCATGCTACCAAGGGTGAAATCGAGAGAAATTTATAGAACCGTATTTTAAGTTTATAGGGATTGCAAAATAGCGTAAATTTCAGAATTCTGCATCACACACACGCAGACAGTGACATGCTACACGTGACACTACCCAGGGCTTAAAATTTTTGATTTTTAATTTATAATTTAAAAGCCTTTTATAAATTAATCTTAAAATAAAATCAAAAAATTTAAAATTATCCTTATTCAATTTCAATTTCTACACAAGATACATAAAAAATAAATTTTATTTTATCAGGGACTTAATTACACACACAAATATGTATATATATGTATGTATGCATGTATATATATATATATATATATATATATATATATATATATATATATATATATATATATATATATATATATATATGTATGTATGCATGTATATATATATATATATATATATATATATATATATATATATATATATTCTCATATAAGTCTGCAAGAATAAGGATACTAGAATACCATAAAGTGCTTTATTTAATGCTCAACACTTGGTTGACAGACCTCAAAACTGACTGTCTAACTGAGCTACTCGCTCCTTTATACCTTAATGGAATATTCTAGTAACTTCTAGCATTAACTGCCGAACGATGGCCGAATGGTTAGGGTGCTGGCCTTCGGAACCGGAGTTCGTGGGTTCGTAGTCCCACTATGGCATGGATGGTCGTAGCCGTTCGGAATCGGCTTTAAGCAGTAGGTCCTGGTCTCATTAGCCCTCGTATTGCAAAAAGTAGACCGTAGCGCTCCAAACCAAAACAATCTAGCATTAACTAAAGAATTAAAAACAAAATCAATTAAAATGACCAAGGCGCTTGTGAGGGGATTTG
The DNA here is from genome assembly GCA_032207245.1 of Pardosa pseudoannulata. NCBI lineage: Eukaryota > Metazoa > Arthropoda > Arachnida > Araneae > Lycosidae > Pardosa > Pardosa pseudoannulata. The sequence goes on from CM063498.1 coordinate 79,586,337, forward strand.
AATCAGTGATTCCCAAACGATTTTGTCCTACGGATTACTTCTCATAATAAACACTTTTGCCGAACCCAAGAAGAAAAACTTTATACAACTATATAATAACAAAATTACAGTTTTAAATTTGATTTTACACAATAACATAAAAGTAAAATACAAATAAAACATTTTTGTATTTAAAGTATTTGAAATACAAATAAAGTATATTAATATTTAAAGTAATATCAGTTCAAATTATTACCTTGTTTTGAATTATTAAAAACATTATTTTTGATTTAAGTGGTGTTAGGTATTAGAACATGTATTGACAAGAACCAAGTAAATCTTTATTTCGTTTAAAGTAAACAGCAACCCCCTATCCCCCATCCAAAAAAAATCTTCGAAAAAATTAAATGGACCACAATTATTTTGCCTTTATATTAAGCATTTAGTGAACCCTTAAACTTGGCTCATGTAGTCCAAATTAATTTTTATGTACTATGTACTACTTCGCTATTCCCTGGGGGTCTACAGGAACCACTGGTCTGTACGCTACTGTACAGACATAGTAAAATACTCTTATTAAAGAACTTTGAAAAAAAAATGTTCTGAAAGGAGCAGAAATTTATATTGTATGATGAATCAAAATAAACGCTGTTATAATGAAGATTTTAATTCGGGGATATATTCGATGCTTAAATTTTTCATGAAAACTTTTTTCCGGAATTAAAATTTCATCAGGAAATAAAATGTTCTCCTTTTTTTAGAGTATCCTTTTTACACTTTAAATAACTCTTATTTAATTTTATTTATTAAAACTATTTACACGACTTTAAAAATATTATTTAGTTCTGTCATTTTAAGCATTATATTTTTGTAACATAAAAATTATACACTAAATGAAAAAAAAAAAGATTAAATTCATTTACCCGCAAGATAACTTCTGAAATAAGAATAATAGAACCTGAATTTTTATATCAAATTGAAATGAAATATTTGTATCATTCTGTAAACCGAAACTTTTACGGGGATCTGACTTTTTTAAATTAAAAAAAAAACTAAACTGTTAGAAAATTATTTATTTTACAAATTATCCTTTGTCATGCTTTAAGATAAATTATAATACTCGTATAATTGTAATTGAGAATCACATGATAAAAATGTTAATCAGGTTGATAAATTTATAAAGTTATAGCCTTAAAAATGATTTAGGAAATTTTCTTTTTCTTAACAGAGCAGGCTGTTTAGGTTTGTAATGCTACGGTCTGCTTTTTTGTCACACGAGGACTGTCGATAACGTATCCTACTGCAAAAACCGATACTAAAAGACTACGAGCCAAAATGTCTGCCGTGGGATTCGAACACATGAACTCTGGTGCCAAAGAACTTAACAGAGCAGAATTTTTTATTTTACACTGAATCAAAAATAGGCTGTTTTATAACATAAAATAAAAACCCATGAACTCTGGTACCAAAAAACTTAACAGAGCAGATTTTTTTTATTTTACACTGAATCAAAAATAGGCTGTTTTATAACAGCTTATATTTGATTCAATGTAAAATAAAAATTTTGAGTCATTGAGTTTTACATTGAATCAAAAATAGGCTGTTTTATAACAGCCTATATTTGATGCAATGTGCAACAGAAAGTTTGAGTTTTACATTGAATCAAAAATAGACTGTTTTATAACAGCCTATTTTTGATTCAATGTAAAACCCAATGAAGATTTTTACCAGTGAGGTTCAATGAAGTCTTTTCAACCAGAAAGGTTCTATGTTCCTTAAATAATACAACGTAATAATACGTTGAAAGTTATGGCTAAATTAAAATTTGTACTAAAAAATGTCAAAGTAATTGCAAGATAAAAAGAGGGTATATTAAACACAAAAGAATTTTTCTAGAATTTCCCCTAGAAGCTAAAACTAGCTAGGAATTCCAGCGGAGAAACCTAATTTCGTATTCATTGGGAGAAACGTGCATAACACGGATGCGCAGGCAAAATGAAAAAAAAAACGGTCCCTCGTGGCAACACGGCGATTGGCCTTGCGATTCTTAGCCCAGAAGCCTATGTGGCACGATGGACCACCTTTGACTTCACCCCAGATATCTTTCGCGCCAGCGGTGGGAGACAGTGACTGCGATCGATGACTCCATAGTCAGGAGGAGAGAAGACCACAAGCAAAAGAGTTGTGTTGAGAGAGCACGGCGTGAGGAATGTCTCTCTCTTTCTTTCTCTGTAGGTCATTGCACAGGAATAAAGAGCCCACGTGTCTGACCTAGAAAAGTGGCTGAAGCAGACGGCTCTCTCTCTACTCAACCGCAGCACCCCGCCCACTCTTACTCATTAGCTTAATTCCGAGGACCCCTTCTTTTTCACACACGAAAATCACTGTTCAAGGAAGTACAAGGCCGGATCATCGCATGTCTAGAGCACCGGTTTTTTTAAGGACCAGATCAAATGGTTATTTAGGAAAGATTAGCAAATAAGTTTACTTTTCTGGGGGTACAACTGTATACAAAGCCTAATTACCGCAGGGGCATCCCGGGTACATACCCTGAGCACGAAAGTTTACACAATAGGAGTTTTTATTTTCATTGACATTTGTACTTGATTCTTTTTCTTTTACAAATTCATCTAATTACTTTAAAGGAAGAAAGGGTGACAGATGATTATTTTATTGATATTTTGCAGTCTTTTGCCATCAAATCAATAAATATTTTTTATTTACATATCTTTGTGTTCATTTAAATTCTTATACAATAAATAACTTTATAACTGTAAATAATAACTTTGGAAATATTTGTAAATAAGTTTACTTTTCTATTGGACAACTGTATACAAATCCTAATTACCACACGGGCATCCGGGGTACATACCCTGCGCATGGAAGTGTATACCGTAGGATTCTCTATACTTTACACATTCATGTAATTACTTTAAGAGAGGAAGGGGTGACAGATGATAATTTTGTTGATTTTTTGCATTCTTCTGCCTTCAAATTAATAAATACATATTTATTTATATATCTTTGTATTCATTTAAATTCTTATTCAATAAATAGCTTTATATTTGTAAATAATAATTTGGAAAGATTTCTAAATAGGGTAAACAACTTTATACAAAACCTAATTACCACACGGGCATCAGAGGCACATACCATGGGCATGAAAGTGCATATAGTAAGAATTTTTCTCATTGAGATTTGTACTAGATTCTTTTTCCTTTACAAATTTATCTAATTATTTTAAGGGAAGAAAGGGTGACGGATGATAATTTTGTTGATTTTTTGCATTCTTTTGCCATTAAATCAATAAATATATTTTTATTTATATATTTTTACGTTTATTTAAATTCTTATTAAAAATAGCATTATATTTGTAAATAAAAAAGAAAATAGAAACAAAATATTTAAAATTGGTTTCTCTAATACTATAATTTTTATATGAAAGTGATATTATGTTATTAGCTTGTTATAAATTGGGAAGGGGGCCACAAAAATAGGATTATGCCCTGGGTGCACATTAATTAGGCCCTGTCTGTATATAATGAACAAATAAAAATGCATTGTTTATTACATATGGTTACTAAGTTTAGTCCGTGCCACATAACAATATAATAGTTTTGGCATTCATTTGAAGTTTGTACGTTTTTAACTGAATATCGTCCGCATATATGCTTTTTTATTTATGAATGTTGTATAATTCTGTATTTCCCTCCCAAGTCTCTCCTATTAATTTCTTTAGCTGTTTTATATATTGAACAAAAGGCTCTGGATAATATTATGACGAAATAGTTGATAATTTTGCTGAATAAAAAAGACTAGAAAACAGAATCTTGCAATAGTCACACTAAAACATTTACTTTTGTTAGTATTTAACAAAACAAAGTTAAATATATACTTAAAATTATAAAGCTATAAAATTTATAAACAAATTTTTCTTTAAATAGAAACTAAAATTTAATGTTGTACTTTAAATATTTTTATAAATAAAAAATTTTAATACTTGTTTTAGTTTTTCATATTGCTTAATTTTATTTATTGTTTTATACTGTGTGCTTTATTTCTTGTGGTATAGGGAGGGAGCCCAGTAAGAAGTAAATGTCTAGAGCCCCAAAGTGGTATAATACGGCACTAAAGAAATACAATATAGGCTGTTAATAACCCATTAATGCCTAGTGTCCCTTTTTGGGGGACATATAAAAAATAGTTTGTAGATTTTTTTTTTATGTTTGCTTGAAGTTTTTTTTTTCTTTTCCTTTTCAGGGAAAGCAGACGGATATCCTATGATAAACAATCTACCAAATTTTCGAGTACATGCTATAATTTTGTAATTTGGATCATTTTATTTTATCGGCATTTTATAAATTTTCGACCGTCGCCTATAAATTTACTTTTTTAGCACGATTACAGAACACGGAAAATGGTTCTTCTCAACATTTTCCGTATGCATTTTCCGAACATTTTATAATTAATCGCTAAACGTCTGTCTAGTTCAGAGATTTTCTTTCAGATGGACTTTAGAAACACCTAGCGAGTAAAATAATTTAAATTTTGAGAGTTATTGAATAAAGATGCTAATATGTGGGTACTTCGTGAATTTAAAATGGCATATATATATATATATATATATATATATATATATATATATATATATATATATATATATATGCACACGATACACAGCAGTTATGCATTTAAACAAATTTAATGACACTAAACGAAACAAATTAAGATACACAATGCAAAAGTTTATGCCAATGACCTTAATTTTAGTATTCAATTATTAGAACTTAACTGAATATTAGAAATGCTCGGAAGATGCTTTATGTCTTTTAAGTACTTAATGGTAATACTTAAGAATAGGGTACCCCTTGGCAAATTTGGCGAAATTATGGGCGATGTTTACTAAAACTCCCTGGTATTAAATCCCAACACTGCATTCGTTGCTCTCTCTCTTTTTTTTATGCTTTAATTGATGCACAGTGCGCCATTATATACTTTTACTTAATAAACCCAAACGACTTAGAAACCGGGCATTTCTATTTATGGGTAATAAATCCCTCAACAGTTTACAAAGCCAACAGCTCCAAATTATTAAAAATTAGCCATAGGGAACCATTAATGGTCCCTATACCTAATTTTTTAAGCATTACGCGCATTTAATATATAAGAACCAATATAATATAAATCAAAATAGAGATACAGATTGTTTGGACACGGCGAGATCGGGAGAAAATGTTAGGCTACCATGCTTAGAGTTTTATCGCCAAGTTGGCGGAGGTACCCTGTTCTTCAGTCAAACCGTGCTTAATAAAACCTTTATTCTTAATTTTCCAACATTTTATAAATTTTTTAGGTTATAATTTTTTATTTTATTTATTTATTTATTTCTTGTGTGTGTGGATTTGATGCTGTTAGAGCGAGTTCTTTGCACTAAGTTAACTGGCAACGGCAGGTACATCGACTGAAATCGACAAATAGCATTACCTATTCTAATGCTTCACTTTACAGTACTGAGTAAAAATATGATAGCAAATAAATCTCCTATGAAAATTTTTTTCTGTTTTAATAAATGGCACGTTATGATGTTTAAAAAAGGACAGCTGACCACTGATGGAAACAGGTTGTAATACTCTAAGTTCCATGGGTACTAAGTTCCATGGGTTATACATTTTTTATTCTAAGTAAAAAAAAATCTTTCTGGACATCATACAAAATTTTCTGAAAAAGGATACGCTACTAATTTTTAAAAAAATATATTAAGGTTAATTTCTGGATGTCAAAACTAGAGCTGGATGATATCTGAGTTTTAATATTGTGATATATCGTTTGCCAAATATTAATATATCAATATGTTCTAATATATATCACCTTATTATAGAATTGCAAATATGTGTTCTGTAAAAGATAATACAAACACACATATATCAAAGTGTGTGTTAGTTATCTGGAAAACAAAAATTCAATTACTTAATCTTAATACATAAATTTAAATTTTAACATATTGCTTTAAAAAAGAAAATCACATAGCATATTATTACTGTTCGGCAAAAAAAAAGGAAAAAAGGAAAAGGAAAAGTTATAAAACTTTCTGATTATCTTCAACATCCATTAATATATTTTTTATTTAAAGTTGAAGATGGTTTTAAAAAAATTTTAAATTTCCAGAAACAGATTTTTTCGAAAATTCTATTTAAATTTTCGGGGAAAAAATCTGTCTATAATTTTCGGTTCAGAATCACCCCTGACAAGTTCTTTAAATTCCATATTTATTTTACCTCGCGCAGTTCATAATAACTTTAAATTTAAGATCTATATCAATATTACGCTCGACAGTGATGACTCAAACATAAATGAGCTAATACTCTCAGATCTGTGTTATTTCAACCGTATGTCTTTTTGCAGACAGAAGTTATTTCACAACATGATAAATACACTTTTCTTAATTCCCAATTTCTCAATAGTTTTAATGTTTTCAAGTTTTTAAGTGCCAGATACCTTTATTATATTTTTCATTCTGATTTCAATTGAAGATAAAAGTACTTTCCATTTTGCAAACTTAAAACTTAAAAAACTTTACGTTTATGGAATAAAAATATATATTTATGTTCTATAATAAAAATTTAGTTTTTTTATTTTATTTTTATTTATATTTAATTTTTTTTTTTTTAATATTTTTATTATTTTTTTTAAAAAATATTAAAAAAAATATTTTTTTTTCAATAAAGAGTGTTTATTATAGAAAAAAATTTTTTTTTTAGTTATACTTAAATAATTTTTTGATTGAATTCTTTAGAAGTTTCTCAATAAAAAAAATTATTTTTTAGTTTTGAAGTTTTTTTTTGTTTGTTTTTAATAAGTAAGAAATGAAATTTTTTTTTTAGCTTTGAAATGTTAAAAGCTTTTAATTGAAGTTTTTTAAATTTTAAAAATCTATTTAAATTTATAATTTTTTAATTAAATTTATATTTTGTTAATATATTAAAATATAATATATTAATAGATTCTATCATACTTAAAATGGAATTTAAATAGATAATAATTGATTAAAATTTTTTATTTTTATATTTTTTTTTTAAATTTTTTATAAAATTTGTTATTTTTTTTCGAATAAATTTTTTTATATTTTTTTATATCTTAAAACGTATTGCTTTATAATAAAAATTTTTATAAATTAATCATATTAATGATCAAGGATCATTTTTATTTATTTATTTTTTCATTTTTTGAATTATATTTTAATATTTTTATCTTTTAAATTTTGTGCATTTGATAGATTTTTTTAACTTTTTATTTTAGGATGAATTGTAAAAAAAAGAATTTATTTTTTTTTTAAGTTTTTTTAATATTTTTTTCAACACAGTTTGATTATAATTATTTTTTTTATTCAAAATAAATCTTTCAAAGGATTTTTTTTTACTTTAGTTACTTTTTTAAAATTTATTATTTGTTTAATGCTTATTTTTATAGAAATTAAGGAAAATTTTAATTTTTAATTTTTTAAATTAAAAATTTACATGTAATGCGAATTATTGAGGAAAAATTTTAAAAATTTTTTTCCCTTAAGTAAAATTTTTAATTTTTTTAATATTTTATATTTAAATAATTTTTTAAAAAATTTTATTTGTAAGTAATATAAATTAGTAAAATTTGTTTTTGTATGGTACATTTTAAAGCAACGGTTTCCAACCTTTATGCTACTACACCTACTTAATTTTTTCCAGATCTCTTTACTATTATTTTAATAGGTATAATAATAAAGGCACATTTTAAACAATGCTATCTTTAATGCAAAAAATACTAAAAACTACATATAACAGAATAATAAGTTTTTGCTATAACATACACAAACATGTAAGTTTTTATATAGGAATATAAAATTTACATGTTTTAATTCCGGATAATGTTTATAAGGAAATTAAATTGTATGTATAAATATTATGAAAAATAAAAATAAGCATTCATTAAGTGGATTTTTTATTGTTCGTTTATGATATAAGTTTTAATTATTTGTAGATAATGTATTTTTTAGGGAAAAACTTTGGTAATAGTCAGCGCCTCCCAGGTTGGAAACTGTTGTTTTAAAGTACGAATTTACAGAAAAAATAGCACTGCAAGGTGTCTAAATCTTTTTCCAGTTTTTACCTACCATTTACAACTGCCAACCTTGTGATTCTTCAGCCTACTTGTAAGCTTTTTTAAATAGAAGGTTCACATGTAATAATAGAACAGTTAACGAATGTATATGAGCGGAAATTTTACAACTCAGCGAGTTAAACGTTGACCCCGAAAGACACTTGGGTTTAATTGGTTTAGACGAATGGGTTTGGATCACAAAGCGTTACTAAATCTTCCATGTCATTAGATAGCCATTCTGATGATCCAATTCTAATCTGTATATATAAAATCCTTTGTAGCATTAATAGAAATATTAAATCCTGATTAACAATTTCTCAAATAGTTCAGGCTTGCAACTGCTGAGGTACTTTCAGAAAGGTGAGAAAAGTGACAAATACAGAATAAGTGACTAAAATGTGACTAAACATTGAAAAAAACAGCGATTTTTTTTCTCCTTTTTATTACAGATGCAAGTTATTAAGATTTTACTATTTATTTTAACTCTAAATCAAATGATTCATGCAAAACATGATTTTAGCGTCAAATACAAAAAAGGTTAAAAATTTTGTTTAACGCAACTCAACATTGCTTTTCATTCAAGAAGATCTATAAATTAGATTTGATTACATACAATACATTAATTTTATAATCTTAATTTTCTGCATATATTAATGATGTTTTGAAATATGTACATAGCTAGATTAGAGTATCTAAACAAAAATTATGAAGAAAAAGTGAAATGTGTGCTTTGACGTAAATTACTTTAATGTATTAAATGTACATTTCAGTACAAATGTAGATTTCAGGAACTTCTTTACGACTTTTTAAAATCACTAAATTCTGGAAACCATATAACTAATTACATTTTAATAAGAAAAATAAGATTAGAGCATCCCATTTTTGGTCTTTTATTAAAATATTTTGTTATTAATTCAGATTTTCTTTTTTCAACAACAGACTTTTGCTGTGATACACCATGAAAAAAGTGACTAAAAGTGACTGTTTACTTAAAAAAGTGACTAAAAGTGATCAATTGTAAAAAAAGTGACTAAAGGTGAGAAAAGTGACGGAATTGCAA
>CM063498.1:79605508-79610508 GCA_032207245.1 Pardosa pseudoannulata
ATATCATTTACGACACTCTCTTTTAAAGAAATATGGTCAGTTACCTTAAAATGATTCAGATTTACAACGTGAAAAACTTTATGATCCCACACATTAACTGATGAGCTAGTGTCAATAATATGTGTAACTGAAAGCCAAAGCTTCTTGAATTGGATAGCTCTACTCCGATCCATTAAAGGAGAAAAAAAAGTTTCGTGACTTAATAAAGTGTTTCGTGACCTAATGCTTAGCTTTCGTGATCTAATGCCAAATCGCAACCTACCATTTGAGATGCATTTTCTAATGGATCAATGTCATTACTAAGCAGTTATATCTCCTAAAGAATCGACCTAAATTAAATAGAAACCTCCCCCAATTTTTACTATCTCCTACACCAGAAAGATTATTTTTTCAAAGTTTTGCATGTGTCTTGTCTCAACTGGAAAACAAGAAGTTGAAGGATGAAATAGGATTTTGAATACTGTAGTAGTTTTGGAGAGAGTGAGCTTATTTTCAGATGCATACTGCGTGTGAAGCAATATGAAGCCTAATACTGTAAAACCTGTCTCTTAACGATACTCTAGAGCAGCGGTTCTCAAACTTTTCTTTGCAATGGCACTTCTGGCGTAACCTCTGACACGGCAATCTGGGATGCCACGCCACCCAGTTTTAGAACATTCGAAGAGGAATACCTGTCGGACTTCGATAAAAATAAAAGTGCGAAGAGAATTTAAAGTAGGGTGCTAAGTCACCAACCAGTTTGAGAACCGTGTTACAAATTATAAAGATTATATTCATGTAAACATGTTTTTATTTCATTACTTATCAACATGTCAGATATTGAAAGAGTTTTATTACTCATTAAAAAAATATACCTCTAACGGATGATAAAGAAGTATTTTATCCTTGTCGCCCAATACTGTAGACAAGCGGTTTAAAAATAAATAAATAAATAAATAAAGTCTACGGCATCCTGGCATATGCCCGCAGCACCCCAAGTTTGCTTGAGACATAGCTTGGGAACTGGAACTCTAGAGATTTAAAACAAAATACTTCTATAGACAGGTTATCGTTATATATAATTTGATCATTAGCGCATCTAATATTAATGCACATAGTGCACATAAAACATCTTGGATTGTATTTATAGATCTAGTTTAACTTTTTAAACAAGGTGAATAATTTTATGGCACATAAAACTTCTGTCGCTCGAAGTCGGAAAAATTCAACGATAGAGATATATTGACAATCAGATCATATTGCTCATGCACTGTAACACTTAAGTCGGAAAATCGGAAAGACTATGTTCATAAATCCCGTAACGCTATATCGCGCATAGCTGTTACTGTCAGGATATCGGAAACACGATTTCGCATCGGAAATCGGAGAAGCTTAAATCGGTGTAGCTGTCAGGTTTCACATAGTGATACATCACCGAATTGAAAATTTGGGAAATCCGTGTAACGATGCAGCACGTTATATCGATATTTCACTATCTATCGATACACCTCCCGGTCCTAACACTAGTAAATTCCGTGGGATCTTTTAAAATATCGTTAAACGCAAGTTTCACTATATTTCTTTACCCTTCTTTCAAAAGAGATTTTAATACGGATCGTGTAAACACAATTACCAAATCTTCAGGGTAAGTAGGACATAACTGGACATTTCACCATTTCTGTGTGCCCGCTTTTAAAATTTCACTTTTCACAAGTTTTCTTCCCTTGGCACTTGCGACAACGCTAATGACTCACCGAGCCGGAGACGGCAAAAACGGGCTTGGCAATCACAGGTGGAAGAAGACAAAGAGTAATTGGAATGCGAAGTCTCTGGAGCTACACGGTTGCAAGACTCCAGGCGGATAGAGATCGACGCCCTCTGGAGAAGACGGGCAAGTTTTTGAAAGCCTTCTCATTGAAATGCAAACTGAGCGCAACCGGAACAATCCATGATCGGCTTCAGTAGTTTCGGGGTTTTTCCTGCTTCCTCGAACTACGAGCATCGCGTGAGGGGAGTGGGTAGGAATTTTGAAAAGATTCGTTAAGGGGTCATAGTATTTTTCGAGCTGAAAATTCTCCATTAAAACAACCTATTTTTGATTCAGTATAAAATAAAACGTTCTGCTCTGTTTCGAATAAAATTTTTCTTCGATTGTAATTAAGGATCTAACTTTATAAAAATCATCTTAGCTTTTTTATATGAAGCAACACACTTTTTAAAAAATATCAAATATATACATCAAAGATATCTATTTTTTTTCCCTTTGTATATATTTTATGCTTTTAAAAAAATACATTATTTGAATAATACAACTGAATAATTTTTATGGCGTTAAACCCTTATTAATGATCTAGGAAGAGATTTAATTACAGCCTATAAATGTGTATATATATATATATATATATATATATATATATGTACATATATATATATGTACATATATATATATATATATATATATATATATGTACATATATATATGTACATATATATATATGTATGTACATATATATGTATGTACATATATATGTATGTGTATATATATATATATATATATATATATATATATATATATATATATATATAGTATATGTATATATATATATATATATATATATATATATATATATATATATATATATATATATATATATATATACATACAGCAGGTGCGTAGGGAGAAATATTTCTTGCGGGAAATTTCTCCACTCCCTCAAAATACAATATATATATATATATATATATATATATATATATATATATATATATATATATATATATATATATATATATATATATATATATATATATATATATATATACAGAATTTATTATGATAAAAGAGTTCCCTTTTTAAAATCGTTTTTTACTCACTTAATTTCCAACTACCCCTTTTTTAGACCTGATATATATATATATATATATATATATATATATATATATATATATATATATATATATATATATATATATATATATATATATACATATACATATATGTATATATACCTATACATATACATACATACATACATATATATATATATATATATATATATATATATATATATATATATATATATATATATATATATATATATACTAGACGACCAGTCAGACATTGTCCTGTTTTAACGCTTTAAATCCAAAAATTGTAAAATATTTTTAAATGAATTATAAATTGGATAGTTTTGATGTAAAAGTAAGGAAAAAAATATTTTAGAAATACTTGACGCCACCAAGCGTACAGTCATCACAAATGTAATTAGATCAAATTAAAATTCCCACATCGCCTGTACTGGTATTCAAGCCTGGGTCTTCTTGTCCTGAAGCCCTTTGCGCCGGCCACTGCGCCCCAGATACGTTGGCAATGAAGAGTTTCTAGCGTCGTTATAATAATTTCAATAAGCGAGCAATTCGGCATTTTCAATAAAATATTTTCTATCGGATCAAATTGGGAATCTAAACTGTTCTCTAATCAACTTAATTACAGTCCAAAAATTTCATCAAAATTAGTCCAGCCGTTTAGGAGGCGTTCTATTACAAATACACGGACAGAAGAATTTTATATATAAAGATTAGAATAAAAATAAGACAATTTTCGGAACGAAATTTATCATTAAAAAGGAACATTTTATGCCGCTACAAAGGCTCCTATGTCTTTAACTTTGCCAGTATGCTTAATAGTAATGTATACAAAAAGTTTATTTATACCGACGAATTTAAAGCAGTAAAATCCCTATGTAACAAGATATTTTTTACATTCAGTTTAGCATGAAATAAAAAAAAATATATCCTTGTAGATATAAAAAGATGTTTTAGAATCCAAAACATTTTTGAAGTCTCTTTAATTGCAAAAGTTTATTTACGAGGTACTCAGTTACATTTGGAAGTAGAGCAATTTTCGAACTAAAAAGATTATCAGATATTCTAGCGTACAAGGATAAGATCCAGGCAGAACGAGAAAAGATTAAACAAATTTGATAAAAATAAAATTATTTAGGTGAAAAAATGGTGGCAAATTCCCAGCGAATGAATGAAACACACTTTTTCACAAACGCAATCTAGATGTGTTTAGATAAATTGACTTTGTTAACTTATATCTTTTAGATAAACGTGTGAAGGAAGCTTTTAAATGTTTACATGAATATGCTATTTACGTTGACTTATATTTTCAAGCAATGCAGGAACAATTACATACATACATTTCTGCGTTTCTCACTTTGTTTAACTCTGTTTTTCATCACTCCCATTGAATTTGTTATATTGCCATTCCTTTTTAGTGTCGAACAAATAGGCCGCTATCATTTAGAAGTGTTGTTCGTGGGTTCGAATTTAACTACTGATACGGATGTTCATTTCTCGGCATCAACTTTATGCAGTAGGTCAAGCTCCAATTAATCCTCGTTTTGAAAAAACTGACTTCGAACAAACAAATATTATTTACTTGAATCCCTGGAAATTTGGCTTTGCCTCGCCTTACGGTTGTTTTTTCCGGTCAGCTTGACGGCAGCCTAAAATAGGAGTTTCTTTCTAACTCATGCTCTGTATATATATATCTATATCTATATCTATCTATCTATATATATATATATATATATATATATATATATATATATATATCTATCTATATATATATATATATATATATATATATATATATATATATATATTATTTATTTATATATATATATTTATATTATATATATATATATATATATATATATATATATATATATATATATATATATATATATATATATATATATCAAAACAGCCCGAGAAAATACTTAGGGAATTTCAAATTTAAAGTCAGGAGTAAAAACTTCATGTCTCTCCGCTTTTCTCCCTAATCTAAAATGACCACTTGGGCCACAGTTCAGGCTCTCAAATAAGGGGTCTAAACAATTAAAACTTTATACTACCCCAGCGGCCTATTTAGGTACTATGAACGAAAAGAGGATGCAAGTTATCGGAGACAGCGTGCATTCCCTTTTTGTTAAGAAACAAGATTTTTGGTT
>CM063498.1:79615508-79665508 GCA_032207245.1 Pardosa pseudoannulata
TATACCATAAATTCAAACTACTCGAAGTAACGATAAAAAAAAGAATACATAAACAATAATTAATCTGTTCAAGACATATATTTACCATTAACTGTTCAACAGGATACTGTTGTGTTATTTTAATAAATTAGCTATTACTTTATATACCAGAAATTCAAACTACTTGAGGTAACGATAAAAAAAGAATACATAAACAATAATTAATCTGTTCTAAGACATTATATATTTACCATTAACTATTCAACAGGATACTGTTGTGTTATTTTAATAAATTAGCTATTACTTTATATACCAGAAATTCAAACTACTTGAGGTATCAATAAAAAAAGAATACATAAACAATAATTAATCTGTTTTAAGACATTATATATTTACCATTAACTATTCAACAGGATACTGTTGTGTTATTTTAATAAATTAGCTATTACTTTATATAAAATATAAAATGCTTCGAAAACTAAAAATATACCTTATTTATTTTAAAGGTAGTGTAAGGAAATTCTTCATATTCATTAGCAGAATAAAAAAAAAAAAGTTCCGCATAGCTACATAAGTCCTTAGAAACATCGTGCACATTATACAGTTACCGTGAGAAATATTAACTTTCACTTTATGCATTTATATAATATGTGTCTTTTACTTATTTATGCTTTCAAATTATAAAAATAAATTAATTTCAAAATAGTTTTTCAAGGTAGTATTTTAGCGAAAAAGATACTTGAATATTGCAATGTAAAAGTGACATCATAAAATTAACAAACGATGTAAATTTAATAAATAATAATAATAGAGAAATATATTTTTATGGCCATTATTTCAAAATGGCTTAAAAATAAGTTCACGAATAAATCCATCTTTGTTTAAATCATGTTTTAATTTGATCATAAAAGCACGATGGACGTAGTAGAATAGTTTTAAAAACTTACAAATAGCCAAGTTGATTACGAAACAGAGATAAAATAAATATTCATTATAAAAAAAGCCTGTTTTCTTCATTAAATCCCACACGTGATAGTAAAAATGCATTGCTGTCTAAAAGCTCATTTGACAGGTTTGTTTTAACTTAAAAATCTCTCAGCAGCAGACATACTGCGCCAAATTCACTACCTGAATACCCTTGGCGAATTTTAAAAGGGGTGATGCAATCACTTTCGAACCGAACATCATAAACCGGATGTGGGATTTTCGGACCCCTAGTCCACAGTTATTTATTGTAAAATATATCCATGACGCAATAAATGCGTAGTTTTACTTCTATTTTATTTTATTTTATTTTAATGATGGAAGTTCTGCAATATCATTTTCTTTTTAAAAGAGAAAAAAAGAAAAAATTAGAAATTATTTCGGATAAATATTTTACTAGAAATAGTTAAATTTACACTTAATATATTTACACTTAATAGATTACTAATACACTTGAAAAATTTACACTTAAATACTGTTTTAAGTATATCCACTAAACCAAGGGTTCCCAAACTGTGCCCCGTGGCGACCTCGGGCACGTTGAAGGGAGAACATGGGTGCCATGATGTGATACTGACTTCCCATCACCGAGCGACAAAATTTGCTATGAATGCTCAGTCATATATTTCATGAACTATGTTTCTTACTAATATTTTTATTCCGTTTCTTTAGATAACAATTCCTTCTCTTTTACCAAAGGTAATTTAATTTAACTCTGTTGCATCAGCCTAAAAACAAAATTTGTTAACTCGGATTTGATGGAGTTTTAGACTTTAATCAAAACTCAACGTCAAGCTTTAAATAAAAAAATATGAATATCGACATTCCTTTTGCAACATATTATCCATGCAAAGCTGAAAATCAATTGTCGCTGTAAAAAAGTATCGTTTAAAATCAGTATGGAACAAGAAACGAGAGTAGCTACAGCAAGACATCTTTCGTTAATTATGTTTTTTACTAATATTTTTATTCTGTTTCTTTAAATAATAGTTCCTTTACTTTTATCGAAGATAATTTATTTGAACTCTGTTGCAACAACAGCTAAAAACAAAATTTGTTAGCTCGTATTTGATGGAGTTTTAGATTTTAATCAAAACTCAGCGTCAAATTTTAAATTAAAAAAATATAAATATCCACATTCCTTTTTCAAGATGTCATCCATGCAAAGCTGAAAATCAATTGTCGCTGTAACAAAGTATCGTTTAAAATCAGTGTGGAACAAGAAACGAGAGTAGCTAAATCAAGACATCTTCCGCGATTTATATTTTAAAAAAATGTGTGGAGATCTACAAGCTCTTTAATTTTCTATTTATTTAACTTCCATTTGCTATTTAACTTGCTATAGAAAGAGTTGTTTTGTTTGTTTTATTTGTATGTTTTCTTGTCAATTAAAACTATTTTATTTTCCCCCAGAAATGTCTTATTCACTTCTGTGATTGAGTAATATTATGCTAGAAATATCGCAATTAAGATACCGTGGAAAAATAACAAAACTCTAAATGCGCCTTGCAGTGAAAAAGCTTAAAAATTCTAGGAACTAAAGCGTACAAAGCGACAGAAAGAAAATAGTACGTTGTAATGCAATAGTACTCAAAACAGTACTAATAAGTTTCTTTCGTTAGAAATACTGCATTTGAGGTGCAATGAATAAAATAACTAAACTAAGTGTACCGCGCGCTGAAAATTCTTGAAAACCCCTGGATTGAACTCTTGAAAAGTGACAGAATTAAAGCAGGACGCTGACATCACTTAATGCATTTTACTTTTATAGGCAAACAAGAATCAATAAGTGTCTTCCATAAGATATATTGTAATTGAGGCACCATGAAAAAAAAAACTAAATGCGTCATATGCTGAAAAAGCTTGAGAATCCCAACACTGAATACTTGAAAAGTGACAGAATCAAAATAGTACACTGACATCAGTTAATACATTTTACTTTTTATAGGCTATGAAGAACTCCAATAATAAATTTTTTTCCAATATATAATAAGTTTCTTTCACAAGAAATATTGTATTGGGAAGCCTCGAAAAAATAGCTTTATTAAAATTTTATTAAGAACGTTGCGCGCTGAAAAAGCTTAAGAAGCCTTGCAGTAAGTGCTTACAAAGCAACAGAATCGAAATTGTATGCTGCTATCGCTTAATACATCTAACAATTATATGCTAACAATCGGAATCGGTAAGTTTCTTTCGTGTTTGCTGTCAAATATTCGCACAAAAGAATCAAATACCTATCTAACAATAGAACATATTATGTGTTAAAAATATTCCACCTTCTCCCTTCTCCACTCGGTAACAAAGCACCAGAAAGGAAAAAAAATGGAAATGTGAGGATCATGGCATTTATAAAACAGAGATCGCTGAAAAACTGACTATATATAGTAACTAAATATTTCATTAAATTCGAATTCCAGTAGATGTGCCTTTAACACTAAGCGCTTCCGCCGAATTTCAATGCCGCTATTCACAGCATAAAGAAACACGAAAAAGGAGAAAAAAAATCATTCAAAAAATAAACATTCGGCGCTTTTCGCGATCTAAAAGGAATCACCTGCCTTACAGAGAGAGTGGAAAGGGGGGGGGATAGAATCGGTCTACATTTATGAATGAAACTTCGAGAATTGAGAGTCATCCACTGGGGGAAAAAAATCAATAAAGCAGAAAACCGTGGGCGCCGCATTCCTCAGGACTTCACCTATTCTTGCTAAATAAGACTTCACTCCTCCGGCAGCAGAATGAGTCACCTCAGCGTATCGAGGGAAAAGGCGTCCTTTCAGAGGTGGGAGAATGACGTATGAGATAATTTTGGTTAAGAAAACAAAACAAAAAAAAGGTTGTATTTACGAAATTGGCCTTTAAAAAGATGCACGTGTGAATCTTGTTATTTCACGTTTGGATGATTCTTCTTAACCGGGGATAAACTTTTTTTTTTTTTTTTAAAGCGGGCGAAAAAAAAAAATCTGGTGGTCAAAATTATAAATAGCACTTTTGGAGTTGAAAAATAAATTATAACAGCTTATTTCTGATTCAATAAAACATAAAAATTTTGCTTAGTTAAGAGAACAATTTTTTTTTTTAATCATGAGGATTTAACTTTATAAAAAATGATTTAATTTTGTTATTTTAGGAAACAAGTTTTAAAAAAAAACATAAAATATATACACAGCGTACAAAAAAAATAAATAAAATAAAATAAAATAAAATAAATCCAATGACCTGAAAAATAACTTGAAATTTGTAAATTAAGATCTAGTTTTTTTATATAAAACAGGAACTATCTTTTTAATTCTGTGAACCTCAGTTATATTTTTCAGCAATATCATTTTCTTTATTTTGAATTTCTTAAAAGTTTTTTCTAATTTTTTAAGCTTTAAAATTTTATTTACCTTTAAAGTTTTAAGTTTATAAAATAAAAGATATAATCATTGCCAGTTTGATATAAAAGTTAAGTTTCAAATATGCTACGTATTTAAAAAGTTATCTTGCGTAAGTTGGTTTCATTATTTTTTTCTGGTGTATATTCGGTATGTTATTTAAAAAATTTACTATATGAAATGATAAAACTAAATATTTTAAATTAGAACGTTATATAAGAACTAGTAAAAAAATCCTTCTATGGAAGGAAAATATTTTTTTTATTTTAGAATGAACCCCCAAAAAATTGCTTTAACGAAGATTTTAATTCTGGAAAGGTACTACGTTTCCCTTTATAAACTCAATACAAAAAGCCGCAGGTAATCTTGATATCTTCCCGTAAAACCAGAAAACGTGCAGGTTAAATCTGTGATGTCCTCTCGCTGGGAGGTCAGTAGGATGTGAAAAGGTATGACATATTTTATGATAAATTTATAATATATAATTTAGTATTTAATATGATTTTTAAATATATTAATAATATATTTATAATATATTTTATCAAGGAACTAATAACATAATCATTGTATCAGATCTTTTAGCAGACATTTTCTTAAATATTTTGCTTTTTAACATTTTAAATTTTTACAGTAATTTATTTTCTATTTCTATAATATTTTGAAAAATATTTTATTAACATTAGGCATGAAAGAGAAAATCATTAATGGAGTATACTTAATAACAAAATTCATAGTTGACAACCAGGAAAAAGTTTTAACTTCTCAACATGAATAATAAATTCACACTATCGAAATGAGGAAAATTATTGAACTTCTCAAAATAAACAATAAATCAACACTGTCGGATAATAAGGAAAAATGTTGAACTATATATTAGTATTCTACTTGCTATCATAATTTAAATTAATAACTTTAAAAGACCTTAGAAACTTACGTTACCTCAAACTTGTAATAACTATACATCTTAATTAAATAGTAGTGATAAATAAAAAGAAATTAAGCGAAATATTCATTGATTGAAAACAAATTTTTAAAATAATTACTTGTCTTTAATCCAGAATTAATTTAAGTGCATAAGGGTTAAAAAACTTTAAACCGTTTAAAAATATGTTTTATTTATAAGTAAGGATTAGGTCATTATTTCATTACGAAAACAATATGATTTCGTTCCATATGATGATTTTAGAAATATAAATCTCTAACTGTATGTTAAAATACCTAAATAACTTTCAGGTATTTACACAAATGATGATATTTATTTGTTGTTACTACCAAAAATAAATTTAGACTTTATTATACTAGTAAACAGAATTTTCTAAAATGATGCACAGTTCTGTCCCCGGCGAAGACAAATTTTCGAATTCTAAATTAAAATTAACAAAATTTGTTTTTTGCGATTATTTATCATTATTTAGGCCCTTTTTGGATTTTTAGACTAATTTATTTATTTTTAAAACATATATTTTTATTTTTCCAAATTTTTTTAAACTTATTACTGATCATTACTACTCAACAAACAAAAATTTATAACACCTAAACTGTCAATAAAAATTATTGCTGTAATTAAACATTATTATTTAGGCCATTTTCTGATTTTTAATACAGCTTATTTATTTTTAAAACTTATATTTTTATTTTTTCCAAAATTTTTAAAAATTTTTGATTTTACTCACTATCATTCAAATTTTTCGGCTTATTTTGTACGGATGTCACTGGCCACAAAAATAATTTATGTTTTACTATCCCTAAACTCTCTACTCTCTAGTTTTGTGTTATGAACTCACGAATCCACCCTTCTATCTCTTTGCTATTTTATGTGTTTATTTTTCGCTCGTTGTCATTTTTGTGCTTACTGACAGAAGCCTCTGGATTGAAGGGCTCGGCCCATAGGGTCCAGTTGCATCACCACCTTTTTGATGCCTTTGATGAAATGATGAACAAAAAATGTCAATATATTTCATAAAGAAACAATAAAATTCCCTTGCTCCCGCCCTAAGAAAATTATAAATACTTAAAGGAGAAAGTACTATCTGTATTTATGTGTAATGAAATGATACTGATCTTTATAAAGTACTTCTGATCTTAATACAGAGTAAATAATGTATAAAAATTAATTGTGCTGCTTTAAAGAACCCGTAATAAAAATCTGAAGAACAAGAACATGATGTTTAACTCGGATTTGTAATATGTATATAAATATAAATGAAAATAAAATGAAATGAAAGAACTAAACTAAAAATGAAGTGATTAAAAATTTCTGGCAGTATTGATGTGAAACTCAATGTGTGTGATCATTCATATTCAATATAATACGTACTTGTTTTAAAATTACTGATTAACTAATTAAAGAATTCAATCTTAGTCAGAATTTCAATTTAAAAAAAAGCTTCATGCAGATAACATGTGCAATTCAAATTGAATAGGCCTGTGTTTATTCAATATTGAAATAGTTGGATTTATACAGAATTCATGTGAAATTAAAAACAAAAGTCAAGTGTCCATTCAATATTAAAATGGTTGATACTTTTTTTAAACGCTATTGATTAATTTAAACAAATCCAATAAATTTTTGAAAGCTTCAGGTAGAATTCCTTTAAAACTCAAACACAAAAGGTATGTGCCCATTCATTACAAATGTGGAAGATATTTTTTTAAACGCTTATTAACTAATTAAAGAATTTAATCTTAGCCACTATTTCAAATTTATTTAAAAACTTCATGCAGAATTTATATGAAATTAAAATGGAAAAGACGAAGACTATTCATTACCAAAATATCTGAGGCTTTTTAAACGCAGATTAACTAATTTAATGATTAGCTAATAAAATAATTAAATTAATTAACTAATTAAAAATGTATTCCAAGTCAAAACTTCATAAATTTTTTAAAACTTCAAGCAGAATTCATATTAAACTAAAACGCAAAAGGCGCGTTCATTAATTAGTTAATCAATGTATTAATCAACTAATACAAGAATCTAATCTAAGTCAACATTTTTAAAAACTTCATGCAAAATCATTTATAACTCAAACACAAAAGGAATGTGTCAATTCATTATCAGAATAGTCGAGACTTTTTAAATGCTTATTAACTAATTAAATTAATTAAATAATTAAAGAATCAAATCTTGGCCAATATTTCAAATTTATTTCAAGCAGTATTCACGTGAAAAGAACAGAAACCGCGCGTGCCAATTCATTATTAAATTGCTTGAGACTTTTACAACACTATTGATTAATTAATTAATCAGTGAATCTAATCCAAGTCAAAATTTATACTTTTTTTTTTTTTAACTTTTCAAGGAATTTACTCATATATTTCCTGTATTCAATAAGGAAATATGAAAATACTGGTTCATTACGTCACGAATTCTGAACGCTTAGTAATACTACGTTACGTACTACGACTAACGAAGGTGAACGGTGCGTTGGCATTCGCGCGCTTACAAAATTGGCGGCAAAAGGGAGTTATTCGATGTTCGTCTATTACCGCAACCCTTGACCTGGTTTCAGAATCCGAACGCGGGATTCACGCTCAATGCCAGAGAGGACAATTATGAGCCGGCTACTTCTTTTTTTCTTCCCGCGCTCTGGAATATTCTTGAGGTATAGATGCAAGACGATTGTTGTTAATGAACGGAGGAGTTGTCAAAAATTGAAAAACAAAATTGATTGCGAAAGTAAGCAGTTTGATAAGTGGATCCGAACTTCATGCTCTTTCGCAAATAGGGAAAAATTACGCAAACACCGATTGTCTAAACTTAGATCTTGAAAGAAGGTTGCAAAAGATACTTGGTATTTTATTAGACTTGTTTTTCTCTTCTTTTTTTAACAAATCACTGAACTGAATAAAAATTTTCCAGTTTTGATTTACGTAGACACAAAATGGATGGAGAGAGACGAAGAGGAGATACCAATAAAGCTTAATATCCCTACTAATAACAAACTTTTGTATTTCTGTCAAAATCACTTCCGAAATTTATTACTCTGTCAATTATATTTGTTGCACTATAACCTAAATCAAAACACGCTCTCTATTATTAACATGCATTTTTAAATAATAATTTTGAGAGATAAAATATATTTCCAATTAAAGCAATAGCAAATTGTGAGGTAAATTAATTACTGTCAGGCTATTCGAAAGCTGAATTAAAGAGTTTTGTTAAAAGAAATTACGGTAAGCCGCGTCGCGAGAAAAATATAAAATGTAGTAAACAGTCATCGAGTAATACAAAAATGGGCTCAGGCTAAAAAATGTAAAGAATAAATAAAATTTAATAAGAACTAATTTCTCGGATTTCCGGATACTTTTTTTTATATATATTCTATTGATAAACATATTTTCAAACTATTTTCTTATCGAATTGTTTTCACCTAAACATCTATTTAAGTAGTTGTCGACGCGGACCAATAACACAAACAAAAAACGTAGACAATAACATTTGTCTTTAAACTTATTTTAATAATCATAATGCCAGCAGCAACGTGCGGCCATCACTCACAAATAGTTCTCCTTCTTAAACTAAACTACAAAAAGTGTTGCCACAAAAATGCAACTAAATTATACTACAAAAATAAAACATAGTACACGGAGCATAAAACATAACAGTACAAAATGTAACACATTGAGTTCGAGGATAAACAACAAAACAAAATACAAAACATTAATAAATGATTCAAACAGTAGTCAAATGCGGAAAATGTTAATATAAGAATATTCGATTTATGATTTTTTTGGTTTCCTCAGATCAATCAGTTATAAGCAGTTAAAAAAAAAATCAGCACAAACCTAACACGATATCAATTAGTTTGGCTATCCGTTGGTCGAGTTGGCTATACGTCGTACGCCTGGCAGTTATCAACGTTATGACTGAAAAATCAACGCAGACCATATATGGCATTAATTAGTTTGGCTATAAGTAGGCTGTAATACAGCCTGGCAGTAATTAACGCTATAAACGAAAAGTCAACACAAACCGTACATGACATCAGTTAGTTGGCTATACGTTGGCTGTAATACAGCCTGGCAGTAATCAACGCTATATGCGAAAAATCAACATAAACCTTACATGACACCAATTAGTTTGACTGCACGTTGGCTGCAATATAGCCTGGCAGTAATCAAAGCTATATGGGAAAAATTCAACACAAACCTTACACGACAAGACATCAATTAGATTAGCTATACGCTGGCTGCAATACAGCTTGGCAGTAATCAACAGTAAATGCGACTTATTTTAAAGATATGCCGTTATAAGAGTAACTGAAGCATGATGATTTTTTTCAGTAAATTCTATATACATCTGAATAAATCACATGTTAGTTGAAGAGCATAAAAAGAACATAGTAACTGGAAAATTCAATTGTGGAATTTCAAAGTTTCTAACCCTCAAAATTGTGTAATTTTAAATGAAAGATCTGTTGAAAGAAATCAGAAGTAGAGTATATTTTACATATACCTCGCAATAAAAATAATAAAATTAAAAATTTATATAATCTTCCTTTTATTATTTAATACCTAAATAAAGTAAAACGAGGCAAATAACATAAAAATGTACGACAAATAAAAAAAATTAAAAATATTTATCTGCATGATAACTTTTAAATACAGAGATTAAAATCAAATTTTTTTTTTAGAAATTGAAGATGCATATCTTTTTTTATTTTGTTAATCTAAAATTTTAAAAGAATCCGACATTTTAAACTTTAAAAATAGTTAAAAACTGTTACGAAATTAAAAATTAAGCATTTTTTTTATCCGGGTATCAAATAAAACATGTAGGCCGTATTAATATAATTAAGGTTGACATAATAAAAAAGATAATTAGCTACTATTTAATATAAAAAACTAGTTTTTAAGTTGCTAATTTCAAATATTATACTACTACGTGGAAGTGGATTTCTGCTACTTGTACATATTTTATGTTATATTTTTAAAAAGTATTGCTCCCTATAAAATAAATAAATTATTTTTATAAAGTTAGAGCTTTATTATAAAGACTTAGGAAAAATTTTATTTTACAACGAACATAAATGTTTATTTTATATTGAAGCAATATATTATACTTAATATAAAAAGTATATAAAAATATAATATAAAAGTATATTCTAATCTGCACATTTCAAAAGTTATATTGCGGAAAAGTAGATTTTAAAAAATACTGCTTCCTCTAAGAAAAATAATTTTTATAAATTTAGAACTTTATTAAAGGTTTAGAAAAAAATTTATTCTAATCACAAAAGAATATTTTATTTTATGTTGAATCGAAAATAAGCTATTGTAGGTATTATACTTCGACAGATATATAAGCTAATATATTTCCACTTTTCATCTCGAAAAGTACTATGTCCTCTTATTAATAAATGAGTAAAGAGAAAAGACTTGTAACAAATAGGTCTGTTTTCCATCTCTGATACTAAATAATACACACACACACACACACATATATATATATATATATATATGTGTGTGTGTGTGTGTGTGTGTGACGTTTGAAAACATAAAATTAATAATCTAGAGGTTTACGCAACGCATTCTTTAAATGCAGGCGCACGAATTACTAACTCCATATAAATGCGCATGGCACGTAATAATTGAGAGAGAACGTCTTGAGGTAAGGTTCCTAACGAATCCACGCTGATCAAAGCTCTTTTGTTAACCTTTGCCTGCCAAATTACAGACGCCAGACATGTTTGATGGTTCGATCTGAAACTGTATAATAGTCATGAATAAAGACATTATCAAGACCACGGCCTGCCTGATTATCGCACGGGCACTTAGGTTACGTGCCCTGGGCACGAAAATCTAGTCGAGTGCTTGAAACACAAATTAAGTGGGGAAAAATTGCAAACTAACGCTACCATCGTTAAGTTTTAATAAATTATTGTAAGAGGTAATTGTGTTTGTCATGAACTACATTGTTTCCTATTTACTTTAATTTTACTGTTATTTACTTGATAATTAATTCCCTCTACAAACCTGATGTTCTTTTTATCCTATAGGTTATAGCATATTTATAAGACAGATTATTAGCAACGTACCACTATAAACAATTAAATCATCTTATCAATTTAAATTATTTTAATTCTATTATTATTTATTTTCTGCCCCACAGAGCTTGTGAAAGTAATAATAAAAAGGTGGGTCACTCTAGGTCTTTAAAAGTCCTTAATTTTTAGCATGGCTAAACAGAGATAATAATGATTACGTAAAATGAAAATTTGGTGTTTTTGATTTTGAATATTACTTTAATGCTAATTTCTTAAATATGTTTGCTAATTCAGTGTTATAATTTTTTATATGACTGTAAGTATGATAATAAATTGTCGCTATAAATTTGTATGGGGGTGGAGGGCACAAAAATTGGATTGTGCCCTGGGCACAAAAGTATCTTAGTCGGGTCCTGATCAAGACATCATCGGCTCGTTTAGTTGTCGTAGGCCTAACACACATACACACATACATACAACTGTATATATATATATATATATATATATATGTGTGTGTGTGTGTGTGTGTGTGTGTATGTATATATATATATATATATATATATATATATATATATATATATATGTATATATGTATATATGTGTATATATATATATATATATATATACAGTTTTATATGCATATTTATATATATACTTAAATTTATTGCACTATAAATACTCATATAAAACACCCAACATAAAATTATGTTATTCATATTTTAGATTATTTAGTATATTTTTAACAAATAAATATTTTAATACATTTAAAAGCAGGGTTTAAACTAAATTAGAAATATCCTTTAACCAAAAAAAAAAAAATGAACATGCCAGGAAAAAAAAGCGTTATCTAAAACTATAATTTTATTTATGGACGCAGTTTTGAGAAAATGAATATAATTTACTTCACACGCTAAAGACTTTTTCCTTCAGCATTTTGCAAATATTGTGATCATAGCTCAAATCCTGCTCACAAGCAAAAGAACAAACCCATAAGAATAATTTACTTACAAATATCCGAGCACTGCTAGTTACTGCATCAAACATTAACTTATAAAGGTTAATGTTTTATCGCTTGTAGAGTACTTGATGAACTATTCTAGAGGACCAAACGATATTTACAACTTATTCTTCCGTCTGGCATATTTAATTGAGACCATTTCAGACCACAATACAAAACGACTTGATGCATCGTGAAGATAACAACAAGTGAATGAGAAAGGTTCGCGGATTTTATTTGACGGCAAATAATTGGTCACGTGATTTGGCAGGGCTTAGAAAAGTTTTTTTGTCTTCCTATTTATATAATGTCAGCTAGCATGAGCTAACAATCATTCAACAATGTTTATCTCGCAACACTCGCACATACTTATTTTACTTTCTGCTTCTGTGAAAAGAAAAAAAATTGAAGAACTTTTAATCTTTCTGTAATCAAATTTATTTTGAAAACTCTTTCGATTTATCACAAACTTTCACAGAGTGGAATGTAGAAATGCAAAGATCTGATTAAAAAAAAGATAAAAATTTATCAACAATATTTGCTAGTAATTTTACACCCGTTTTCTCGTTGACACGACTGTTAATCCTAAGATTTTTTTTATATTCTAATAAAAACCCACCACATGGTTTTGCAAATAACTTAAGGCAAACATTTCATTAATATATAGCTACTTAAAGTGACATCAGTTTCCCCATTTTACCATGCCTTAAAGAATTACACACGTCAACGTTCCCATAATTTTAATTGTATGTTCCTATATGGGAATGTACAATTAAAATTTCATTTAAAAACTATGCTCCGCTAAAACTAAATTGTAAATATTTTTAATTACAAATACATGCTTCATTTTTATATAAGAGTTATTTTTTAGAAATAGATTCTATAACGTACAGAAATTCATAAGCAAAAATAGTTTTTTTTTAGGTTCTTTTCTATTAGTATAATTTAAAAGATCCCAAAATATAGAAAGTCAAATCATAATTATTTAAATAACATAGACTGATATCACAAACTCTCTCTTTAATGATAAAATTTAAATATGGGAATTTAAAGAAAATAAGTTTTTAAGGAAATAAATCGGCATGTTCCCAAAAGGGAACATTATCGTGTTTCACCGTATAAAATTACATCTAATTCATATTCAATAACCATTGTTCCCAAGTGGGAACATGCCAAAAACCTCTAATATTTTTGAGAGAGATCGTACCAGCTGAAATATCCGAATGTGCATTTCTTATAAACGACCCACAGACTATCAGGACCAAGTAAAACACTGAGGGTTTGTGGAATTCAAGTTTTTCCTACTGGTTTGATTTTTTTCCTCAGTCTTGTCAGTTTTGATCGTTGTGAATCGATAATAAAACATGAACTCCAAAAACTCAACCTAAAATATTAGCTATATAAAGTACCAAAATGTTTGGTGCATAAATATCCTCATTACAGACACCCGAACTGTTTTAAAGTAATAATATTTTTATAAGCAAACCTGGGGTTATAATTTTTTTTCACAATAAAATCGTCTGTCGACTTACAGTTACTTACTAATTGATAAAATCTCAGTTTTTCAATTAGCAACATATATTTTCCTTAAGAATTTTGTGCATCACACAGCTCTCGAAGTTACCAGCACAGAGGTGTATCCAGGAGTGTGTGTGTGTGGGGGGGGGGTGCAGAGGGACATCGAACAAGATTTTTTCACGAAACTGAAAAAAAAAGGGGGGGGGGAAATTTTCAATATTGGCTTCCTTCTTTTTTAGGTTTAGAAATACCATAATATTACAATAAAAACATTATCTTGAAATATTTCGGTTTTGTAAAAAAGATCTTGGGGGGGATGCATGTGTTCCTTCGAATAAGAAAAGAAAAGAGTAAGATTCCACCTAAGCCAGTTTCTGTGAAAAGCAAAGAATAGAAAAGTTTTTGCTATCTGCATATAATGATAATACTAAATTAAAGAAGTCTATTTTTTTTCATGACAATTATAGGCGCCTATATGAGAGAATTTAGGAGGGGAGTCTCAGATAAAAATGTGTGTATGCATGTGTTGTATTTGCATATTTAAGTGTTAAATTTAGTTTAAAGAACTGACTTTAGAAAATGGTGGGGGAGAGCTCAAGCCCCTTCTGCACTTTCGATATGGGTGACCTTGTTGGCAATGACAATATGCACCCCCTAAAATTAATTTCTGGGTACGCCGTTGTACTAGCAAGCTTTAATAAAAGCAAAATCTTTTCTTAAGGTATCCCTCTAATTTCAACTTTTAGGCTTCTAAATATGTTTTTGTGTTATCTCTACTGCATTTTAAAGAAAAGTTACAGCTGTTTAAACATCAGTAACAGCTGTCAAAACAAACCGGAAGTAGCGATTTTAAAATTGCTTTCATAAACTTCAAATGCGTTTTTCTCAGAACAGCATTTTTAATAAAATGTTGAAACTTGAAATGTGGTTTCTGAAAAAGTACTTAAAACATTTTGTTGAAAATTATTATGAATGCTTTTGATAGTATTTACTAGTGAATGACCTAAAAGCTTTAAATTTGAATAATTTTTAATGATGTTACACTCATAGTTAGCTATAAAGGTAATGAAAATTCGTTAAAAATTCAATCTGTATGACTTTGAAGGACCAAAATTTTTTACCAAATGTAAATTAAGCAAATATTTTAAGTGATTCACTAGTCCAGTGTATAATAAATGCGTTGCATCAAAAAACATTGAAATAATTTAATTTATTATAAAATTAGACCGTTTGGAAAAACCCAATTTTTTTACTAAATTTTCTTCATTTATTAGAAATTTTATAAAAACTTCTCCAGGAATAAATTTTTTAAGTGCAATTATCTATGATAATATAAAATATAAATCTAAAAGTGTAAAAACATGAACTAGTGTCTACGTTTAAACAAAAAAGTTCTCCGAACGTAGACGGATACCTTAAAGTACCAGACATATTAAAAGCTGACAGTAAACTGAATAACCTGTGTATCTACGCAGTTAACAGTGCAGTTATCGCTGCAAGAGTGAGTCCATTTACTCAGGCCTTAGAACTGAAAAAATACGGGAGAAAATTGCATATCTTAAACGGTTTATCGTTTAATTGTGATATCACACAGGAAAACTGAACAATTAAACTGACACTATGCCAGCTACTTAATACATCTAATCAGCCAAGAAAAATTGTATAATACACGGGCTTCACTTACACAAGTGGATAAATATAATCCGCTGAAATAAAATTATTTCACAGATTAAAACGAAAAACTGATGTCATACAATTTTAAACAAGAATAACGGAATAACAAGACAAAAATAATTTTCTATCATTTACTTATGATGTCTCCTTATTTTCCCCCATTTCCACTTATAGAAATTCTATGAGTAAATCGTGTTAATTGCAGTGTTGCAGAAAGGACAGTCTTAGCATTTTCGCCAACGTGTCATCTCCCACCCTCCACCCCTCAAAATCCCCCAAGCGTAAAAAAACAAACTTCAAAATTAAAAAAAAAAATACTGCAGATTTATTTTATAGATTCAAGAGATGTGATTGAAATATTGTTTTGTGGGTTGCGCACATTTATTTATTTTTCTGCTCAAGTTCAGGTGGTTTTGCCTCTCGAACTTATACGTTAGCCCAAGTTGCCTACGGCCTACGGCCGATTCTGGTGTCAGCTACAATCAATAAATCCATCTTTTAAAAAAGCTTAGTGTGTAAATTAAATAAACTTTTGGCCATACTGCTGGTATGCAAATGCTTAAACTTCTCTCTTCCCCACACGTATATAATTAGCTTTAAAATATTATTCCTAATTTAAATAACTTCATTTAACAACAAACTGAATAAATTGATAACAGAAAATAAAAGAAAACTATATATAGATTTCATTCAAGTAATGTATTTTGATTTAGAGCAATTACAGCTAACACCAAAGTGTATAATTCATAAATGTATAAAATAGCCAAATATCAGCTAATTACACTAAGATATGTGAAGAATACACACATATATATATAATATATAATATATATATATGTTATATATATATATACATATATATATGTATATATATATATTATATATATATATGTGTATATATATATATATATTATATTATATATATATTTATAATAAGTATATATAATATATATATATGTTATATATATATATACATATATATATATGTATATATATATATTATATATATATATGTGTATATATATATATATATATATATAAAATTTCCGTTTCGAGATTGTTCAAATATACATAATTTCCTCAAACACCATTCGTTTTGATCACCTAGATATACGCATTTTTTGTAATTAAAAGCATAGATACATGTATTGAATCAATAAAGCCTATTTTTCTCCTAAACTATCAGTTCTTTTAACTGAATTACGAATATATTACTTCACAGTCATTTATTAATTTTACACATTTAATGCAGTGAATAGTGAACTGTAAAAAAATATTTTAGTTTTTTTTTTATTATAATTTCAAAGAGCATTTGTCTTTTGATGAAGTGAATACATATATAAACTGTATAATAAGCAATTACGTTAGATTTTCAATAACTACTTAATGATTCATTCCTACAACTATATATAAAAATATAAATTTAATACTTTTTACTGTAAGTAATTTTTTATTCTGTATAAAGTATATAAATATAAAATTTCTTATTTGATTGTTGGAGAAAAAAGAGTTTAAAAATAATTTCAAATTCAAATAGTTGTAATCTATCAACTTTTTACAATTAATATAAATTTACAGCACATCAATGTTAGATACACGTTTATGGTGCTTCTCCTACAAAAGTTCATTATAAATATAAATATTCAAATATATTTTTAATGTTAAATATTGGGAAATATAAAATATTTTCCTTTTCCTTAACCTTTTGCATCGCTGAATATCATTGCTTTTATAAAAAAGGGATTTTCTTTCCTTGTGTAAAACCGGTAGTCAGATAAAAGAAAATGTACTCGAATTCAACGAATAAAAAAAATAATTATCTTGCCAAGTTATTTTCCTTTAGACTAGAAAATAACATGTATATACAAAATTAAGCCTCTTAGATATTCTGTACAT
Organism: Pardosa pseudoannulata; assembly: GCA_032207245.1. Classification (NCBI taxonomy): domain Eukaryota; kingdom Metazoa; phylum Arthropoda; class Arachnida; order Araneae; family Lycosidae; genus Pardosa; species Pardosa pseudoannulata. Next base: position 79,632,923 of record CM063498.1, read on the forward strand.
AGTAGTCTGTTATCCTTATTCGCAATAACTTAGTAACTTTATCCTTTCAAAAACCGAATGTCACTTGTAAAATTATTTGTGACATGATATATAAGGTAGTTTTTGTATTTGTAAATTTTGGTACTATAAATTTATATTAAACGAAAAATTGTAAAAAATATTCAACTTCGAGGTTAAAAATGCTGTTATACAAAGCACAAACAATTGAGTTCTGAAATAGATACATTAACAAAATATTTTATTTATCGACCCAATTTTTTGAAAAAGCAGTCTTAAAATGTTTTACAAGCGACAGTTTTAATAAATTTAATTATATAAATAATTACTTTTATTTCATTTAAAAGGGAGTTCTAAGTAATATTTTTTTATCTTTATTCATGGTAATTAAACATATACAGTATAAAAAAATCACCGAACACAAAAATTATTTTATATAACACTATTACACAATTATTTGTTTTCCAATAAGCAATCAATTTGATCCACATAAATTTGCGAATTATGTTCTCGACAATATACTTCATATATATATATATATATATATATATATATATATATATATATATATATATATATATATATATATATATATATATATATATATATATATATATATATATATATATAAAATAAATATATATATATATAAATAAATATATATATATATATATATATATATATATATATATATATATATATATATATATATATAGAGAGAGAGAGAGAGAGAGAGAGAGAGAGAGAGAGAGAGAGAGAGAGAAAGAGAGAGGGAGAGGGATGAAAGAGAAAGAGGGAATGAGATATATCCAAAGTAAATATCTATAGTATATAATCTGCTAAGAAAATGCTGAAAACAAAATTGTTCTCTAAAATTATTACAGAATTATATATTTTTTAATAACAGAAGAAAATAAAGTTTAAAAACATAAAATTGGAAAATTGGAGAATTTTCTTCTCGGCAGTGTATACACATATATATTTCACAAAAAAGTAAATTTTGCAAAACTCAAAGTTGAAGTACAAAAAAATAAAAAATAAAAACTTCATTAACGCTGTAAGAAATAAAATTAAACAATAGTTATGAATGAATACTGATCATTTACTCACCGAAAATAAGCGCCGAAGTCGAACATCACACCACGGACAAAAGTCTTAAGAAATTCTTTTTCCTATCGAAATATTACTATCTTCTCCCCAAATATAAAAAAAAGTAAATCTTTTTATATCGGAAACCACATCTTTTCCTATCTCCACTTACCTAGTTAACCAAAACAGAACGGCAAGAACAAGTGTCCTTGTCAGGGTTCAGGAAAAACAAACCGGCTGTTTGAAAAATTTGTGGACATATGAGTCCAAGTCGAAGTTGGGATAATTCTGTGTGTGTGTGTGTTCTCAAAGGCCGGTTTATTGGAGGGGTTGCCAGATTTGCGGCCGCAAACACGTGTCGGTAAAAGTAGCAGCAACCTGTGTGCGGATGAAAAGTTTTACTCCTGTCGCCAAAGTTACGGGGATTTCGCGCGCGAATAGTAGTTACGGTTTTGAGGAAAAACTTGTAAGGGAAAGGGACAAATAGGGATATCTTTATCTGGATGATTCAGGATTATTTTCTATCTAGAGATATCTTTCGAATCAATGTTCTTTACAGAGAAAGGTGAGACATTAACTGTTTTACACACCGAATTGTGAATGGATAATAGTAAGCGAGTTATTTTTTTGGAATTAGGATACTTTATGGCTTCAAAACATAGTATAAATTTAAAAACTGAAAAAAATTGTTTTATTTTTTATTTTTTAGTGTTAAGTATCTCTAAAAATAAATAAATAAAGTAATAATTTTCAAAACTGAATAATTTTCTCCTTTAACTTTTCAAACAATTTTGTCGTACATATTTTATATGCATTATGCATATTATCACATTTTCTAAAATATATTAATTTTGATAAATCTTACTATAAAATATGTCAAATATTTAAAAAAAAACTTCACAAATCATTTAAAAAATATTATAAGCATAAAACATAGTTTAAAAGAAATAGAATGCTTAAAATATACAATAATAAACAAGGCTTTAAAGATATATTTAAAAAATATTTAGTCAAATGTAGTGTCCTAATTTTTGAAATATTCGTGGATGAATGTTTAAATAAATAAGATTAATCATCAGTGCTTTTTACTGCCAAAACAAATGGAAAGATAAATGAAACGAAACAAGAAGAAAATTCCCAGAAAAAAGTTTAAAGCATACTAATGTAAAAGTTTCAGATGGAAGCTAAACTTAGTTTTAAATATATTTTTAATTCATTACATTTCTGTGTTAAAAAGGTTTGAATTTTTTATTGAATTATTTTTGCTCATTTAAGCTGTTTTTTTTAAATTAATAACAGTTTTGTGATACTTTTGTTTTCTAAATTGCAGCAGTTATTCTGCAATAATAAATTGCTCATTTATAGTAACCAGATATACAACGTATTTCTTTAAACTTTTACACATTTTCTTTTGTATTTTTAATGTTCATTATGAATAGAAAATTAAATTATTATTTTGCTCCCCTTTTTTATTACGATTATGTGCCGACATTCCCATTGCTTGGTAATTGTATCATAAATATCATTTGATATATTAGCTTTATCCCCTGAAAAAACACAGAACAAGTTGAGAATATTTGAATTATATATTTGCCTAAGTTATATTTACTTATCAGGAACCAAAGCATTGTGAGAAGTTTTGCTCAAAATAGAATAAATGAAAATAAACTTTAGTAAAAAAAATGGGCAAAACTCCTGTTATGTTAACCAAGAAAATGACATATAATTAAATGGATAATTAATGTTACTATAGACTTATGGAAAATTATTTTATTGAAAAACAAAACTTTGTCTCTTCGAAATTTTGTAGCCATGTTTAACGAATTTTTAAATCGATAAAGTTGTATTTCCTAAAAATAAACCATCTAGATAAAATGAACAACATAGAAAATCTTTGACAGAAATTTCTTGGCTATAAAAACTTTATGTTTCCTTCAGTACTTGCGTAAATTCCTTAGTATTTTTTATTCATGCAGTGGTTTTGTTTCTGCTTGGTATTACTCACTCTTGAGGCAATATAGGCGAGTATATTCTAAAATTCTTATTGATTAACATTGTCAGTTACTATTAATGGTTTGTGGTCAAGAAGGCAATTATCAAAAGTGCCTCTCAGCTTGAGCCCCTCCACTTCCTATTTACCCTTAGTTGAGGTTTTATCTACTTCCGTATCCCAGAACATAAACACAACCACTCTTTCGAATGCACGTTCCAAGGTCACTAGCACTCCACATTTTCGCGCGCTTCTGTGGTCTCACGTCCGCCGCCAACACCTGCCATGGAAAAGCGGTGCACGTACGTTACATGTTCCCGCAGAGCCGAAAGGTGAAGTTGTTTACGTTTTCCGAAATTTGGCAGCGATCCGAGTCCGAGAACATTATTTTGAACAAAGCTATCATCGGTCGCTCCATTTTCAAAATCGATCCGGCGCTACAGGTTCAAAATACGAGATGTTCCATATCTTTGAAGTGTATTAGTAGAAAGCTATTTTGTTGTTGGGCTTCCTATTTCGTAAGAAACAAACAAGTTACGCAGATATATCATAATATTGTTTATCTGTTACATGAATTTTGAGTAGAACATGAAGAACTGTTCTCCAACTTTATATTCCTTGGAACCCGTTTCTTACCACATGCATAGCAATGGAATCCCTGAATAAATATAACTTAATTAGAATCTAAAGGATTATTATATATCCCTGATTAAACATAAACATAAAAATTAAACAATATAAAGCATTATAAAAATGTAGATATACTTACAAAAGTTGTCGGCGAAGCAAGAATGTTATTTAATGAATTGATATATTGATGAAAAGTATCATGAGATCAAGACTTTACTTTTCTTACACATAAATTTCTTTAAAGTTTGGTTGTATTGAATTGAGTTTTATTCTCATATCATGATCTGCATTCAACATATTCTGGAATTTAGTTTTCGATAATCCATATGCAGTAAAACCAGTTTCGAAAATATAGATCGTTGCAGCTGGAAATAGTTTAGAGCCTTTTCGGATAATGAAGAATATTCTCTTTTCAAACAACACCAGAATTCTGACACTGACACTGGTTTATAAAGTAATGATATTGAACAGTCTGATGTCAGTTTAATAAGTTTTTCACGCTCGAATAAAAACAAGGAGGTTTTTATTAAGGAAGAATATTCTCTTTTCAAACAACACCAGTATTCTGACACTGACACTGTTTTATAAAGTAATGATATTCAGGGCCGTAGACAGAAATTATTTTCGGAGGGGGACCAAGGGAGAAAGACATCTTTTGTCTGTGAATGATACTTCAATTAATGAAAGGAAAAGCACTCTATTTCCGGAATACAGTGATGTATTTCCGGCCAGCGGCCCAGCAAGACTTTTATGTCTCAGAGGTTTTTTCTAAGAAAATAACTGTCCATGTTCATGAACAACTAGCAGATAGCACATACACATACAGTCTTGGGATATTGTCTATCTACAAAATAGTCTTTCAAAATTTCGGGGGGGGGGACTAGTCCCTCAAATCCCTCCCCCTGCCTACGGCCTTGATGATATTGAACCGTCTGATGTTAGTTTAATAAGTTTTACATGCTCGAATAAAAACAAGGAGGTTTTTGGTTTTTAACAAATATATATTTTAATTCAAAATTATTTCTTTAGATTTTCATGTTGCTCAGTGAGGAAGTAATTCTTAACAAAGTCCCTGAAAGAATCAATGGCGTTTAAAAATTTCTCCCTGGAAAGTCTTTGCGAAACCTGACCTTAATAAAGACTATGTATCTCTCTCAAGAGCGCTTCGGGATGGTCCACTCCAAAAATTTTATTATTTACTGAATTTTAACCATTACTATAACTAGGGTCATATTATTGGAAGGGCATTAAAATTTAGTATAATAAGTTTTTAACTATATAGATAAGAATGAAAGAACAGTGAAAAATTTTGGATTTCATCCTAATTACTTATATTACTTTATTTTATGATTATTTTTAATTTATTTTGTGTAATTTTCTGATTTATTAACATGTTTTCTCCAAAACCTAATTAAAATTTAATATTGGTATTTCACAAAACAGTCTCTCAGTTTGTAATGTTATTTACAAGTGTATATGCACAAAGGGTTTTAATGTGTTAAAGTATGGATAAAATCTACAAAAATGAATTTTATTTTATCAGTGATACGTACACATAATTCAATCAATAAAAATTTTCAAAAAACTGGATATTTATACTTTATAAATAATACTCAGCTTTGTTATTTCTATTTTAAAAACATGGGCAAGTTTTACCTAAGTGCCTTAAATTTTAGTTTTTATCCTAGAACATCACTATGTGGAAAAAAAAAAAAAAAAAAAAAAAAAAAAAAAAAAAAAAAAAAACTATAATAACCATGAGATCACTACCTTGTACAACAGACTAATGCAATATTTTATCTAAAAATATCGTTATTGGTATATCATTATTGGACACACAATAAGGTACTGGTTGACACATTATACATCTAAGTCTAAATCTAAATTTATATAATAAGGTCCCTCCACACTATGGTCCACTGCAAGCCATTACCACCGTCTGGAGGGGCTTATCGAGGTCGACGATGGCAGACGATAAAATGACCTTGGAGGACGGAGGATGGCTTTGGAAGCTGCTTTTCTCAAAAGATCAAAAGCAGCGAGATGCGCTAATAAAGTGCGCAGTAGAACCTATGGACAAATCCATGCGCTCGGCTCATTCAGTGGCCCACTGTGTGTATGCAACCCGTAACCCAAGGTCACCATCAGGAAGTGGTGAACAATTGGTCATAGTTTGAAGACTACAATAGAAATCAAAAATAACTTTTGTAGCTATGTATTTTCAATCAATGTATAAAGTGTATTTTTTGTTGAATGCGTTGTGACGTACTGAATTAAGGGTAGGCGAGCCCGTTAATGATACAGGCTGGACATCTATTTACTCTGGATTAAATACTTTATTCATGGGAATAATTATGTATAGCTCTGTACAGGTTTCAGTAAATTCCAATTTTTCTGAGATCTCGTTCTGAGATAAACGTTAGCACAAATGTAACACGTGGGCATAGTGAAGCTAGTCCTTATCGAACACAGGAACAGTTCTCTAATTAGTACGGGACGCTGACACAATCTCCGGCCTGACGATCAGTACAGTTGACTTCCACGCTGAGGCTCGATACGCTCAGAGTGCGTCGCTGGAGTTCGTTGAGAAAACTAAGGATGCAGGAAGATCCAAAATGAGAGTAAGTGTCACTTTCAGCGATCTACTTCTCAGCACGAAGTAGAAAAAAATATTAAAGATAACAGGAATAAAAAAAACCCTTTTTCTCAGAGTTAAACTCATAACCAGAAAATAAGCAATAAGAGGATGTTTCCATGCATCTATAATCTATCAGTGATTCTATGGATATACTTTCTATAATACTTTCGCAATGAGAAAACACGAAAATTACTGAGGAGCAATTATGGATCCAAAATTCATTTGTCATAAACGAAAAACCTTCTATGAGTTTGAAAATCTTATTAAATTGTCATACAAAAAAAATTTAAATATAATGATAAAAAAGAGTAAAATAATATGATGAAATCAAAAATCTTAAAAGCTTTTTCATTTTTATCTATGTAGATAAAAACTCATTAATTATACTAGGTTTTATGGTGGCCCTAGGCAAGTGTTCTGCAGTAATATGGTCCTGGTTTTAGTAATTATAACAATTAACTAAATAATAAAACTTTTTGAGTGGGCCGTCCGGAAGCGTTCTTGACATAGATACGTAGCTCATTCAAACGTAGTCAAATATTCATTTGTCAGATAAGAAAAACCTTCTATGAGTTTGAAAATTTTATTAAACTGTGATACAACAAAAAAAATTAAAAATGATGATAAAAAAGAGTAAAATAATATGGTGCAATCCAAAATCTTTAAAGTTCTTTCATTCTTATCTATATAGTTAAAAACACATTATACTAAATTTTATGGGGACCCTAGGCAAGTGCCCTGTCGGTAATATGGACCCGGTTATCGTAATTATTATAATTCATTAAATAATAAGTGAGTGGATCACCCGGAAGCGTTCTTAACATTGATATGCAGTCTTCTTATGTAGCCTCCACACTATGGCCAATTGTTTACCACTTCCTGATGGTAACCTTGAACGATGGTTCACGGGTTGCATCCACACACTGGACCACTAAATGAGCTGAGAACGTAGATTCGTCCATAAGTTCTACTGCGCACTTTAGTTGCGTATCTGGTTGCCTTTGATCTTTAGAGAAAAACCGCCTCCGAAGCCATCGTCCACCAAGGCTATTTTATCGTCTGCAGCCATAGACCACGATAAGCCAAACCCCCTCCAGCCGGTGGTCATGGCTAGTAGTGAGCCATAGTGTGGAGGGGCCTTTAAAAGCTCGGCTTTTCCGCCGGTCCCTGGGGTTCCACGCCCACTCTCCAAGGAGATATATTTAAACACCATCTTCCATTTTACTGATTCTATGGAGCAATACTTCCTTAATACATAACTGGAAAATTTAAAGAAATAATTAGGAATCAAAAATCTATCTGTCGTAAACGAAACACCTCCATATTTTTATTGGAAAGAGCGTGAAAAACTTATTGAACTGACATCAGACTGTTCAGTATCATCACTTTATAAAACAGTTTCAGTGACAGAATTCTGGTATTGCTTGAAGAGAGAATATCCATAGTTACTAGAAAAGTCTGCTGTTGCCATCTGAAACCACCTACATTTGTGAAATTGGCTTTCCTGCATATACCTTAAGGAAAACTAAACACCAGAATATGTTGGATGCAGATCATAATAAGAGAATTAAAAGCCATTCATCCCATTGACACTTTTTCCAATGTGCTCTTTTACTTGTACCATTTTATAAGAAAACTTTTTGTTACTACGTTACCTTTTGTAAATATTATCTACATTTTTGTACTGCTTAATATTGTTTGGCCCATCAATGCATGGCTTCTCTTTTTAGAAACCGCTAAAAAATAGCTTGAAGAGTTGTTATGTTTTCTTAGAACGAGTTTTCCTTTTGACTGTAGATTAAGGGAAATCTTATAAACAATATGCACAATTTTCAACTAAGTTTTATTATTTATAAATTTTCCATTTGGATCTGCACTTTATGATTTTTCGAAGAGCTCACATAGTTTACTTTTAACCCAGGTGCATAGACTGAAACCAGGACAAATTGCTTTATCTATTATAAAATTCAGTTTTACAATACTTATTTTACATGTAATACTAAATAGATATTTTTTCACAAATGTTTTCCTTTTCCATAATTTCTACAATTTCTAATCCTATGATATTTAAATCGATAGCTAATCTGTAAACCTGATGTCCTGTAGTATTCAATATTGTTTAAACGTATATTTATTTTATTCTGTGCAGTCCGTAACTTATATTTAAGATGCCCATTGATATGTAATCGACAGAAATGACTCGGGCATTAAAAGGCTAATTTTTGCGTTTATGTTTAATTAGTGATAAACATTAGACCCTTAGTTTAAACAATATATATTTAGGAGTTCCCCTGATATGCACGTGGTAAAAAAAGGGTTCCTTAGGGTAAAAAGTTTGAGCACCATTGGTTTACAAAAACGACAGGGACGATTTTATTTAATATCCTTGAATGACTTTGCAATTTTCTAAGCTTTATCAATTGAATAGTATATACAAGTGCACGCTTAAGTGTTTGTAGTGGATGACGTATTGCTATCATGTCAAATGTAATATTAGATTTAAGATTTTTAACCTTGATCTTTGTGTTAAGTTCAGCGTTTAATAGTTGTTACCTTTCCTACTTTACAAGCTGAACAGGTCCAATAACGAAGATAATAATACCTGAAATAAAAAAACCCATTTCTGATAATTTAGCTAAATATTATTTTATTTGTTAGGATTGATGTTAAAAAACAAACAAACAATTATGATCTCAAAAAGTCACCTGGAAGGTTATATTAACATATTGTGTGCGGGTACATTTCGCAGCGGAATTATACCGGGAGAGGGCGTTTTTGCGCGTAAATTTAGTTATTCAGTTAAATCTCAATAGATCGAAAATTATTTAATTTTTTAATCAACTCTTCATATTTTATACTGAAATATATAAACAAATATATAAATAGAAATATATAAATAACAACCATAAGATTTTTGTAAACAAAAAATATATTTTTTAATGGATAAATTTATAATAGTATCGTAAATACGAAAAAACAAATAGGAATAGCAGCATATAGTTTTAATTTTTTCTCGTTTTGTAGTTCCGCATCGACTAATGTAAAAACTAGTTTTTATTTGTCTAAATTTTTCCAGAATCTATGTAGTAGAGAAGAACATTCGGCTTCGTTTTCCTGTATATACCGCTATTTTTGTACCCACAAACAATGTTATTACACTACCCGTACTAGTACGTGACCTTCGCTCAAGTATCAATCGTCAGAAAACGTACTAGTACGTGCCCTGCATCCAATGTATGAATAACTCTTATCAGAAATGAATCACAATTGGTACTTGAAGTCATGGGTATCTCTTCAATTAAATCACAATTTGGACAGATTTATTTTACATGAAATATAGTATACAAGTGCACGCATAAGTGTTTGAAGTGGATGACATATTGCTATCATGCCAAAAGTAATATTAGACATAAGATTTTTGACCTTGATCTTTGTGTTAAGTTCCGCATTTAATGGTTGTTACTTTTTCTATTTTACAACCTGAAGAGGAACGAAAACGAAGATAATAATATCTGAAAGAAATAAAAATCCACTCCTGATAATTCAGTTTTTTTTTATTGTTGTTAGAAATGGCAGTAAAGAAAAAAGAAACAACTGTAATCAGAAACAGTTGTCTACAAGGTTATATTAACAACTCTATCAGAAGTGAACAACAATGAATCGCAATTTATACGTGAGGTTGTGGCTATCACTAAATTAGATCACAATTCGTATATATTGCGTTTACATAAAGTCATATTAACATTAAAGAATTTGAATTTCTGTAATAAAACAAGACAACCATGGGGAAAATTTTAAAAAGCAGAAAAATTAATTTTAGTCAGGCCTCAGGGACATTGACACGTGCTAAAATCGGCGAGGTTATAGTTTTCCAAGTCTGCTTGATACTTTTTTTTTCTCTTTTGTCTGAGAGATTTTACTCGTTTTACAGCAAAGTAAGAATGAAAGAAACCTTGAAGAGCTCTGTTTATTCTGAAAGAAGACTCCGTGTTGTTTCAGAGCTGGAGACAAGGAACTACAAGATTAATTCGGTTGGAAAAAATATAACTGGAAGGAATGACAGCGCTTTGAATTAGGGAACGTAGAGTGCTGTAAGGTCATTCGTTGAGTCAATTCCAACAAAACTTATTTCTTTGTGAGCATTGACACCCTTGTCTTCAGTTTATTAACAGTAGTGGTATATATTAACATTTTATTAACAATACTGGTGTACAGAGAAAATATCGTGTGTATTATTAGCCTTGATACATGGCTTATAGATAATACACACACAATATTTTTTCTGAAGATCAGCGCTGTCCAACTGGTGACATGTGAACCAAATATGGTACCTTAATTGATTTTTGAGGCCTGCAAAAGAAATCAGTTTTCTTGAACAAAATACTTTAAGGAATAATATTGCTGTCAATTACGTACACGATTTACTTATTTACGCAATGAAATGAAGGATGTTTTACTTTATACAAAAGAATAAGGGTAACTGAAATAAAACAATATACCTATATGCAAAATACGACAAAAGCTGGCGTTTACAATGACTCAAACGTTGCAAATTGTATGAAAGATCTAAATTTTATTATTGATAGTTTAAAAATCAACCCAAAACATTTTAGAACTTATTTTAACATATTTAAATAAAAGGAACCAGCAAGTAAAGTATACAATCCTGAAATAAATGCTGTTGTGAAAAAGATAAGTTTTATTTTTCGTATACGGTAAATGAAAACAGCATTAAGCAGGACATCTAAATGCTATAAATCTCATGAGTCGTAGTAGGCTAACGCTATCAGAAATTGACGTACAAAGGATAAAAATAGTAATTCTGGTACGAATAATTTACATAAAATCTTTGATTGCAGATTTTTATGTATTTGGGAATTAACAGTATACCTGTAACGGTATCTACCGGATACCATTTCGATTTCGGACTTAAAGATGTGAGGTTCAATAAATTATATCTCAAGTGCTTCTTTGACACAGTAAAGATCATGAAGCTGAGAACGTTTAAATGAGCTTTTATTATGCCATGTTGTGGAGCAGGTGTGCATATATCACACAACATAACACAAGCAAAGAAATGAGGTCTGTTGAGAAAATGTTGATACTCAAGTAAAAAAGGCATAAGGAGATATAAATGAAAGAAGACTTGCCATTGACGACAATTTATTTTAAACTTAAAACTTATATATCGCTACAGATCTATTTATCCTATTTTGTTAATTTCTCCAAGCCTACGTAAGGCTTGCTCTTGATTAGATTATTTCTACAAAGCAAGTGTCAGGGAGTCAGAGAATATAACGCCCGAGGACTTAAAAAATGGTCCTATCAGCCTCTGCTTATGTTGATTATTTCCTATGTTTTTACTTTTCTATGATTCTCTGCTAATTGCGCTAAGGGAACAAACACTGTACGATGTCAGTACCTCATAAGGAGATGGGGGCGACAAACCCGACATGTCCAGCCAAGGTCGGATAAAAAACTAGTCCACTGGAAGCTCTTTGCCTCTCCATCTGTCGCCCATTGATTTCAGCGAGAGCAGTCTCTAATGTATGTTTTTGTTACATCAGTGAAAACATGTAACGGACTGTAACTCTTTCTTACAGCCTTTTACATGCTTTTACACCCTGTTTATCCAGTCCTTTATAAATCCTATTTCAAATCGATCCAATGACACCAAAGAAGGAGTAAAGGCCTATAGGAGAAAGAGATCCCAGCTAAAGAGTGAGAGGTAAGTCTCTAAGTCATACGTTTCCAGCTGGAGCGGGATCGCCATCCAGTGGGTGTTGAAGATTTTCATGAGGATGTAGCAGGTTCATACGCAAATAGGGAGCATTAAGGTAGTCAAGGGGGCGGCCAGAATATACAATATCTATAAAAAATCAATAAATCAATCTAATAATATGGTATTTCAAAATAAATTAGAGTTTTTTGCAATTATAAATTAGTGAATTCTACAACGAGCCACCGTTTGTTCACCACTGGGCAAAATGCAATTAAAATTTCTCCATTCTAATGGAGAAATTTTAATTGCATTTAATCCATTAAATTTGGCTGAATGTGAGCTCAGAGCAGTAGTTGTTGACTGTCTAAAAACAGGAACATCACTAAACATAGAGAATCACAAAAATGTTAATGAAAGTGGAACTCAACATTAATAAATTGGGAAAGCTTAACCATCTTATTAATTTAATTTAATTTTTTATTGACTTTATTCTCGTTTAAACAAGTTTTCATTTGGCGGCAGTTTTAATTAAGTTATGATTTCTGATTCTTGATAGATAGATAAACAGACAGATAAAGCAGATATAGAAAATAAGCAACACTATTTTAATATTTCATATAATTAATTATTATGAAAGAGGAGTATTCGAATATATTTTCCTGTGAAGGGCCGGTGGTCCAGAAAAGGTTGGGAACCTCTGCTCTAAGTTATTTAGTAATTACTCTTTAGGCTATTTAAACTTGCCATCTTTCACTGAGAAAGGATGGCAAGTTATTTCACACTCTTGTATTGCTGTATTTTCTGTTTTGTGAGTGTGACGCCTATTAAATGTTTATTATTTATGATACCTCATAATTGTTGACATCTATCTTTACTTCCCTACATTTCCTATGTGTGACGCCTATTATTTTTTTATTATTTATGATACCTCATAATTGTTGACATCTATCTTTACTTCCATACGTTTCCTATGTGTGATGCCTATTAAATGTTTATTATTTATGATACCGCATAATTGTTGACATTTATCTTTACTTTACTACGTTGCACTGTTAACATTTAAAAAAATTATTGGTACACATTTTAAGGTTATATTTTCAAACTTACTGGTAAACCGGTTCACCGTACTACAAACCTAATATCAATAGTGTGAATCGCCAAAGAAAGAATGACAAAAATTTTAACAGAAAATAATTAATGTAAATAATTGACGAAAAAAAAAGAAATCGCACCAGTGATCATGAAACTCACATGGAAAGATAAATAATCTGTGTCATATGCTGTCATTAAAAATAAATAAACAAAAACATGAGATGAGATAACGTGTCAACGCCTTGAACAAAGTCTGTCTTATCGAATTTTCTGGAAGGATACTACATCATTATTTATATTATTCGCAATTTAGTAATCAAAGTGGATAATAATTTCTTTTTCCCGTGTTTCGAAAATCTTAAGCCATGAAAACTTTTATAACTGAGGTCATTCAAAGGGTCAAATCTGTCAGATTTATTACTTTTTTTTCATTTTCTCTTTTAACGACAGGAAAATTCCTGAAAGGATTACAAAGTACATCTGTTTTCTAAAATCTACTAAACTTGACTGAGATAAAAGAGAGATAATCTAAATATCCCTAATTCTTACCAGATTAAAGACATCATAAACAGGCTTACCATTTATACGGCCTCTGGCAGTTTTAAGAATTAAGCTTGGCAAATATATTAAAATTGTCAGGACATGTTTGTATAACTCTATAAAGAAAATGTGGATGTGCTTTCTTCACGGGACTACATTTTTGATTAAATTCCAAGTTAGTATCAACAAATAATTATTTAATATTAATAATAATCAACATTTTGAGTAGAGAAAAGATGATTTCTTATTTAGATATATGCTTAAAAAAATCTGAAAATTCCTGTCTGCATGACTTTTACTTAAAGCTTGGTTAGAGTTTTATAACACTGAATCCAAGAAATAGACATACTGTGCCAAACACAATTTACTTGGGTTTGGTTTGGTTTGGAGCGCTACGGTCTACTGTTTTGCACACGAGGGCTAATGAGACCGGGACCTACAGTTTTAAAGCCGATTCCAAACGGCTACAAACATCCATGCCAGCAGCGGGATTCGAACCCACGAACTCCGGTTCCGAAGAGCAGCACTCTACCATTCGGCCATCGTTCGGCACAATTTACTTGGGAATATATTTTAACCTTTAATGAATGGTTAACTACAGGATTTGCGCATATTTGTCTTCCTCATTAGCTTAATAGCTTATGAGGACTAATAATTAATGAAGACTAGTGTTGAAAGAGTAGAGAGTATGCTTGAAACAAAAAAACTGTAGCAATTTTATGGCGGTAGGTTACAAGCTCTTAATTAACACTTATTGGATAACTTTTCACTTGTCTTTCTGTATTCCTAGACAACACATGGTAACGTTTGTATACAGTGTTTCTTTTAGGGTTTATGGTCATCACTTATTCTAACAAACTTTTTACCATTGAGATAGGTAGCCAACAAATGGAGAAGTTGGGTGTAGCTGAGTGAAGTTGAGAGAGGGCATCAATCGAATGCGGAGTGGAGTGGAGTCAGTTGTACTGCAGTGTTTTAACCCCTTGAGGACCGGCACGTAATTGCTATACGAGTCGACGTTGTGAAAACAGTGAAAACGTAATCTAGTAATTAAAATCAGCATTTAAAAATTAAAATAAAACTTTCAGATTTCCGATTAAGCATACGCGAAGCTGGTCTTTCAATATCATCCGCAGATCATCGCGTGGAGGCGACGTGGACTGATAAGAGTAAAATTGCTGCGTTGCGTATACGAGACGTTGATCACGAAGGGGTTAATACTGTTTTCTAGCAGATATTAGTGAGGGAAAGGAAGGAAAGACAGGTAGAGGAGAAACTGAGTCAGCTTTCAAAAAGAAACCACACCATATCGAAGCGGAGTGAAGTTGAGCCTTGCGAAGCCACTCTGATAGACTCTACTCCGAAATCGGGGCCACACCAACTAAATACAATGGTTTGCAAATCACATGCTCAATCCACTACATTTTTAAGTCAGCTCTGCTCCTTATCCTGTGGCCCCCCGCTCTTTTTTATTTCCTATTCAACAATTAGTATACATATTTTATTTCTGTAAGTGCACATCTTTTATTTAGGAAATATGTCCTCAATGGAAAAGAAAAGTTATTGTCCCACCAAAGAAGAATTTTTTTTCGATTTTGATGAACAGGGATAGTGAAGATGTATTAGTTGATAATGAAAAGAACAATGGAAGTAATAATTCTGAAAGCGAAAATAGTGAATCAGAATCGGCTGATGGAGAGGAAGTAATTGTGCAATCTAGAAAAAAAAGGGAAAACCGCTAGTAGTGAATTCATATGGGTTCAAATGAATTCGTATTCCACAATACATGATTTCGATAACGAAATATCATATTGCCAAATAGACAATATTTCAGAAAATACTTCGGCCTTAGAAGTTTTTGTTTTACTTTCGGCCTTAGATTTTTTATTCACGTAAAAGTTGAACAATCTTATATGTATTATGATTTCGACCAAGAAAAAGGAGTAAAATATTATAAACATGTAACGGTGGATAAAATGTATGTTTTATTAACAATTCCTTTACGCTGTCTGAGCCCGTTCGACCAGGTCGGATCATTTTAATCATTGCTGTCCCAAAAGGTTAAGAAAAATGTAGACGACAAATGTCTTTTACGAATTTTTATCTCAGTCTTATGAAACTTTGTAAGCATACATATTGGGGTACTACTAAATGAATAAAATTAAAAGTTTCTTTTATAAATCAGTATAAATTCCAATCTTTGGAGGAGTGGGAAAAAACGGTGAGAAAGGTTTGAAAACAAACAAAGGTTTGGGGTTTTTTTTAGTTTAGCTGCTCAACTTTAATGACATTCTAAAGTAACACATTACCCAAGCATATAAAACAATAAAAATTTAACTAAATAGTCGTATGCAGCTCTTTACGCAAGTCAACATGGTGTCATTTCTCTAAATCTCTTTCAAACTAGAACATAACGTTCTCTTGACCCACTAAAATTCGAGTGGAGATGAGTTGTTCCTTCACAGTTCTTTATTCAGATAATCTTAAAATTTTTTGTTACATTTTCAGACTTTCTTAATTCAATTATTCATTAATTCCTACAAAGCTCTTACTAAAGTATCCTTATATACATTTAAAAAAACATATCCATTTTGAGGTGACAGTGAAACTTTCGAAATGAATTTATTTTGTTTTTGATTCATCGGATTGAAAATTTAATATGTTTTTAGCAATATTGTCCTGTAGATTCGAAGTGCCTATTGAAGACAATAAAAGTTCTGTATAAACTAGCAATAACCTTTATTAGTCAAGCAATTAACTTCTAAAGCTCTCAGTCGAAGAACTGCTTATAGCAGTTTCAACGCAAATTTTTAAAGAGTTAGAGAACATACGAGAAATATTCAATTTTTAAGGAAAATTTGCATATTTTATCTCCAATGTTTAAGACAAGATTTAAAACAAACTTAAAAAGATGACAATCATCTTCATCTTCATGCAGCTGGAACTGAAAATCTGCCCGTGGGTAGTTTGCGACTGCATCCATTGTACCACGGCAGTTTCATTCCAAAATGTGGCAATACATTTATCTGGAAGTATTCTTAATTTCTTCGTAATGTCTTAATAATTGAATGACGAATGAGCTCACATTTAAGCCTACATAGGTTTATGGCAGCCATAAGGCCAAATGTGAATGGAACAACGTGAAAAATTTCTTACATACGGCAACGGCCCTTTACATAGTCTCCCAGTCTATGTGACAGGATTAACATTGTAGCCTTATATATTTTTATTTTCACGTGGTAGACATTATTTTGTAGATCTTCAGATTTTAGGTCGATACATATAAATTAGTTTCTAAAAATTGAAACATTTCCGCAGTTAGATTTTTTTTTTATGAGAAATAAATAATTTACTATGCGATTAGGTTGAAAGGTAGAGAATGACAAGCTACACAAGTTAGGTGATGGACTTCAAGATTCCGCTGCTTTCCTCTCGTGTGGCAACAAAACCTTATGCAGGATAAACCCAGGCCTTCGGGCGTGGCAGGCGAATACGCTAGCCACTATTCCTAGAGGAAAGTAAACAAAAGTTCTAAATATTTAAAATATTTAAAACAAGGAAATGGAGAGCAAAAAACATTTAATAGAATAGAATGGAAATTTCTTTTTGAGAAAACCAAGGTCCACATTGGGCTGTCCCGCAATAAGGATGAAAGCTCAAATTTAGAATCCTAGATTTTCATGAAAATTCAACTTACGGATATATAAAATCATTTCCTATGAAGCTAACTATTCAATGAACAAATAAAAGAATATCAAATACGTTCAAAATCTATTTTCAAGTAACATTAAGGGAAAATTACTAGAAAATTAAAAGTTACAAATAGTATTAATAAATAATAAATATTAAATACTAAATACTAAATAGTATAATAATCTTGACTAATTCAATTGTCTAATTCATATTAAAACTGTGATTAATTTGTTAAAGTAAATCCACAATTTAAAGAATTGGCAGAGTGGCAAGGGCATTCCATTATTACTACAGGGAGCAAAACAATGCAGTAATGGTACGGAAATTTGAAGTACTCAACCCTCTAAATTCTGATCTATCGTGTTTTTCTTTTATTTTCTTTCTTTATTTTTTTTGCACTTCATAACATATATCTTAGTAATAGTGGCAAGGCATTTTAAGCCCAGTTCAATATTTCATTTAATATTATATTTCCCATAGAATTTCGTGACTCCGGATATTTTATATACCAACACAATTGAAGAAATTAACTTCTTTTTTTCCAAAACAGATGCGCAGATCTGATAATAAATCTCGGATTTATAAGCAGATCACAATTGAGTACATATATGTATGACGTACATAACTGAATCATAGTATAGTATCTACGCTAATGATATACAAAACATTTTGTAACATCTATCGTCCTCATGAAGTATAAAATGAAATTAGTCAATGGTGAAGAGTTCAATTTACATTAATTCTTGTGATTAACCTTAATCAGAGGTTCAGAGGTTATGTTTATTAATATTTTGCTTTAATTTTTTTTTTTACTTTTTGGGATACATCATTAGGACAATAATTCATACTGTTTGTTTATCTTCACTGAGGATAAAATAGTCGTATTTTATTATGAGTTACACCTGTGTATTTTTTTCTTTTAGTTCCTGAATTGTGTTCACTTTAGTATGATGTTTTTATTACCAAAATGGCATTGCGTCTTAAAAAATCTTTTTATAGCACTTTTCGTGCAGTTTTATGACAAAAGGAAACAGAAATATAATAGAAATAGATGCTTGTATACTTTCACTGGCAGCCATAACAGTAACGTAACTTTACCTCTTTCTCTCACACACACACATACACACGCTTTCAAAATATGCATATACATGTACATACATACACACACAATATATATATATATATATATATATATAATATATATATATATATATATATATATATATATATATATATATATACAGGGGAGTACCAAAGGGGGGGTTAGGGGTTTAAACAGCCCCCTTGAGCTCAGACAAAATGGCAAAAAATAAAAATTTTAGTAGAAATTATGAGGGGTATTATTTTTTAGAACTATGAAAATTATGAACTCCTTGAACGAACCTTGAAAATTATGAACTCCCCCCCCTTGAACCAATTCTGCGTACGCTACTGTATATATATATATATATATATATATATATATATATATATATATATATATATATATATATATATATATATATATATATATATATATATATATATATATATATATATATATTATATATATATATATATATATATATATATATATATATATATATATATATATATATATATGAACAGGAAAAATTTCTATTCTTATTATACTTGAAGTAACCTATGCTTTTTTTATAGCCGGGCTTGCTTGGAATTTTAAAATTTATACAGTCATGCCAATAAGGCACTCACAACTAGAGACTACAGAATAGCTTTAAAAACTCTTTTATTTTTCCATCATGTAAAGCGAGAGACACTGGACATATCCTACATATTCAAAAATTACCACACATCTTCATTGTTGTGAGAATATCATCCTTCAGGAGTGGGTAATCACATAACTTTTCTTCTTTCTTTAAGAGACAACTTAGGAAAGAGATAGTGGCTGCGCCATGACTTTTAAAACACTATGGCAGCAAATTATGTATTGAAAATAGAAACATCCAAATGTAATTTGCAAGTGTACTCGGTTTTTGCTGAGAGATTTGACATTTGGTTTAGAAAAAAAATGTAAGAAAAATCACAGTTAGCAGTTGTTAATGCAGACTTTTGTTTCGTGAAGGGTAGAAGGAATCCAATCTCAACCACTTCTATGATTTAATTTGGACACCTGGGAAAGCAGAGATTAAATAATAGAGCGTGAATTGGGAGAACTTTGAGGATATTCTTCAGAGACAATCAAAACTTGGAAATTACGTGAGTTAAAAGCGATTTTAACAAGGGAACTCTTTTATAATAAGAAAATAGATGAAAAAGACCCACGCTCGCGCAAGCTTTTAGGATAATACGGTCAGGCGGAAGCATTTTTTAACTATTTGATGAGCTTGCAAACAGATAAGAGCACTCAGCGCGTGGACATGGAACTGTGAACACATTCTAAGCTTATCCCCGCCTAGAACAATGAAAATGGCGCAGGTTTTGCTTTTTGAAGAAACGATAATTTAATAAACTTATTATTATCAAGAACGACTGTTTTCCATTCGCCTTAACACTGGATTACGACATATATATACATACATGACATATATATTCACATACACACAAACATGTATATATAGAAATGCAAATATATGTGTGTATGTATAGGTGGGTGTGAGAGTAAGGGACTATTTACTTGTATGTTTGTACGACGTGAATTGATTCTCTAATCAAATCCACATGGTTTGTTCTATAACTCGAAATTCTTTCGAAGCTATTTTTTGAAACTCTTAAAAAAAGTTCCAACAAAACTATTGAAGATAAAACTGAGGCACACCCACGTTGTCTCGTGATATAACCTCTTATCACCAATATATAAACTGTCCTGCACACTTTCGTAATTCCTCAGTTCGGAAGTTCAGCATTTTCTTTCTCGAACTGATAAAAGTAACAATTAAAAACATATATTTGCAGAATTTGTTTACAGACTTTAAAAAAAAAAAAAGACTGAAAATTCGACTTAAACATTTAAAATTTTGTTGAATTTTCATCCGAACGACACGATTTTTCAACGAAAGTGTATATACAAAGGCAGATTTACTCAGTATCAAAAATCTTTCTTGAAAATTATATATTTTACTAATATCTTTAGGTTAAAAGTTCAATATCTTCCTGGATTCTCGAATGATCCTCATATCCTAATCTATCGGTTGAAAAATACCTCAGAAATCTGCCAAACGAGAACGATATTTTTCTAACGGAAACTGGGGCAGACAAACGTAAAACATTGTGTGACGCCGTCAATATTCTCGATTGAGAGGTAACGTAAAGAATGGATTACAGTCAAAAATTGGAAATTTACTTTTATTCTTGATTAACTACGGCTATTTACAAAGGAACGTTAATTCCCAAATCCTGTAGAACTGCAAAGGATGTTTGCCGGTAAAACTGCCTTACGACTATCACAGTCGAAAGAAAAAACAAGAGATTCGATAATCTCTTACAAGTGGGGAGGCTCTTCAGGGTGCAATCCAACCCAATTTATCGACCCGTTCGGTATCCGAGACTCTGCCGCTCCCTATATGAGCGGACTTATGAATCTCCGAACTAGAAAGCTGGCTCCATTAAAATAAAGGCGAAAGCTTCCACGAGGTCAACACACCTACGTAAAAAATGACGAAAAGCCTTGAGTCGCAAAATTGTAGGCTTTTTAAATCTGGGGGTCAGTTACGGTCCCGCCGACTGTTTTTTGAGTCAGTTAAGATCCCAGTTACTTGAGAACTCCAGCTAAAGTTACAGTTATATTTTTTAGCTGAATACTCATTCGCTGGCTGTCCCTTTACGCAATTTCAAATCATTCATTAACGAGATCTATCAGGGGTGTATTCTAATCCAGTCCTATTGTCAAGATTCCAGAATCTGCGAAGCCACGCTATCGTCCTGGTAAACAGGTGTACTCCGATCAGCTGTTTTGGCGCGTGCTTGGACAAAGGGGAGTCTTCACAATTGTGTACACTCCAGCTTTGTGGTAAATATGACGTTTCTTATGTATGTAAAATAAAAATTATAGTGTTATTAAACCTCCGTTGAATTTTGCACTATTCACTAACAAGCAAAATAAACAACTTTAATCTAATTAAAATATTAAATCTTATCTTTATCCGAACCGAGTACTTCAGCTATCCCCTATATACTAATAGCCTAAGTCCATCTGTCCTCGAATTTATGAAGCGATTGGATCAGGAATGGATAGAGGCATTCATATTGGATTCTTGATGAGTTAGAGTTAGCAAAATTCAAAGCGAATAAAGTTTATCTTCACCTAAACTATCGATCCAATTCTAAAATAAATTCGTATAAATATGCTTAACAGCCCAGCGAAAAATACTGTTGTCTTTAAAACGTTCGAAATCAATCCCTTCTCCCCTTTTCGAGCTTTTAATGCTATTATTTCAAACCTTTTTTCCCGATTAAGAGCAGGCGATTAAATTCATCAATTTATCACATTATAAGTAGATGAAAATAACATTTTTTTCTAGCATTATGGCGTCATTCCTTTAACCATCTCATTGAATCCTTTCTTGTTTTAAATGATTTAAATATCGTCGGCATTATTTTCATACGTTTCATCAGTGAACTAGGATATTACGTAAATAATTCTCTTTTATATTTGGCTTAAATAATAGATTAGATACATATGTGATTATTTTAAATTTAATTATCGATTTTTTTTTGTTGCAATGAAAATTTTATCACCGGTAATAACAAGAAATTCTTTTCATAAAATTCTAAGAGTCTATTTCACGGACTAATAAATATCTAGCTTTTAAGTTATATATCTTTGAAAATTTAGAAGTTTGTTCGTTTGTGTGTTTATTTTTTATGCATAATCACATGGTTTGCAATCGATTAGCTAAAATTTGGACATCATTCATATACAGAGTATCCCAAAAGGTCGTTTACAAACTTAACATGCTGGTCTGTCATATCACGATGAACAAGATTTACATAGGAACTTGTATCTTAAAATGCAAACTGTGACCGCTAGAGTGCTGTGATCACGAGTGTGGGGCAAGAGAAAAAAAATGATATCGACAGCGATGTTAATATGATCTTTACTACAGATGATGATTACATCACAGCAAATGCTCCCTTCGCCACAATGCACGTTTCACAACGTCGGCGCATGGATTCACGAACCCGTTCAATTTGGCCAGGAGTGTCATGGACACGTGCTGCTGCTTCAGCGATCCTGGCTGTAAGATCCATGTCCGATGTTAGGGTGTCTGTGGACCTGTGTGTGTGTCCTGAGTGGACTTCGTGTGTTCCCACAAGTAGAAATCCAGGGGAGTCATGTCGGGGGATCGCGGGGGGTCCGCTTCTACCGATCCAGCAATTTTTCTTGAATTAACTGCCCTCTAGCGGTCACAGTTTGCATTTTAGGACACAAGTTCGTTCCTATGTAAATCTTGTTCATCAAGATATGACAGACCGGCATATTAAGTTTGTAAACGACCTTTTGGGACACCCTGTATACCTCCAAATAATCCCTGTCAATATTAAAACCTCTGCTGTCCATCCTATCACGTAATATGACAAGATAAATTAAAGTTGGCAACTAACATACGGTCAGTAAAATTTTTTTAATGCTAACTTTATATTTTACCATGTCCAAAACTTTTCGAGATAATTCTAAACTTTTAAGATAAATTCGAGGAAGATAAAGTAACAATCTTATTACTTATCCCGTCATATGACGAGCAGCATATGCTAGTCATATGCTAGTTATACATATAAAAACCATGGTCTTGAGCTAGGGAGTGCTGAGTAAAATTTCTTTGGAACAGAAGCATTGCTTATTCAAATACCCAAAACAACATTACTCTTAATTACTTGTTGTTGAAGAGTGGGAAAGAGCAGCAGGAACAAGGGTGTAATTAGGACGAGTCTCTGCACGCATTTAATGTTCGTTTTCAACAAAACCGCAGGACCTTGACCGGTTTACGACGGACCTGGCAGGAGAGGTGAAACCATTTTGCACAATCTCAAAGCACTGAGACATAACTGCACTTGACACACCGGGGGATATTTATAGAAAAGGATAACAGAAGAAAAGAAAAAAAAGATTCCCTATTTTTCGTTTATATATTGAGTGTAAATAGAAATTATTAAATTATATTTACCGTATTTATGCGAATCTAATGCGCCATCGAATCTAATGCGCATCCCCATTTTAAAACTTTAAATAATAAAAAAATTGTTTGTCGGCGAATGTAATGCGCATCAATGGTATGAGGAATTTATTGAATCTTATTTTATACAACAATGGATTTGTATATAAACTATCAATCAATGGTATGATAATTTTATTTAAATTTGGATATCATATTTTATACAACAATGGATTAATACATAAAGTAGCTTCCAGACAAAGCATTGATGGTGGATTGGAGAGCCCACCGGAACGCAGTTCTCATACATTTCGGAGCCAGCAGTTTGTATCCTCTATGTAATAATGTGTCAACGATAAATGTAACTGTAAATGTAGTCGAGAAATACAGTAATCCATTGTTACGATTTAAATTTGGTTGACGTCATCGGCGAACTGCTGACGTACTCGAATCTAATGCGCACCCCAATTTTGAATACTACATTTGGCCAAAAACGATGTGCATTAGATTCGCGTAAATACGGTTTTTAAAATTTGTATCATCCACAATGAAATAGTATTAAACGACACATGATCACATGAAAGAATTTTTTTTTAAACCAAACATATTTTAATCTATAAAAATTTTAAATGAAATTGTTTTATATATTACCTTATCTATAGTGCTACCAAATAATGATAATACAAAAATTGAACCGCTCGTGCATGGTCAGTTAAAAAATTATTTAATAGAAATGTTTATATATCGTCCACTATTTTAATATTTTTTTTATATTCTGTTTGTCTTGTTTTTTATATTCTGTTAATCTAATTCTTGATAATCTAAGCAAAGACCATGCCTTTGCTTAGATTATCAAGTTTCCTGAAAATTATATTAGATCGGGTAGAAAATCCTGCATGGTTTAAACAAACAAACAAAATATTTCGATATTTCAAAAAGAAATATTTATATTTGTGTAAAAATATGTGTGCAGTTTTCACAGAAATTAATACAGATGATTAAGGTATCTCTACTGAGTTTCAGTGACAATATTAATCAAATGACGGTTTTGGGGGAAAATAGGAAATTTATTTTAATGATTTATTTAAAAATCCGTAATATTGACAATACGAAAGAGACTCTGTCTTTACAGTCTATGAAATAAAAATTAGGACAATTTCTGTTTATGATCGACAAATCAGAATTTATATTTAAACAACCGGAAGTCATAGTTTAAATGGATTTTATTTGTAAATTGTTAAATTGTTAAATGTAAGTTTTTATTTTAACTATAGACTTTTGCTGATGATTTTAGTTTAATTCCAACTGACAAAACTGGAGATTTTAAGCGTTTGCAACAAACGTTTTCTTTCTAAATAAAAAGTGAAAATTATTAAGAAAATAGGTGAGTTGTAACTTGTATAATGAATTATCTGTTATAAATTTAAAATAAAATGTGAAAATTATTAAGAATATAAGGGAGTTGTTACTTCTCTGTTGAATATCTCTTATAAATTAAAAATACAATGAGAAAATTATTAAGAAAATACTATGTTCAGTGATGAATATATATTTATAATAAAATGTGAAAATTATTAAGAATAGGTGAGTTGTTACTTCTATGACGAATATCTCTTATAAATTTTAAATAAAATGGAAAAATTAATAAGAAATAGGTGAGTTGTAACTTCTATGATGAATATCTCTTATAAATTTAAAATAAAATGGGAAAATTATTAAGAAATAGGTGAGTTTTTACTTCTCTGTTGAATATCTCTTATAAATTAAAATTACAATAGGAAAAATTATTAAGAAAATAGGTGAGTTGTAACTTGCATAATGAAATATCTCTTATAGATTTAAAATAAAATGTGAAAATTATTAAGCAGATAGTGAGTTGTTACTTCTCTGTTGAATATCTCTTATAAATTGAAAATAAAATAGGAAAATTATTAAGAAAATATAGATGAATTATAACTATGTTCAATGATGACTATCTCTTATATATTTATAACAAAATGTCAAAATTATTAAGAGATAGGCGATTTGTTACTTCTCTGTTGAATATTTCTTATAAATTAAAAATACAATAGGAAAATTATTAAGAAAGTTTAGGTGACTTGTAACTTCTATGATGAATATTTCCTATAAATTTTAAATAACAAACATGCAAATTATTAAGAAAATATAGGTGAGTTTGTTAACTTCTATGATGAATATATCTTATAAATTTAAAACAAAATATAAAATTATTAAGTATAGGTATGTTCTTACTTCTGTGACGAATATCTCTTATAAATTTTAAATAAAACATGCAAGTTATTAAGAAAATATGAGTTGTTACTTTTATGCTGAATATCTCTTATAAATTTAAACAAAATATAAAATTATGTATAGTATGTTCTTACTTCTGTGAGAATATTTTATAAATTTTAAATAAAACATGCAAGTTATTAGAAAATTTCTTTACTTTTATGCTGAATATTTTTAATTTAAAATAAATGTGAAATTATGAAGAAATTATTATCATATGGATTTTTCTATAATTTATTTTAGACATTTTTTATTATTAATCTAAATACTTGAACAAAAATTATTTATTTATATTTTGTCCCACCTGTCGGTAAAGAAAAAAAATTTCATTTTTCTTTATGAATATAAAATTTTTTTATAATTTATTTTTTTAATCTTTTTACCTTCGGGACAAATCTGAAATACATACGTATAACATTTATTTTTTTTCCTATTTTTTTATAGGACTAGAACTGTTGTTATTTTAAAAAGAAAGCATAATCTACGCTAGATACAAATTATTTCAAGCATATTTTTTATGAATGATCTCAAACATTATTTATTTTTTTTCTTATCTTTATTTATTTACGGAACAAAACCATTGTGGACTAACATCCTTTCAACAATATCAAATCTCCCATTTGATTTTTGAGGACTTACGACCAAAACCAAAGTTGTTTAAGGATTTAACCACAAGTGCTAAATAGTTGTGTATGAGCATAAGCAATAGTAGTAAGATAGCTAGAGTGCAATGCTTTCAACTAAGTTGAAACTAAGTTATATTCAAATGTAAAATCTGGAAAAATAAGATAGGTTATCCAGAAAAATTATGGCTGTGTGATTTCGTCAATAAACAAAATGTTACGAATTTAACTGACCAAACATTATTTATTTACCTTCGGGAGTTATCGTTATTTATTTCAGGAACAAAACCATAGTGGGAATATATAACGTCTAACGACCTTTTAACAATTTCAAATCTCCCATTTGATTTTTCAGGACTAAGGCCAAACTCAAAGTTATTTAAGGATTTAACCACTAGTGCTAAGTAGTGGTGTATGAGCATAAGCAATAGTAGTAAGATAGCTAATGTATAATGTTTTCAATATATATTCAAATGCAACATCTGGAAAAATAAGATAGGTTAGCCAGAAAAATTACGGCTATACTATGATTTCGTCAATAAACAAAATGTTATGAATTTAACTAACGAAACATTATTTATTTACCCTCGGGAGTTATCATTATTTATTTACTGAACAAAACCATAGTGGGAATATTTAACGTCTAACGACCTTTTAACAATTTCAAATATCCCATTTGATTTTTCAGGACTCAGGCCAAATTAAAAGTTATTTAAGGATTTAACCACTAGTGCTAAATAGTTGTGTATGAGCATAAGCAATAGTAGTAAGATAGCTGGTGTATAATGCTTTCAACTTATATTCAAATGAAACATCTGGAAAAATAAGATAGATTAGCCAGAAAAATTACGACTGTACTGTGATTTCATCAATAAACAAAATGTTACGAATTTAATTGACATAACTTTTGAAATAAACCGACTAGAAGCTGATGTTTATTAGTAAATGCATTTGCATATGCAAATCACAAATAGTTAAAATTATATAAATCCTCCACTTTATAACTTCCAAAACGTTTTACTGGCAATCCTATGAATATTTAAATAGACCATTTAGATAATTACATTTTAGAAGTTACTAAACTTTATTTAATGGAACCTTTAGGGCTTCTATCGGATTTGGAGGAATTAGTCTGCCATCTTGGGAGCATTTAAACTTCCCTGGTGACATCAGGAATAATATACTGAATGTGTTTTGTATCCATAATTTAAGTTAATTAAAGCAGTCTCCCATTCGATATTTTTAGTTTTAGTGTAAAGCACTGTTAAGATCTTGATCTGAAAGATTTTAAATTCGATTAAAACAGAGCATTAAAAACAATAGTAAAGATCCTTTTTTTCAGTGATTTTCTTTATGCATGTAAGCTTATGTGCCTTTTTAATGCATACTAAGGATTAAATGTGACTTCTAATCATTGATTAGTAACAATTTATTATGTACGAGAGCAATTTAAATGATTAATGATCATTTGAAAGCAATATACAAATTACCATTGCAGATAGGATTTTATCCTTAATTTTCATTTATTAAAATTGGAGTGCTATTTTTAAACCCATATTTTTCTCTTTTAAAATACTAAAAACCTTCTACACTCAAGAGCGAAAACATTATGACCACCTGTCAATAACGAGTTGGCCCACCTTTGGGGCGCAACACAGCTTCAACCCGCCTTGGCATGGATGCTACAAGTCCTTGGTAGATGGCCGGAGACAGATTGTACCAGATGTTTAAGCAACGGTTACGCAAATCCGAGATATTGCGAATTGGTGGTCTTTGAACTCTGAGCTGCCGTCCTATGACATCCCAAATGTGTTCTATCTGATTGAGATCTGGTGAGTTAGGCGGCCAGTACATTAACTGGAGCATCATGTTCCCTGGAACCACTCCAACACAATTTTAGCCTTGTGACAAGGGGCGTTGTCCTGTTGGAACATTCCATTTCCAGCTGGAAAAACAGAGACCATGTAAGGGTGCAACTGGTCCATAATAATGATGTTCAGATACCCTACAGCATTCATGGTCTGTTCTACCACAACCATGGGTCCCAGAGATGCCCAAAACAACGTCCCCCAAAGCATACTCCACTCGGAAATGTTTGCTCGGAGTCTTCGAGCCATTACAATCTGCTCTCTATTAAAATCGCTTAGATCCGCAGACTTTCCCATCACACACAGAAGTGAGTGAAAGAATGAGCAGCAGTTAAAAACAGGGCTTCGAACCGGAACTGAACCGAAAACCGAAAACCTGAAAAAACCGTTATTTTGGTCGGAACGAAAACCGGAACTGAACCGAAAAAAATATCGGTTTATTTCGGTTCGATATATCTTTCAGTCATTTTGTTACTGTTACCAACTTATCAATATTTTCTAATTTAACGTCAACTTTATAATTATCATTACATGTATACTGCTTCTCGATTTCCTATTTTGATATTTGTTGAAAGAGCGTTTTCAGGTTTGAAATTTATTCTCCGAGACAACAAAAGTAATCTCAGTGAAACCACGTTAGAAGATATATTAATAATTAGAGGCAATTTTCATATGTTAAATAAATAATATATTTTTTACATAATTATTGCAAGGCCAAGTGCACGATGTGAGAGTCAAACGACGAATGTGGGTAATCATGAACCTAGTTGACAAATGCGATTTTGATAATGGATAACAATGCCAATGCTCGCCGCTCTTATCGTACCTGCTGTTTGTATCAATTCACATAGTGTACCAATTAAAAAAAGAGTAAAATATTCTAAATTTTGATAATTACATTTTTTGTTTATGATATAATTATACCTTTAGTAAAAATAAGAACATACATAAAATGAAATTATTCATTTGGAACTGAACCGAAAACCGTTATTTTTGGCGGAGCAAAAACCGGAACTGAACCGATATTAATTTTTTAGTTGAACCGGAACGAAAACCGGAACAAAAAAAATTACGGTTCGAAGCCCTGGTTAAATACCACTCTTCCACCTGATCACGTGCCTTCCACTTCATCCAGGCGAGTTCATTGCAAAATGTAGGGTTGGTGATAATGTTTTGGCTTTTGAGTGTATAATAAAATTAACAAAATATGTTTGGTACCTAAGCATTTAGAAAGCTTCAAAAAGAAAAACTACAATATTCACTGGAAACTGTATCTTAATCTGTAGTCAGAATTTAAGTTGCTAATAATTCCTTTGGCTTTAATCTTATTTTAAATTTTGCTAAATATATATCATCAGCAGGTTACTATTTTTCAATGGAACATCTCACTGCAAAATAAATGTTCTAAGTTTCGTTATAAATTATATCCCTAATAAATATCCGTAATATTCTTATTACAGTTTTCGCAGTGAGAGTGCTTATTGGAACGAAAAAAAATTTGAAAGACTAGTGTTAAAAAAATTGAGAAAATAATTATGTAGGGTTAATTTAACACTTCGCGTTCGAGCAACGTATTTTTTCGTTTTTTGCAGTCTATCACTGGAGCGTGGGTCACGTAAAAATACGTATTTAGTAGATTTGTGGTGGATACCCGCTAACCACCACAAATCTACTAAATACGTATAATTATATGTATATGTGACATTATATGCGTGTTGTTTGTGTTGCTGTGCTACGCTTTGTATTTTTTCTTTCCACAAGTTAGGATTGTCGAGTTACTAGGTAATTTGTTGCTTTGTTTCGTCTTCAATCGAATTCCTAGCTGCAGAACGAACTCAAATCTTGTTTTGTCAATTTGAAGCTTGTTTTTTTATGGTTGAATACAAAATTGATAAAATGAGCCGTTGTAACAAAAATAGTGATGAAGAAATATGCACTGACAGATTTTCGGACTTTAATTTTAAAAATCGTTTATTTTTGTGATTTCGTAAAAAATATTGGGTTTTTTTTTGTTAAATAATCATACAATATATATTAAAGTGTAAAATAAAATAGTTTCATTCATAAAAATAAAGTAGTTTTCAATTTACTGCGATTTTTCTGAATATCTAAACTTTCGCGCGATTCACGATAAAAAGCCCGTTGCACTCGCAAGTTGCCGAAGTGCACCCGCATGCCAAGTGTTAATACTACTGGCATAAAAATATCGGGAATAAAGTCGGGAGAAAAAGGTATCAATTTATTGGTCAATATTCATTAAATATTCTCCAAAACAAACAAAATAAAAACAAACTCTTCTGCAACGGCATTTTTGATAATGGTTTTATTAAATCTTAAAAACATGGTTTAAAGTTGTTTTCGTGAAACTCCCACAGATATCATTTGGTATTTTCTTTTAGTGTATAAACAGACCTTAAACGGAGAGTAACATTTGCAGTTTCAAATATGGAAATAAATAAAATATTGCAAGGCCAAATCAGATGAATACGAAGCTTATAAAGCTGTGTTTATCGCATTTTTTGTTGAAAACAATTTAATAATAATTTAATTGTGAGAAGAAGAATTATTGTATTGCAAAATCCATGAGTTTCTTTGCCACATTCATGTTTTATTCTAAGGAATTATTTTATACAAACGTTGAAAAACATCCAGATAATATTTTTTCTTTGACAATAGGCAGAAATTTATTCAAAAGATTAAAACTAGCAGTTTCAAACATAGAAATAAATAAAATATTAAACATTTAAACATTTTGCATCACTAAAAATATTTATAAAAACAGTCATCTGTGAAAACCTTTTATAACAAATTAAATGTGTTTGTAGTAGAAATTTCATTGTAAGATCAAAATGTAAATGCATGTTCTTTGCTTTAAAAACAATTTTAATAGAACGATTTAAAACTGATTCAGTATTATAAACTAGATTTAAAACGGATTTTGAACTATATTGAAACATTTTATCCCATTGGAAATATTGAAAACAATTTCATCTTCAAACGAAAATAAAAAAAAAAATGAAAAGAAATCAAATACTGAGTGTTAATAGATATTCACTTAAGTAACAAATTTGTTTGATAAAAGTTTGTACTTAATTTTTAACATGTATTTTTTTTAAATTGAAATAAGTTTTGGTTTCAGTGTTACATGATTCAATGGACAACGATTATATAGCTACTTAAATATTGCAACCATCAAATCATCAGAAGGTTGATTTCGACGACCTACTAATGAAAGGAAAAATCCATTACGGTACAACGCTCTTGCGTTTTTTTTTTTAAAGAACATTAGGCGACATAACATCTGTGTCTTGCGCGCCTATGATGAAATATTCCCCTTCTTCCCTGATCCAAAGGGGACTGGATAGAAGACGAAACCGAAACTATTCCTCTCCGTTGGCTTTGTTTGCTAAGAGAAGAGCGATAATAGTAGCCAAGGAAATGACTCACAGCCAAATCTTCCAGTTTGGGAAGCACCGACGTCATAGGCCGTGACGACAACAAACAGCGAGAGCCTTATTTATACATACAGAAAAAGGAGATGCATTGTTCTACAACAGCTATTTTTACGTTTACGACGTCAGATATTATCGAAAGTCGTTTTGTTTTTGTTTTGAAAATAGTACACATCATTCATTGCTGAATATCTTTGGGAAATTTTTGTAAGATAATTGTATTTTTCCCATATAAATATAATTAATAATAGTTCACCAAAATTATTACTTTATAATAAAACGAAATTTTTAGATTTTCTTAGCATTTTAGAGTTATATTAAAATAATAGAGGAAACCCCGTTTGGAATGATATTTGCCCACTTTTTATAGCTAATCTTAATTAAATTAATATTTAAACTACCTTTCTAGAGTAAAATACTACAAGCTTCAAAAGCAATTAAGACTTATTGCACTTAAATTATTAAAACATGCAGAGAAATTTAATGACTGGTCTTGACCACAAAATTACCCTGAGAGTAATTAACGTATCTACAGTCATATATCCAGGACTGTTTGTCATCCTTTGTTTTAATGTTTCCTTAATTTCATATTTGCCCACTTTTAATAGCTAATCTTAATGAAATTAATATTTAACTTTCTTTCTAGAGTAAAATACTACAAGCTTCAAAAGCAATTAAGACTTATTGCATTTAAATTATTAAAACATGCAGAGAAATTTAATGACTGGTCTTGGCCACAAAGTTACCATGAGAGTAATTAACGTATCTACAGTCATATATCCAGAACTGTTTGTCATCGTTTGTTTTAATGTTTCCTTAATTTCATATTTGCCCACTTTTAATAGCTAAT
>CM063498.1:79670508-79683008 GCA_032207245.1 Pardosa pseudoannulata
TCCCAGTGAAATTTCGTCGCAATGTCCTCCATGTTACTAAACGATACCTTTGGAGGTGGCAGGCCAAACACTGGAATCTTCTGCTCTGCTTCTAAATTACAAAAAACCTTCTAGAGGTTTAGTCAGTCTTCAGTCCTCGTAGTTCCTCGCTCAAGGTGAGGTTTCTTACTACCCCCCAGCCTTGGACCAGACCCATATTGCAGCATGGTCTATTGTACCTGGTATAAGGCTTTCCTACATCAGGGAGATGAGTAACAACACCAACATAAACGTAGTACTTATCCGTCAGCACAGAGTAAGGATAAATCACCCAAAATCAATAAATAGAGTACAGTAGAAACTCGATTACCCGAAACTCTCCTATAACCGAAGTCGGTTTCTGCTTCACTTTTTTTCATTTTCTACTACCATCCAAAATTTCATCTCAATGTCCTCCAAGTTCCTAAACGATATCTCTGGAGGTGGCAGGCTAAGAATTGGGGTCTTCTGCTTGGTGCCTTCTTCTAAAATACAAGAAAACTTCTTGCGATTTAGTTAGTCTTCAGTCCTCGTAGTTCCTCGCTCAAAGTAAGGCTGCTTATTACCCTCAACTTAGGACCAGACCCATATTGCAGCATGGTCTATTAAACCTGGTTAAGGCTTTCCTACATCAAGGAAATGAGTAACAACACCAACAAAATAAACGCAGTACTTATTCGTCAGCACAGAGTAAGGATAAATCACCCAGCATCAATAAATAGAGTGCAATAGAACATCGATTATCCGAACCTCTATTAACGGAAACTCTCCGTTAACCGAAGTCGGTTTCTTCTTCACTTCATTTTCACTTTCTACTACCATCCAAAATTTTCTCTTTCTTCAATTTAAAATTTCTTTTTTCCCACATTCCTTTTGTATGCAAACAGTCCTTTCCAAACTACGAATACAGATAAATATTTTGTAATTCCCTTTTTTTAGAATTCCTTCTTGCAAGAACTATTTGAAGAACTTCTTCATATTGTTCTAAATAAAAAATCAAACCAACAATTAAACGGTCATTTATTCTAAGCACAATAAATATATTGCACCAATGACGATGATAGAATTAATGAACTGTCGATTATCCGAATAGGTTCGGATTCGGATAATTGAGGTTCTGTACTTTTATTTCTTATTAAACTTTCTACAGATGCAGTTTTAAATAAATTGGACATCTGTTTAGAAAAGTAATATTATTCTTTTTTTATCTTTGCATAGTTGCTTATATGTACTTTTGTTTTGTTCAAATTACTTTAATTACATACTATTACACAAATTATAATCATTACATATTACTTTATATTACTATTATATATTTTTTTTTATTACACATACAGATTATCATTAAATATGACTAATATTTTTTATCATAACATATTACACTCATATTTACACCATAATCATTACCCTCTTTATAACGCTTTTATTCAATTACAAAAGTTTACATACTTAACTTTATTAGAATCCCATTTATTCTTCTCTTTATAACGTTTCAAACTTCATTCACAGGGCTGTCTTCCTCCATGACACAGTTCAGGCAGGGGCCTTCCTCATGTGTCGTCCTTCAGTGGGTGCAAAGGATCAGGCAGGGGCTTTCCTCATGCGGCGTCGGTCCGGGCACACAAGACGAGTTGGTCCTGGTGAGCGGGGCTTAGGACTCTTGCCCCACTTCTTTCGAATCCCGACTTCAACTTCTCTCCTTAACTTCGTTTCCAAATTCCTCACCTCGGTTTTAACGCCCATTTTTCCCCTTTCCAATCGCTTGTTTCGGGAAATTTTCCTACATCTGCACTCCCTTATGGAGTGCAGGTGGGCTCATTAAAGTGGCCCCTTTTGTGCAAGCTGACATTACTTTTTAGCCCCTGCTCCCATAACTCACGGTTACATCTCTGTGCGAGCTGGACCATTACGCTGCCATTCCGTGATCTATACCTTCTCTGTAGGGGTCCCTAAACTTGACGTGAACAATTGGAGTCCTAAATTCCTCTAGGAAATTTCTCCCACGGTTGTGCATGTACGTGCAGACCACCGTGGGAAAGTACTTTGGTACAGTTGTATAATAAAAAAATGAAATATTAAATTTGAAAAATATATAAACTTCATTCGGGAGCCTCTATTACCAAAAGCTGCGTAGAAGCTATTAGTATTTAATAATTATGCATATGAATATGTGCGAAATGACAGTCAGAAAGAACGAGCTTTATAACTTTATTTAATCGAAAACTCTCTGTTACTCGGTTCGAATTCTTTTCTTCACTTAGCCAACTAGAAAACTTATTCTAACCGGGATAGACAACAATGAAAAATAAAACCTTGCAGACGAAACGATATAGTTTGCTGGAACAGGATGCAATCTAACTTAACCAGAACGAGGTCTGTATAATGCTGTAGTTTTATTTCACAGCTTGTATAAATATATCAACTGGGGTAAAAGTCCTTATTCAAAAATATGTACTCATTTATCAGTTTTTCATTTATTTTTTAAGGGAGTTTTGAAGGCCTTAAAAAACTGTAAAGGAATAAGTGAATTCTTGTTATCAGCGAAGTATGAATATCAGCATGAAAAGTATTCCTTTCAACATGAAAAGTATTTCTATTTTCCTGTTATGCAGAAAAACTAACTGGTGTCCCAAATTTTTATCACATACATAATATTGTTTAAGAAGTTTTTTTTAAATACAGTCATACAAATAACCTTCTTTGGAGTGATATGCAGTCTACGAAAAAAATATTAAATAAAATGTTCTATCTATTTTATGAAAATAATTTATCTGGAAAATGTTTATATTACTGGCTGTTTATATACTGGTATAATGAAAAATTTAATATTAATTTCGAAATAAATATGAACTTCATTCGATACCTCATTTATCAAACCCTGGGTGCGTAACAACTAATATTTATTAATTAGGTATATGAAATGCGCTAAATATCTGTCAAAAGGTTTTATAAATTTCTTTCCTAGAAAACTCTCTATTATCTTGAGTTTATAAACTATTTGTTATCTCTGTTATTTGAAGAATCGAATGCATGATTTAAAGAAGAGATTCCTACCCTTTTCTTGATAGGCCCCTTTTTTTAAAAACTATCCCAATGTTTACTTTTCGATAATAGTTTATAATAAAAAATATTCAAATACTGTTGCATATTATCTATGTGTATTTTTCTATCTTTTAAGAATCAGAAAGTAGAAATTGTTTAAAACAACCGTCAAATGTCATGAAAAATCTATTATTAAAAACTAATAGTTATAAAAACAATAAAAAATAAAATAAATTAATGAGGTGATTGAATCTGGTAGAGTTTTAGCAATTTGTTAAAGTTCCAGGTTCGTTAATATCATCCGTAAATTCTCCCGTTCAGCTATGTCCCTTTTCTTAGAAATTCTAGTTAATTTTTTTGTGAATAATACTTATTCAAGTCCCCATTCAAAAATATCTACTCACTTATCAGTTTTTTCTCATAATTTATATTTTAAGAAACAGTTTTAATAACTGTGAAAAGTTATGAAGAAATAAGTGAATTTTTTTCTTGTTATCATCAAAGTTTGAATATCAACAAGAAAAGAGAACTTTTGTTATTTCCCATTTTATAGCTATGCAGAAATATTAACTAGTGTCCCGAATTCACATTACCTTCAAAATTATTTAAGAAACCTCATTAAATACAGTTCTACAAATAATCTTTTATTTAACTAATATCAAGTTTACTAGAAAAATTAAATAAAATGTGTTTTTTTTTTGAAAATAAATTTGTTTGTATCGAAATATTTTATATAACTGAATTATTTATATAATGGTATGGTATGAAAACTAATATTAATTTTCAAATCAACATAAACTTCATTTGGGAACATCATTTACCAAAGCTTGGATGCAAAGTAGCTAATATTTAACCTCTAAAATGTTTCTTCTCATTCAAATTGATTAAAACCTGATATAGAAAGTGGTATAGCCTTTATCTGACAATCCAAACTTTAATGGTTTGCCAGTGAAATCTAAGAATTGGAAACCAAAAAGAGTGAGAAAATTGGACAGATCAATAGTTTCATTTACCCATATATACTGGCAAAAAATTGTATATTCTACCTGGGGAAAAGTACTAAGTGGTTAATAACTATGTATATTATTAGCTATGTATATTTGTTTTCACTGTAAAAGATTAAAACCCGACAAAGAGAGTGATAGTTTTTTTTTTTTTTTTGGCAACCCAAACTTTAATGGACTTAAGCGAATTGTACTAAGAATCAAAAAACGAAAAAAGTGAGAAAAATCAATGCTTTGATTTACCCATATAAACTGACAGAAAATAATACACTATATCCGAGCGGCTTAAGGACACAGCTGTTAAGTAATTAATTATGTGTATTAGTTTGTTAGATAATAGTCAGAAAGTTTTATAAATTTGTTTACATGAAAACTCTTTGTTATTTCTTCCCATTCATTTGTCCACATATCGAACAAAAAAACTTATTCTAACCGAGTAGACAACAATGGAAAATGGAAAATAAAACACTTAGTATATTGCATTGCAGGCGTAACGGTGTAGTTCACTGGAACAGGATATAATCTAACTTATTAACTAGTTTTATTTTATTTTCCGTTTGGTATATGCTTATATATAAAATTATTCTGTCCGTGTGTTTGTAATTGCACTCTTCCTAAACGGCTGGACTGATTTTGATGAAATTTTGTGTATGTAATTAAGTTGATTAGAGAATGGTTGAGATTCACAATTTGATACAATAGAAAATGTTTTTTTTATTAAAAATCCAGAACTATGCGCTTATTGAGTTTATTTTACAGCCGCTTGAAACCCTTCACTGCCAACGTATCTGTGGCGCAGTGGTCAGCGCAACGGACATCAGTTCAAGGATCGAATCCCAGTACAGGCGATGTGGGAATTTTAATTTAATCTAATTACGTTTGTAATGACTGTACGCTTGGAGGCATCAAGTATTTTTAAAATAATTTTTTTCCTTACTTTTCTATCAAAATGGTTCAATTTATAATTTATTTAAAAAGTTTTACAATTTTTGAATTTACAACGTTAAAACAGGACAACGTCTGTCGGGTCGTACTAATTTATCAAAAATTTTTCTCATAATTTAATTTTAAAACAGTTTTAATGGCCTTAAAAGACTATGAAGAGATAAGTGAATTTATTTTTTTTCGTGTTATCAGCAAAGTGTAGATATCAACAGGAAAAATGAATTGCTGTTATTTCCAAATTCCTAATTATGCAGAAATATTAATTAGTGTTCCGAATTAATATTACATGCAGAAAAGTATTTAAGAAGCCTTATTGAGTACAGTTTTACAAATAATTTTTAGGACAATATGTAGCTTACGAAAAAGAAAATTATATAAAATGGGATATTTCTTTCATGAGAATAAATTTATTTAGTCTCGGAACTGTTTATACCACTGATTATTTATGTACTTGTGTAGTATGAATACGAATATTATTTTTGAAATCAACATAAATTTCATCTGTGAACCTCATTTAACAAAGTTTGGATGTAAAGGGACTAATATTTAACCTCTAAAACTTTCTTTTCTTTCAAATTCATTAAAACGTGACATAGAAAATGGTATAGCATTTTTCTGCAGTCCAAACTTTAATGGTTTGCCAGTGAAATCTAAGAACTGGAAACTCAAATGAGGGAGAAATTAGGACAAGTCAATGGTTTCACTTACCCATATATACTGGCAAAAAATAATATATTCTACCCGGGGAAAAAAACTAAGTGGTTAATAACTATATATATTATAAGCTATGTATATTTATGCTAAGTAACAGTCAAAAAGTTTTATAAATTTCTTTACACGAGAAACTATATATATATATATATATATATATATATATATATATGTATGTGTGTTACATATATAGCATATATATGGTATATATATTATATATAAATATATATATATATATATATATATATATATATATACATATATATATATATATATGTATGTGTGTTATATATATATGTTTATATATGTATATATATATATATATATATATATATATATATATATATATATATATATATATATATATATATATATATATATATCTTGGGGTAAGAGTCCTCATTCAAAAATATGAACTAATATAATTATTTTGGTTTTTTATTTGTTTATTGGTATGAATTTATTTGTTTTTGTGTTATCAGCAAAGTGTAGATATCAACAGGGAAAGTGAATTGCTGTTATTTTCAAATTCCTAATTATGCAGAAATATTAATTGGTTTCCAAATTCATATTACATGCAGAAAAGTATTTAAGGATCCTTATTGAGTACAGTTCTACAAATATTTTTTTTTTTTTTTTGGGGGGGGGCAATATGTAGCTTACGAAAAAGAAAATTGCATAAAATGGGATATTTCTTTCATGAGAATAAATTTATTTAGTCTCGGAACTGTTTATACCACTCATTATTTATGTACTTGTATTGTATGAAAACTAATATTATTTTGGAAATCAACATAAACTTCATTTGGGAACCTCATTTAACAAGTTTGGATGTAAAGAGACTAATATTTAACCTTAAAGTTTTCTTTTCTTTCATACTGATTAAAACGTGACATAGAAAGTGGTATAGCATTTTTCTGCAGTTCAAACTTTAACGGTTTGTCAGTGAAATCTAAGAACTGGACACTCAAATGAGGGAGAAATTTGGACAAGTCAATGGTTTCACCATAAATACTGGCAAAAAATAAAATATTCTACCCTGGGAAAAATACTAAATGATTAATAACTATGTATATTATTAGCTATGTATGTTTATGATGAATAATAGTCAAAAGGTTTTATAAATTTCTTTACACGAGAACTCTATGTTATTCGTTTACATTCCTTTCTCCACATATCAAACTAGAAAACTAATTCTAGCCGGGTAGACAACAATAGAAAATAAAGCCTTTAGTATATTATACATTGCAGACGAAACGATGTAGTTAGTTGGAACAGGATGCAATCTAACTTAACCAGAACGGAGTATGTATAATTCTGCAGTTTTCTTTTAGTTCGGAGCTTATCTAAATATATCAACTGGGTAAAAGTCCTTGCTCAAAAAATGTTCCAATATATCAAAATCTTTCCTCAAAATTTATTTTTTAAAAGCAGTTTTAACAGTCTCGAAAAACTATGAAGTTAGAAATCTCATTATGAATGGGTATGGGATTTTTTGTCATAAGTATTTATCAGCAACGTATGAATACCAACAGGAAAAGTAAACTGTTGTCCTTTCCCGTTTCCCTAACATGCAGAAAAAATAACTACTGTCCAAAATTGTTATTACGCGCTGAAAATTATTTAATAATTTCATTAATTACAATTCGTCAAATAATCTTTTTTTTAGATATATGCAGTCTAAGAAAAAAGATTAGTTAAAATGTATTATTGGTTTCAATAAAATAATGTTTTTAGTCTCTAAATTGTTTATATTACTGGTTGTTTATATACTGATATAACAGGAAAACTAATTAATTTTAAAATGATTATAAAGTTCATTTGGGAATGTCATTAACCGAAGGCTTGACACGACTATAATTTAACCACTAAACAGTTTTGCTTTCTCTAAAAAATTATTAAAATCTGATCTAAAAAATGGTGTACCATTTTTTTGCCATCCAAATATTAATGAACTACCGATTAAATGTTCTAAAAACTGTAAATTGTAAAGCGTAAGAAATTCGGTCAAATCAAAGGTTTGATTTACACATATAAACTGGCAGAAAATAATACACTCTACCAGAGTGATGTACGGGCAAAACTGTAAAGAGTGAGACATTTGGTCAAATCAATGGTTTGATTTACACATATAAACTGGCACAAAATAATACATTCTACCCGAGTGATGTACGGGCAAAACTGTAAAGAGTGAGACATTTGGTCAAATCAATGGTTTGATTTACACATATAAACTGGCACAAAATAATACATTCTACTCGAGTGATGTACGAGCAAAACTGTAAAGAGTGAGACATTTGGTCAAATCAATGGTTTGATTTACATATATAAACTGGCAGAAAATAATACATTCTACCTGAGTGATGTACGGGAAAAGCTACTAAATGGTTAAAAATTATGTACAGGAATTTGTCCTGAATAACAATCAAAATGTTTTATAATTTTCTATACTCAAAAAGTAACGTTAGGTCTGTATTCCTTTGTCCATGTATCAAACAAGAAAACTGATTATTATTCTAACCGGAGCAGACAACAGAGGAAAAAAAACGTAGTATATTATACATTGCAGACAATAGAATGCAGTGAGCTGGAACAGTATGCAATCTAACTTAGAATTGTTTAAAAGGTTTCATTAAATACAGTTTTGCAAAAATTATTTTCAGGAATAATGTGTAGTTTACGAAAACAAATTAAATTCAAATAAAACCTGTTATTTATTGTATGAAAATAATTACTTTGTCTCCAAATTGTCTACATTACTGGTTATTTATTTATTGGCATCAATGGCGAGCGGTCCATATGTGCAGGGTGTGCATTGCACACCCTAGCAAAATTATGAGAGACAATAAATTTCTGCACCAATGTGTACCTATCTTTATATGGTATATAATAAATATTATTCATAATATATTAAAATATGTTGATTTGCTTGCTTGTATTCTCGTAGTGTGTGCTGTACTAGGTGCTGCGCTACGTAGCGAGTTCAAAAGCAAACAAACATAAGAAAATTTTATGTGTACGCACTGCGCACTAATAGAAAATAACGCTTTACATGTATGGGCTACTGGAGAAGCACAGCATACTATAGCACTGAGGCAAGTGCAGCTATTTTTCCTGCACTTGGTATTCAGAATCATCCGAAGGTACGGTTTATTAAGCGTTGTATTAGAGCGGGGACTTAGTGCCGAAGCGCTTTTGGCTTTTTAACTGTTTAACTGACCACACGATTTTGCAGACGGTAAATGTTTAAATTTATATATATTGTAAGATTTTGTTTTCATGGAAATACAAAAAAAGAATTTCATCAATATAAATGAAAAATGTTTTAGTGTGGTCAAGTAATTTCGGTGATGTATTATATTTATAGAAATAATTCGCTGAAAAACAAGTTTGTTTTGTTAGACAAAAAAGAATCGAATTCTAATAGAATAGTCCAAATTTTATCATCCATTGTGTTTTACAGACAGTATATAAGTTATATCTGTAACACTATATCCCTGGTTTTGTTTTTAAAAATTGTGAAGATGCTTTTCGCAGAATATATGATTTCCAAATGTTAAAAACAATTAATAAATATAATTTAATCCACTGACCGAACGAGAAATGTTCTATTGCGCCAGAGTGCAGCGAAATCCTCTGCACGTAGACTAGACTTTCGGTTTGTCGGCATAAATGAGCATCCTGATGAGGCACCGCAGCGGCAGGCGCCGTGTGGTGCTTCGTTTGCTGAAGATATGTTTTTCGTGGAAATATAAGCTTTTCGTAATTTTATTAGTAATACGGATAGAAGTATGGATTTTGAGTACAAATGAATACATTTTTATGGTTTTTTTTATTATTGTTGTTGTTGCTCTCTGCACACCCTGCTTGAACACCTACCGCACTCCACTGACTGGTATAATGGGAAAACTAATACTAATTTTGAAATAAATATTAACTTCATTTCAGAACATCATTTATCAAAGGCTCAGCATGAAGCATCTAGCATTTATCCAGTATTCAGTTTCTTTTCTTTCAAAATGATTTAATTCTGACCTAGAAAATAGCATAGCCTTCTTTTTCAGACCAAGATTTAGTTAGTGGACTCCCAGTGAAATCTTTTAAGAAACATAAACTGAAAAGAGTGATCAATTCAGACAAATCTATGATGCGATTTTACACGCATAAACTGTCAGAAAATAATGCATTTAACCCTTTAATGGTCACGATTAAAAATTCTTTCAGATTTAACAGAATTAGGTTATAAACGTTGTCTGTGAAATTTATAAATAGGAACCATATGAAAACAAATTTTACATTCCGTTGGGAGGTACGATTTTTTTTTTGGGGGGGGAGGGGGGTAATTGTGAAACCTTTCCCCTTTTACAGCATGAAAATAATAGTTTTTTAAAATTAATTATATTGGAAGAACAATGTATAATTATCATCAAAATGATGTAACAAATAGATAACTACAGTTTTTCATTGTTCTTTTGGGTAGGTGTTTTTATTTGAAGTCATAAGGAGAAAAATCAAATTCGAGATTTTTCATGTAAAGCAATTTTAAACTGATGTATTTCAAAGGGAAAAATAAATTATGCAAAATTCTATTGTCTATTACTACCTCAAAGAGTCAATAACACAGAAAATCGAAAAAAAAAATCTTCCGGGCGTTTTTAAAAAGAGAAAAAATATCAATAGGTGGTTTCACTGTGAAACCACTGCCCGTTAAAGGGTTTACCCGAGCGACATCCGGGTAAAACTGGTAAGTAGTTGATAACTATGTATATGAATTTGTGTTAAATGAATATAACAAAATGCTTTACAACTTTCTTTACTCTAAATTTTTCTTATTCGATTTTTATTCTTTTGTCGACGCGTCAAACTAGAAAACTGCTAACTATTCTAACCTGAGTAGACAACAATAGAAAATAAAAAAAGGTAGTACATTGCAGACAAGATGTTAGCCGGAACAGGATGCAATCTAACTTAACCAGAACGAGGTATGTAT
Organism: Pardosa pseudoannulata; assembly: GCA_032207245.1. NCBI lineage: Eukaryota > Metazoa > Arthropoda > Arachnida > Araneae > Lycosidae > Pardosa > Pardosa pseudoannulata. The sequence continues at coordinate 79,681,219 of CM063498.1, forward strand.
AGAGCTGTAGTTTTCTTTTATTCCTCAGTTTGAATAAATAAAAGGTAAAAGTCCTTACTCAAAATATGCAATCATTTTTCTGATCCTTTAATTTTTAAAAACAGTTTTAATAGCCCCAAGAAACTATGAAGATATAAAAACTGGTATGAGGGAATGAGTGCTTTATTTTCCTAAGAGTTATATCGGCAAAGTTTAAATATTGACAGGAAAAGTACACTAGTGTTATTTCCTATTTCCCTATTATTAACTAGTGTCCCAAATTTTTATCACATGCATAAAATTATTTAAGAAGTTTCATTAACACTAGATTGCCCGAGATTTCTTGTATATCTATATTGCCCCAAAGCAGTCAAAATGACTGCATTGTCAAAAAAATAACAAATATGTAAAGAAATTTGTTTAAAATTAATTTTTAATATTATATAATAAAGGAGGGCGGAAGTAACTACAATTATTCATAAACCCATTTATATGTTATAGAAAAAGTCACCAAATTCTAAGAAATTGTTTCATTATATTTCATAATTGTTTTTATAATTGAAATTAAAGAACAGTCAAAATGACTGCCTTAGACAATCTAGTGTTAAATACAGTTTACACAAATAAGCTTTATTTAGAGTGATATGTACCTTAAGGTGAAAAAGATTAAATAACATGTGTTACGTGTTTTATGAGTATATAATTTTTACTCTCGAAATTGTTTACATTATAGATTTACACATATAAACTGACAGGAAATAATCTATTCTACTTGAGTGGGATACAGGCAAAAATATTAAGTGGTTAATAATTATATATAGGAATTTGTCCTAAATAACTGACAAAATATTTTATAAATTTCTTTTTTGATAAGTCTTTGTAATTATGTTCGTTTTCTTTTGACCACGTATCAAATTGAAAAACTTAATCTAGCTGGAGTAGACAAAACTGGAAAATAAAACATTTAATATACTATACATTGCAGACGAGAAAATGTGTTTAGATGGAATCTGATGCAATCTAAACTAACAAGAATGAGTCTGTGTGATGCTGTAGTTTTATTTAACATTTTGTATATATATATCAACTGGGGTAAAATTCCTTATTCAAAATGTATACTAATTTATCAGTTTTTTTTCATCATTTATTTTTTAAAACAGTTTGAAAGGCCTTAAAAAACTATAAGGGCATAAGTGAATTCTTGTTATCAGCGAAGTATCAATATCAACATGAAAAGTACACTATCGTTATTTCCTATTTCCCTATTATCAACTAGTGTCCCAAATTTTTATCACATGCATAAATTTATTTAAGAAGTTTCATTAAATACAGTTTACACAAATAAGCTTTATTTAGAGTGATATGTACCTTAAGGTGAAAAAGATTAAATAACATATGTTACGTGTTTTATGAGTATATAATTTTTACTCTCGAAATTGTTTACATTATAGATTTACACATATTAAGTGGTTAATAATTATATATAGGAATTTGTCCTAAATAACTCACAAAAAGTTTTTAAATTTCTTCTTTTGAAAATCTTTTGTAATTATGTTCGTTTTCCTTTGACCACGTATCAAATTGGACAACTTAATCTAGCTGGAGTAGACAAAACTGGAAAATAAAACATTTAATATACTATATATTGCAGACGAGAAATTGTAGTTAGATGGAACATGATGCAATCTAAATTAACAATAACGAGTCTGTGTGATGCTGTAGTTTTATTTCACATTTTGTGTGTATATATATATATATATATATATATATAATATATATATATATATAATATATATATATATCAACTGGGG
>CM063498.1:79690508-79718008 GCA_032207245.1 Pardosa pseudoannulata
TAAATAACTGACAAAAAGTTTTATAAATTTCTTTTTTGATAAGTCTTTGTAATTATGTTCGTTTTCTTTTGACCACGTATCAAATTGGACAAATTAATCTAGCTGGAGTAGATAAAACAGGGAAATAAAATATTTAATATACTATACATTGCAGACGAGAAAATGTGTTTAGATGGAATCTGATCTAAACTAACAAGAACGAGTCTGTGTGATGCTGTAGTTTTATTTAACATTTTGTATATATATATATATATAAATCAACTGGGGTAAAATTCCTTATTCAAAATGTATACTAATTTGTCAGTTTTTTCTTGTCATTTATTTTTTAAAACTGTTTTAAAGGAGTTAAAAAATATAAAACATTAGTGAATTCTTGTTATCAGCGAAGTATCAATATCAACATGAAAAACTATTGTTATTTCCTATTTCCCTATTATTAACTAGTGCCCCAAATTTTTATCACATGCATAAAATTATTTAAGAAGTTTCACTAAATACAGTTTACACAAATAAGCTTTATTTAGAGTGATATGTACCTTAAGGTGAAAAAGATTAAATAAAATGTGTTACGTGTTTTATGAGTATATAATTTTTACTCTCGAAATTGTTTACAGTACAGATTTACACATATAAACTGACAGGAAATAATATATATTCTACTCGAATGGGATACAGGCAAAAATATTAAGTGGTTAATAATTATATATAGGAATTTGTCCTAAATAACTGACAAAAAGTTTTATAAATTTCTTCTTTTGAAAATCTTTGTAATTATGTTGGCTTTCCTTTGACCACGTATCAAATTGGACAACTTAATCTAGCTGGAGTAGATAAAACAGGAAAATAAAATATTTAATATACTATACATTGCAGACGAGAAAATGTGTTTAGATGGAATCTGATGCAATCTAAATTAACAAGACCGAGTCTGTGTGATGCTGTAGTTTTATTTCACATTTTGTATATATATATATATATATATATATATATATATATATATATATATATATATATATATACATATATATATATGACATGGTCCGAGTAAACACACTAGAGTCCTAACATCAGCTTCATATCTTTATTTAAACTCACCAACACTCTACTCACAATGGCGTCTCATTTTGGCGCCCAACTGCAAACAAAAAAGTATTCACTACTTCGAGGAGCCACGTCTGCCTATAGTAATTGCTTATCGCTCTCTCTTTGCCCATATCACTGCGCGTGAGCCGTATTTATGTGACTAGTAACGCGAGGCGCGTTACTCCCATTAAAAGAATCCCTAATTAAATCTCTTAAATTACTCTATATTTTTATCCTGACATATATATATATATATATATATATATATATATATATAATTACTAATATATATATATATATATATATATATATATAAATCAACTGGGGTAAAATTCCTTATTCAAAATGTATACTAATTTATCAGTTTTTTTTCATCATTTATTTTTTAAAACAGTTTGAAAGGCCTTTAAAAAACTATAAGGGCATAAGTGAATTCTTGTTATCAGCGAAGTATCAATATCAACATGAAAAGTACGCTGTTGTTATTTCCTATTTTCCTGTTATGCACAAAAATTAACTGGAGTTACAAATTTTTATTACATGCATAATATTATTTAAGAAGTTTTTTTTAAATACAGTTATACATATAATCGTTTATGGAGTGATATGTAGTTCAAGAAAAAAATATTAAATAAAATGGGCTATTTATTTTATGAAAATATTCTTTTTAGCCTGGAAATTGTTTATATTACTGGCTGTTTATATACTGGTATAACGTGAAAACTAATATTAATTTCGCAATAAATATAAACGTCATTTGGGTGACTCATTTATAAAAGGATGGGTGGGAAACAACTAATTTAAGTTATAATAATAGCCTGAGTTATCTGTCCGTCTGTCCTGGAATTTATGAAGCGGTTGGACCTGGAATGGATAGAGGCAACCATATTGGATTCTTGATGAGTTAGGGTACTACGAATTAAGCCAGTATTCCTCAGCCTTGTTTAGTTGACGAAAAACGACATATATGTGAAATTATTTACGGCACTCCTAAAAAATAATATGAAATAAATTTGTAAAAGAAATTGAAAATATTTTTTAAGAAACCGTTGATGCATTACAAATACCATTTCAAAGTAACAAAACCAATGTCTAGCACTGTTATCTCTCAATATTTATGCATAACTGGCCTTTGTTTAATTATGCGCGTTACAAAATGAGAGATATGTATCTTATTATGTAATTAACACAAGTATTTTCCAGGGTGTTATTTTGGTTTTTGTATCTACTCAAACTATGCTATTTTCATCGAAGAAGACTTTTCTTTAATATTTTTTTTTAATTTTACCTATTCAGAAAAAGAAAAATCTAGAGTCTTACTTTGATACTCTTTAAACACAAGATAAGCAATCCTTCTCGAATTCGATTTAAATGCTGCAAACCGAACACGCTTGAAAACCTGAGGTAGGAAAATGAGCAAATATCTTTAAAGTGATTTCAATTAGCGATATGCAATTTTTGTCGAGCTAAAACTGAGTAGAAAAAACGCACGGTCTTCTTGTAGATAAAAAATAATAATAGAAGAGTTTGAAGGTGAATGTCTTCTAAAAAAGATAATGCAAAAGTAATTTCCCTATTTCAGCGTTTCAAGAAACGCTGAAATAGGGAAATGGGTGAACAAGTAAAATGGTTTGATTTGGTTTGGAGAACTACTGTCTATTGTTTTGCTCACGAAGATTAATGAGACCTACTTCTTCCGAACGGCTACTAACATCAGTGACAGCAGCGGGATTCGAACCCCCGAACTTTGGTACCGAACGGCAGAGCTCTACCATTCGGCCAATGATTATGACACATGAATAACAACATATTTCATACTACAGATACAATCGTATATGAATTTATAATTGTTTACAAAAATACTCGCCGGAAATTTAAAAATCTTTCTCAGCAAAGGAGTTGAAAATCATTGTATTAGGCTATCAAATTAGGAAAATATAAAAATTATATCATTCGTACATCATTATAAAAATTATTTAGTGAAAATGTTTCTATATCATCAAATATTTTTTATTTTATATTGATTGATGGTTTTGTCTTTACTGTAGTTTGTCAAGTACCTTGACAGTGTGACTGCATTGGGGTAAAGACTTAGCGTGTTATAATAAAAAAAAATGAGAAAACAAGTTTAAAAGAAAACGTTTATAAGATACATTTATATCTCCTCCAAAATATGTGCAATATTTTCAAAAATAATATAAATGATTGCAAGATGTTTTATAATTATGAGTACGAACTAAAACATTTATCGAGCCTTTTTTAATTTTTTAGTGATTGATTGTTTCCCAAAGCTTTATTTTAAATCCAATATTTACCTTCGCAGCTAACTTTCTTTTAAATATATGGCACCTAATATGTTTTTGTGTTTACGCACTTCAAATTTAAAGATTATTCGTAAAGACATTTTCTTGACAAAACATCCAAAATCGAAAGTGTCCAATTATTTTCTTGTGGATAGTGTATTTCTTTACATGTTATAAACAAAACAAAATTGAGAAAAAAAGTTTAAAATATACGTTTAAAAGATACATTTATATCTCCTCCAAAATATGTGCAATATTCACAAAAATAATATAGATGATTGCAAGAGGTTTCATAATTATGTGTTCGAACTAAAACATTTATCGAGCCTTTTTTAATTCCGAAGTGATTGATTGTTTCCCAAAGCTTTTTTTTAAATCCAATATTTACCTTCGCAGCTAACTTTCTTTTAAATATATGGCACCTAATATGTTTTTGTGTTTAAGCACATCAAATTTCAAGATAATTCGTAAAGAAATTTTTTTGACAAAACATCCAGAATCGAAAGTGTCCAATTATTTTCTTGATACAGGCTTGCAATTCCGTCACTTTTCTCCCCTTTAGTCACTTTTTTTACAATTGATCACTTTTAGTCACTTTTTTAAGTAAACAGTCATTTTTAGTCACTTTTTTCATGGTGTATCACAGCAAAAGTCTGTTGTTGAAAAAAGAAAATCTGAATTAATAACAAAATATTTTAACAAAGGACCAAATATGTGTTGCTCTAATCTTATTTTTCTTATTAAAATGTAATTAGTCATATGGTTTCCAGAATTTAGTGATTTTAAAAAGTCGTAAAGAAGTTTCTGAAATCTACATTTGTACTGAAATCTACATTTAATACATTAAAGTAATTTACGTCAAAGAACATATTTCTCTTTTTCTTTTATTTCACAATTTTTGTTTAGATACTCTAATCTAGTTGTGTGCATATTTCAAAACCTCATTAATAGATGCAGAAATTTGTGATTGTAAAATTAATGTATTGTATGTATTCAAATCTAATTTATAGATTTTCTTGAATAAAAAGCCATGTTGAGTCAAACACAAAAACTAAATTTTTAACCTTTTTTGTGTTTGACTCTGAAATCATGTCTTGCATGAATCATTTGATTTAGAGTTAAAATAAATAGAAAAATCTTAATAATAGCACCTGTAATCAAGAGGAGAAAAAAAATTTCCTTTTATTTTTCAATGTTTAGTCATTTTTCAGTCACTTATTCTGTATTATTTGTCACTTTTCTCACCTTTTTGAAAGTACCTCAGCAATTGCAAGCTTGTTGATAGTGTATTCCAAACTTTAATTTTGAATCTTATCTCTTTCTTTAGTGTTCAAAGCAACAGTGATGAACCAGTCATCATTGGGAAAAGTCGTTTTTAACTCGCCTTACACGACACACTAAACCCGTTAATCTAACTGAGGCTAACACGCAGGTGATAGTTAAGCATGACTGCATGACTCATTTCCAGTTTTAACTACTGGCTGAAACGGAGGCAAATCAAAGAAAACTATGCGAAACTTCAAAAGAAGGGCATTGCCCTTCGATAAGTTGTTTAACGGCTGGTCGCCAAAATAAGTCATCTAAAACAAAACAGCAATCAAATATAAACCAATTTTAAGACTTGTCTTAGTTAAGAAATTTTTAAAAAAAATTCTACTTCAAAAGAGAACAATTGAAGTATCTACAGATTATTTTCTTTTAGAATCTTTATTTCTGATGGTATTTTAATTATAACTGTTCTAACTGTAATAACTTCTCCTGACTACATTTTTACTAACTCTAAGAACTGCCTACATTTTTTTCCAATTTTTCTGCTTATTATATATCATATAATTATTTGTTTTCAAATGAAATTTCTTATGTGACACTTTCTAAGCACATAATTAAATTATTTTTTCTTTCTGTAAAATTAAAATATTACTTTAAAAAAGCATATATAATTTATTTAAGGGCAATGCCCTTGGATAAGATGTTTATCGGCTGTCGCCAAAATAAGTAACTAAAACAAGACAGCAATCAAATATAAACCAATTTTAAGACTTGTCTTAATTAAAAATTTTTTTTAAAAATTCTACTTCAAAAGAGAAAAATTGATAGTATCTACAGATTATTTTCTTTTAGAATCTTTTTCCTGGCAGTATTTTAATAATAACTGTACTAACTGTAATAACTTCTCCTGACTACATTTTTTCCAAATTTTTCTCTTCATTATATATATTATATACTTATATGTTTTCAAATAAATTTTATTATGTAACATTTTCCTAGTACATAATTAAATTATTTATTTTTTCTGTGAAATTAAAATATTACTTTAAAAATGCATATACAATTGGATAAGTTGTTTAACGACTGTCGCCAAAACAAGTCACTAAACCAAAACAATTAAATATAACTCATTTTAGGACTCAGTTTAGAAATTAAAAAAAAAAACGGCTATTTAAAAGGAGAACATTAGAAAGTCTACAGCTTATTCTCTTTTAGAACCTTTTGTCATACTTGTTTTAATAATAACTATATAAACTCTAACTTCCCCTGGCTACTTTTTCTTTTTTCTATTTATTATATATCATATAATTATTTGTTCTCAAATGAATTTTTTATGTAACAGTTTCCAAGCACATAATTAAATTATTTATTATTTCTGTAAAATTAAAATATAATTTTAAAAAGGCATATACAATTTATCCAAGGGCATTGCCATTAGATAAGTTGCTTATCGACTATCGCCAAAATAAGTCACTAAAACAAAACAGCAATTATATATAATCCATTTAGGACTTATTTTGGTTTAGAAATAAAAAAATGCTATTTAAAAAGAGAACAATAAAAAGTCTACTGATTATTCTCTTTTAGAACCCTTTGTCATACTTGTTTTAATAATAACTATACAAACTCTAACTTCGCCTGGCTATGTTTTTTTTCTTTTTTCTCTTTATTATATATCCTATAATTATTTGTTTTCAAATGAATTTTCTTATGTATCATTTTCCAAGTACATAATTAAATTATTTATTCTTTCTATAAAATTAAAATATTACTTTAAAATCACATATACAATTTATCGAACGGCATTGCCCATGGAGAAGTTGTTTAAAGACTGTCGCCAAAATAAGTCACTAAGACAAAGCAACAATTAAATATAATCAATTTTAGGATTTATTTTAGCTTAGAAAATAAAAAAACGGCTATTTAATAGGAGAACAATAGAAAGTCTACAGATTATTCTCTTTTAGAACCTTTTGTCATACTTGTTTTAATAATAACTATATAAACTCTAACTTCGCCTGGCTATTTTTTTCTTTTTTCTCTTTACTATATACCATATAATTATTTGTTCTCAAATGAATTTTCGTATGTGACATTTTCCAAGTACACAATTAAATTATTTATACTTTCTGTAAAATTAAAATATTACTTTAAAAATACATAAACAATTTATCCAAGGGTATTGTTATTGGATAAGTTGTTTAACGTCTGTCGCCAAAATAAGCCACTAAAACAAAACAACAATTAAATATAACCAATTTTAGGACTTAGTTTAGAAATTTAAATAAAACCTGTTATTTAAAAAGAGAAAAATAGATAGTCTACAGATTATTCTCTTTTAGAACCTTTTATCATGCTTGTTTTAATAATAACCATACAAACTCTAACTTCACCTGGATATGTTTTTTTTTTTCTTTTTTCTCTTTATTATATATACTATAATTATTTGTTCTGAAATTAATTTTCTTAAGTAACATTTTTGAAGCACATAATTAAATTATTTATTTTTTATTTAAAATTAAAATATTATTTTAAAAATGCATATACAATTTATCGAAGGAATTTGCCCTTGGGTAAGCTGTTTATCGGCTGTCGCCAAATAAAGTCACTAAAACAAAACAGCAATGAATATAACCAATTTTAGGACTTAGTGTAATCTAGAAATTAAAAAGAAACTGCTATTTAAAAAGAGAACAATAGATAGTCTACAGATTACATTCATTTAGAACCTTTTATCATACTTATTTTAATAATAACTATACAAATTCTAACTTCACCTGGCTATGTTTTTTTTCTCTTTATTATGTATCATATAATTATTTGTTTTCAAATGAATTTTTTTATGTAACATTTTTAAATTACATAACTGAATTATTTATTCTTTCTGCAAAATTAAAATATTACTTTAAAAATTCATATACAATTTATATAAGGGCATTGCCCTTGGATAAGTTGCTTAACTACTTTCACCAAAATAAGTCACTAAAACAAAACAATTAAATATAACCAATTTTAAGACTTAGTTTAGAAATTTAAAAGAAACTGTTATTTAAAATGAGAACAGTATAAAGTCTACAGATTATTCTGTTTTCGAACATTTGTGATACTTGTTTTAATAATAACTATACAAACTTTAACTTCGTCTGGCTATTTTCTTCTTTTTTCTCTTTATTAAATATCATATAATTATTTGTTTTGAAATGAAATTTTTTAAGTAACATTTTTGAAGCACATAATTAAATTATTTATTCTTTATGTAAAATTAAAATATTACTTTAAAAATGAATATATTTCTTTCGTTCTTAAGTTTCTACCTGATAAATAATCGTAATATTCGTCTTAGAGTGAATATTTTTCAAAGAATCCGGCTAATGTAAAATTCTCTTGTGCTCTAATTTTCTTTTTTTGTGTTATGCAAAATATCTAGCAAAACTTAAGTGATAATTTTTTTTTCGTTCATCGTGTTTCATATTCCAAAGGATCTTTTTTTTTAAGACTGGAGAAAAAAAGGCTGAAAATTTCATCCAAGGGTGCAGGAGAAAAAAAAAGTTTACTTTAAAAATGAAGCAGAGAAAAAACACTTATTTATAAAGTCATACTTCAGGTACTCAATGTACTCAAAGTGAAATAGCGCCAATTAAGAAATTTATGGTAATAATTTTTTAACTCAATATTTTCTCAACTTTCGTATTTATTATACAAAAAAGAGATGCTTCGTTTTTAAATATAGATCATGAATTTCAAAATATATTTAATCTTTGTCTGAATGCATTTGAAAATGATTTTGGAATAGATATAATTGTGAAAGAAAATGAAGCTAACACAATAGCAATAACAAAAAAAAGCGAATATTCATTTCCTTAATATTTCCATATTAAAAATAAAGTTGACAATGCGATTATTGGGATGTCTACGCTTCGTTCTATTTTGCATAACAATAAATAAGAGCCCATGAAACATCTTTTATATCTGTTTTACCCAGTATTTCTGTATTTCCAGTTATTCTGTTAGCCATTCATAAGGCTTAAAAAAACCTTTAAAAATTCTTCAATTATCTCAAACTTTTCTTAAAAGACATCTTCAAGACATTACTTTTTGTAAAGTTAATAAAAAAATACTATGTTTAAAAATACAATTTGATATTTTTATTAAATAGGAAGCTAACACAATAGCAATAACAAAAAAAAAATACAGTGAATATTCATTTCCTTAATATTTCCATATTAAAAATACAGTTGACAATGCGATAATTGGTAAGTCTAAGCTTTGTTCCAGTCTGCATAACAATAAATAAGAGTCCATAAAACATCTTTTATTTCTGTTTTATCTAATATTTTTGTATTTTCAGTTCTTATGACGGCCATTCACATCGTTTAAAAAAAGATTTGAAAATTCTTCAATCGCCTCAAAGTTTTCTTTAAACATATTTTCAAGACATTTCTTTTTGTAAAGTTAATAAAAAATAGTATTTTTAAAAAATACAATTTGATATTTTATTAAATAAAATATTGAATATTATATTTAATCAAAGTCGTTCCCTCTTTGTTTTGGAGAACTATTAAAGAAAATGAAACCATAATAAAATGTAAAAAAGTTGATGGAAACACCAGATGGCATGCTTTTACGCCTAATAAACTAATACACATTTATAAAATTTTGATTATATAATGCGTCCTCATAATTATCAGTTCTAATTCCTTCAAAGGCTAAAAGTTAATTTTTCTCAAAAATTTTAAAGTTAAAAAATATTATTTTTATATAGATATTTTTAAAACACATATTAATATATAATATTTATATATTTAATCAAAGTCGTCCCTTTTTTTTTTAAGATGAACTTCATATAAGTAATGTAAAAAAACGATATTTTAGCTAAAACTTATTAAAAATTTATAACGATGCGATTTACTTTCGTAAACAATTCGTGGTTCGAATATATCATAGATGTTTATATTCAATCCTTTAAGCAAATTTATTAGATCGTGTTGCAAAAGTAGATATAAATAAAAACCATAAAAAAGATATATTATAATTCATATATATATATAATATATATATATATATATATATATAAAGATATATAAATACATATATAAAATTGTATAAATCTATATCAAATCTGCTTCCGACACACACCTCCTTTTTGTTTGGAAATTTCCGAAATTATCCTCTAGGGCAATGTAGAGTTATAATTGGTTAGCCCTTCTCTGTGATAAACTGTTTGGTCAATTTAGGTTAGGGGTTAAAAAGGGGAATGCAAAAGGACGCGGGAATTTTTAGCCCTTGACTTAAGTTTTGAAAACCCCTTAAAATTTTCTTGGTCTGTCTTAGGGTTTCTATACTAAATGCCTACATTAATTTCCCGATGCAGTTTACTTTTCATTCCATATATTTATATAAATATAAATATATATATATATATATATATATACATACATACATACATATATATATATATATATACATATATATATATATATGTAAACAATGTATGTATATATATGTACATATGTATGCATATATATGCATACTATATACATATTACACTTATATATATATATACATATATTCACACACATACATAATACATATGATTGTTTATTAAATTAAAAAAGTAAAGGGCTTTCTCTTCAACTTACGTCTCGCCACTGGTCGAAATGGGTATATTAAGCTGGAAAGTCATAATTTCCATTCGCGATTGTAGAAATCTTATGCCGAAGCTTGTAAAATCGGGTTCAGGCATGATCAAAATGGTTAATATCGTTGAAATCTGATGACCGCAAATTTTCGCAATCGTAATACTTCCTTTACTCCATACAAGGAAGTAAAAAATATTATTTATTTTCACATTATTTTCGCATAGAAAACGATAAAGTTAAAAATTCGTCTATTGGGAAACATAATCATTGTTTCGGTTTGCATAACAATAAAATACGGTGTGAAGACATCTAACATGTTTTATTTCTTTTCTTCGTCCGGTTTTCTGTTAGCCGTACGCAATGAACACCCGTTTACCTGCCTCTTAAGATCATTTTCAAAAATCAGTTTGCAGAAGAGCTTGTCATCAACCACAACTTTCCGATTATGTGGTCATCCCGATTTCGAGACCTCGACATATACAACTTTTTGCTTTGAGAGTATTTGAAACATCTAATCAGTCTTGATGAATCAAGAACTATGCCTGATCCGAAAGACAGAATTTGACGACATTTAGCCAACTTTTACTTCAGTTAAAATGTTTATTACCATAAGACATGTTTAACATGACAGCAATCATTTTCAGCTACCATTTGTAATCGTAAGATAGCATGTTCTACAGTTGACGGCAGTGTGTCGGAGGAAATGTCGTCAAATGCTGTCTTTTAGATCAAATATAGATCTTGGTTTATCAAGACTAACTATATGTTTCAAATATCACCAAAGTCAAAAGTCAAATGGGTTGAGGTTTAGGGATAGAGGTGGTCACACATTCGCTGTAAAGTGATTTTTGAGAACATTCTTAACAGGAAGGCTGATATATCGAAGAGATCCATCTTGGATTTTGTCTTTGAGGACATTTGAAATATCTAGTCAGTCTCAATAAACCAAGAACTACATCTGATCTGAAAGACTGCCGTTCTCGACATGTTCTCAGCAATTCCTTAGCACACTGTGGTCAACTGTAGAACATGCTACCTTACGATTTCAAATGGTAGCTGTAAATGATGGCCATCATGTTGAACAGGCTGTACTAAATTTTTTAACTAGAGTAAATATAAGGCGATTTCAGGCAGTAGGGCAAATTCTCAAATTATGACAATTCTGGCTTTAGTTTCAAACGGAAGGGCAGTTTATTGTTTGTCTATTGGCTGTTGTAAACATGAAAATGAATGGAAAGGACATTATAGTAGTTCGTGACTTTGCGACAAATTACCTTATTGGCTAAATGTGTAATTCATCAAAAATGCACTCTAGTGGTGGAAATTTGAACTATTTTTTTAAATTTATTCGAAACAAATTTCCATTATTTTTTATGCTGTAACACAACATTTCATAACTTTCTGGATTATAATCCGACTACATTACAAAATTTATATTGTATATAAAGTCCAGTTTTTCACTGCATCATCGATGTACTAATTATATTCGACTGTATTCGAGCAATTACATAATTTATTCACCATTTCAAAAATAATAACATAGAAATATTTTAAAATACATTTATTACTGCATTATAAAGAAATATAATAAAAATTATTTACAGTGAAATATTAGTAGAAGTATTTTTAAATACATTATTACATTATAAATGAATACAGTAGAAAATTACGATATTCTGTAGACAATTTTATAGTAGGGAAATTTTATAATGGGCACTCTGTAGAAGAAATAGAAAAACACAGAAATAAATTTGTAAAAATTTAAAATTTTACTGCTAATAACAGTTATTAGAATACACTAAATTTGAAAAATTACATGTTTATTATTATATGTTCATACTTCGGCATGTAAATGGTTAAAAATAGCTGTGGAAAATGCTATTGATCACCTGCTGAAATAAGAGCGCAAATAGTTACACTCATTTCTTTATACGCTCTCATTATACGCTTATTATATTTCTTTATAACATTCATTACTTTGCTATAAAGAAATATAATAAAAAATAATATACAGTAATAATATCAGTAGAAGTATTTTTAAATAAATTATTACATTATAAATAAATACAATAGAAAATTACGATATTCTTTAGACAATTTTAAAGTAGGGAAATTTTATTTGGACACTCAGTAGAAAAAATAAAAAAACACAGAAAATTATTTTAAAAAATTTAAAATTTAATAATTGCTAACAACAGTTATTAGAGTACACCAAATTTGAAAAATTACATGTTTACTATTATATGTTCATACTTCAGCGTGTAAATGGTTAAAAATAGCTTTGGAAAATGCTATTGATCACCTGCTGAAATAAGAACGCAAATAGTCGCGCTCATTATATTTCTTTATACTTTTTCATTATACGCTTATTATATTTCTTTATAACATTCATTACTATGTTTTAAAGAAATATAATAAAAAATAATATACAGTAATAATATCAGTAGAAGTATTTTTAAATAAATTATTACATTATAAATAAATACAATAGAAAATTACGATATTCTGTAGACAATTTTAAAGTAGGGAAATTTTATAATGGACACTCAGAAAAAATAAAAAAACACAGAAATAAATTTCTAAAAATTTAAAAGTTTACTGATAATAACAGTTATTAGAGTATACTGAATTTTAAAAATTACATGTTTATTATTATATGTTCAAACTTCGGCGTGTAAACGGTTAAAAATAGCTTTAGAAAATGCTATTGATCACCTGCTGAAATAAGAGCGCAAATAGTTACGTCTGCGAATATCCCCTTTCAACAGCAATCGATTTTTGCTTTTCTCTTCCCATGGCGATAGGGAAGGATATATCAAGTGAATTTGAAGCTCAAATAGCAAAATTGTCGAAAAATTTGGGTCAAACAGAATGAATTTAAAAAATTTCCTTTTGAAATGCCATTTTAAAAAAATGCAGCAGGATGAAAAATTCAGAACACGAAATGACAGTGTGATTTTAAAATAGTGAAATTGAACAAAATATTAGCATTTCAGTTTTAAAGAATTATGAAGACATAACATCAGATGTGGGAAGCTTTTTCACCATTAAAGGCTGATTTTAAATTAGTAATAAAGAAGTAAGCATAAGTTACCTATAAAAATACCTATGAATAAATATACCTAAAAATGCAATGTTTGTGAAATTATTATTGTTTATTTGTTTATTATAGTTTTTGCCTTAAGGATTATTTAAACCACGAAGTGTTTATCATTATACATTTATGATACTTTAAAGTATTTGTTTTAAATTTATATAGTATTTACAGGATTATAGTAGTATATTAAATTATAGGATTATACCTTAATATAGAATTATAGTATTAAGATTATAGTAGTATAGTATTTATCAGCTTTGATAGTTATGGTAATTGATAGTTTTTATAGTTTTGTAAAGTTTTGTATACGATTTTTGTTAAAAAGTTTTTTGTTTTTTAATTACGATTTGTGTTATAGTATTTTTCTTCTTTGTTTTGTCAAACTATATAGGAAACTTAATAATAAACAATAACAATAACAATTAGAAGTTTAAAAAAAACATTAAGTAATTATTCTTATCATTAACAGTTGCAATATAAAAATAAAAGATGCAATATAAAATATTTTTCTTTTCACATAAGAGTAATAGTTTGTTATAACAGTAATAATTAATTTTTTGTAAATCAGCAATTACGTATTAAATACCATTTCATAAAATAATAACTTAGAAGTACTTTAAAATAAACTTAAGTCATTTTTTTATTATTTATAGTTACAATATAAAATTAAAATATACAATATAAAATATTTTTGTTTTCACATAAGGGTAATAGTCTTGTAACGTATCCGGTCCGAGTTTCAGGTGACACAAGGAAGAATCAGGTGTATTCTTGATTAATGAATTTATTTACACTTCTGCTATCTTAGTAAGTGATTAGTACACATAGACCTCAGTAGAGGCGGGTACCTGAACTAAATTCAGTCTCTTCTGCCGAAAAAATATGGGTGATTAGAAGAATAATTCGTAGCTCTCTCGAAAGTTCGCTGAAGTATAGGTAGGAGATCTGAGCACAATTAGTTCTGAAGAACTACAAACAATCCTGAAGAGGATTATATTAGAAAAGGAAAGAAACCCAAAGCACAGGGTATCGCTTCAATCTCAGCAAGAGATTTTATCCCAAGACGGGATTTCGCTAAATAAAACTGTCCGATGGAGAGACTGGTTGAGGGAGAGGGGAGGGGAGGCGACCTCCGAGTTAGCCGATGCTGGCTACTCTTAAAGAAAAGATCCCAAGGTGGGATTATAGCAAAAAAACAAACAAAAAAAAACCTCTCCGGTAGAGAGACTGGTCAAGGCGACATTAGCTGGTTGCTAGCTAACTAACTTCTCTAAATAAAATCTTCTCTCGTCTCTTTCTAGGGGAGGGGCCTCTAAGAGAGGGGCCTCACCCACAATTTCATTATTGGGTCACCTAGCGATGACCTCACCTTCGACCAACTGGATTGGTCTGGGTTAAGCAATCCGCCGCAAAGCCAGGGTGTCATGGAATTCTTAGCGGCTACATCTGAGTAGCGGCAAATCCTTTGTCGTTCCCGTGATCATTTTTTCAGCTGTCAGTGAAGGTGCCGTGTCGTCTGGCATATTGTTCCTTTACTATAGGGCACAGCAATGTAGACATCGTGGTGCCTTGGAAAACAATCCTTTTGTATCCACACAAGTCCACCTTTCAAAGCAAAGTTCTTTGATGACGATACACACCGCGCTAAATCACGCCCGTTACAGTCTGCTCTAACAACAATTCAATTAACTTCTTAAAAATCAGCAATTACGTATTTAAATACCATTTCATAAAATAATAACGTAGAAGTACTTTAAAACAAACTTAAGTAATTTATTTATCTTTTACAGTTACAATAATATAAAATCAAGAGATACAACATAAAATATTTTTGTTTTCACATAGATTGTTATAATAATAATAAACTTTTTTAAAATCAGCAATTACGTATTTAAATACTATTTCAAAATGTAATAACGTAGAAGTACATTAAAATAAATTCATTGCAATGTAAAGAAATATAATAAAAATAATATTAAGTACGTAGTGATAATATTAGTAGAATTTTTTAAATAAATTGATTTTATTATAAAGAAATACAATAAAAATTACGTAACAAACGTAACATAAGTCATATATGTAAGTAACAAAAAAACTAACCTAGCAACTTTGAATTAACTTTGAAGATCCCGATTACAAAGTCTTTGGTATTTAATGGAATAGGTTATAAATTTTATCTATAAGCGTTATAGATTTGAAATATATGAAAATAATAAACATTCTTTGTGGGGAGGGGCGAGATTTAGAGAGGTGATTTAATGAAACGCGCCCTTTATACAGCAGGAAAATATTTCTTTCTTAAAACTAATTAAACTCAAAGAACAATGATAATTAAACTTAATAATAATTAATAAATAGCTAGACAAGTATAATAATGTTTTGGGTAAGTATTTTATATGACATCATGAAGAAAATTAAACTCTTGATTCTTCCATGTAAAAGAAATTCAAAAATATATATTTAAAAAGAGAATTAAATTAATTGTAATGATACCATCTATTTACAGTTTAAAGTGTCCAAACAAAGAAAAAAAATAATGTGTTTAAAACAGGGAAATGTATTAAAAAAGTGGTTTCGCTGTGCACTGTTCTTAAAAGTTAAAAGGTTTTAAAATCCTATGGAAAATTTTACTTGATAGGGTATTTACTGCTATTATTTTCAAATTGTTATATAATTAAATATTGATACAAGAGTAAGTTGATATGAAGACTCTGCATAAGAAATTCAGCTGATCGTTTCTCTCTATGACTCATTTAGTGGAGTAAATAAGAAAAGGATTTGTAATTATATATAAAATGATAACTGTGTATAATTATAGTTATTGTATATCGTAGAAAATATTAAAAGAAATATAATTTTTAATGCTGAACACAAAGTGTTTAGAATATTTCTATTAACTTACACAGCTAAGTCTACCGAACAGACATATTTTATTTTTCGATGCGTATTAATTTGAGATAAATTTTATTTTATATTTATTTATAGCTATTTATTTTATAATTATTTTTATTTATAGTTATTTATTTTATAATTATTTTTATTTATAGTTATTTATTTTATAATTATTTATATTTATATGTATTTATTTTATAATTATTTATTTTATAATTATTTTTATTTATAGTTATTTATTTTATAATTATTTATTTTATAATTATTTTTTATTTTATAATTATTTTTATTTTATAAATTATTTATTTTATAATTATTTTTTATTTATAGTTATTTATTTATAATTTTTTATTTTATATTTATTTATTTTATAATTATTTTTATTTATAGTTATTTATTTTATAATTATTTTTACTTATATTTATTTATTTTATAATTATTTATATTTATATTTATTTATTTTACAATTATTTATTTCATAATTATTTTTATTTATAGTTATTTATTTTATAATTATTTTTATTTATAATTTTTTATTTTATATTTATTTATTTTATAATTATTTTTATTTATAGTTATTTATTTTATAATTATTTTTATTTATAATTTTTTATTTTATATTTATTTATTTTATAATTATTTTTATTTATAGTTATTTATTTTATAATTATTTATTTTATAATTATTTTTATTTTATAATTATTTTTATTTATGTACATATGTGAATGGACATTTGTTGTTTAGAGTAATCTACAGGAATTGTCGCACAGTCATTAAATTTGGGATAAACATTCTTTGAGATTACTAAAAAGTTACTGTAGATATTAAAACCTCTTCCTTACTCCATATATCGTTAAAAATAAGTCTCCTTCTGAATTATTTTAAACTTTTATTAAGTCTCCTTCTGATTTTTACACTTTTATTTTCTTATTTCAATTAGTCGTTTAAAAAAATTTTTATTATAAGTCAAATTTTTTATTTATCGCTACTGTTCTGGTGTCCCTGGATCCCCAAACTATTTTGTGTTTTCTATACCTAAACTTTCTACATTTTAGTTATTGTGCTATAGACTCACGAATCCACAATCCTATCCCTCTCTTTTATTTTTTAGTTGTTCTAATGCTCTGCTCGTTGTCAACTTCTCTTCTTACTGTAAGAAATCTCTGGATTAGAGGGCTCGGCCCAGGAAATCTAGTTGGACTATATCGTTGTATCGTTGTAATGTAAAATCTTAATATATCGTGTATTATTGCTGACAATCGCCGAAAGATGGCACTACTTGAGTTCTTCAAAAAATCTTTATATCTTTAAAATTCATAATTATACATTTTTAATTTTACATATACTTGAAGTGCGAATACAGACTTTTAAATTGATATACAGTTTATAAAAATTAAGCGAATGGTTAAAAAGTTATAAATATCTGGAGATATTTATATCAGAATGGTCGATTCGATCTTCAAAAGGGAATTTTTAAAATTATCTCTGGATCTACTTATCACTTACATATTCTAACATTTAGGATAGCTATTGTTCTGCAAGAATTACAGTATACATATATGAATTAAAATTTCGATTAAGTAATTTATGAGTTATTTATTTTTAAATTTTTACATTCGATTCTTTAACTGAATCTACAGCTATTGAAGTTTATTGGATCTGTGTAAAAATATTTTCATATGAATTCTATAATTTTTATTGTTTTTAAATACCCTTCAATCTGTCTAAAAATCAGTATTGATTTCTAGTAATTTCAATAATATATTAAAAATATATAAACGTCCGAAAAATATTCCAATGAACTCTACTAGGCAAATAAGTTCTTATTTATTTCAGCTTTAATGTATATAATATTGGTACTAAAATATTTTATTCAATCTTAAATTTGGTTCATTGCATTTTATTCTCTTTTTAATAAATTTCTATGGTGCACTGTTCAGTTTTTAACATTTTTTGTTTTCCGTATTCTCTTTTACTCTTAATCACCACTAGCCTGTAGCCCGTCATATGACGGGGTTAGTAAGATTTTTAATTCATTTAGTCAAACCGTGTGGTTATGTATAAAAAACAAACACAGACGAACAAACTTCTTAATTTTCAAAGATGTATAACTTAAAGGGCAGATATTTATTAGTCCGTGAAATGAACTCCTAGACTTTTACGAATCCCGATACTGTGAATCCTGATACTGTGAATGCAGTTTAGAATCAAATTGAATTCATTTAGTCAAATCACGTGGTTATGTATAAAAAACAACACGCAAACGAACAAACTTCTTAATTTTCAAAGATGTATAACTTAAAGGGCAGATATTTATTAGTCCGTGAAATGAACTCCTAGACTTTTACGAATCCCGATACTGTGAATGCAGTTTAGAATCAAATTGAATTCATTTAGTCAAACCGTGTGGTTATGTATAAAAAACAAACACAGACGAACAAACTTCTTAATTTTCAAAGATGTATAACTTAAAGGGCAGATATTTATTAGTCCGTGAAATGAACTCCTAGACTTTTACGAATCCCGATACTGTGAATCCCGATACTGTGAATGCAGTTTAGAATCAAATTGAATTCATTTAGTCAAACCGTGTGGTTATGTATAAAAAACAAACACAGACGAACAAACTTCTTAATTTTCAAAGATGTATAACTTAAAGGGCAGATATTTATTAGTCCGTGAAATGAACTCCTAGACTTTTACGAATCCCGATACTGTGAATGCAGTTTAGAATCAAATTGAATTCATTTAGTCAAACCGTGTGGTTATGTATAAAAAAATAAACACAGACGAACAAACTTCTTAATTTTCAAAGATGTATAACTTAAAGGGCAGATATTTATTAGTCCGTGAAATGAACTCCTAGACTTTTACGAATCCCGATACTGTGAATGCAGTTTAGAATCAAATTGAATTCATTTAGTCAAACCGTGTGGTTATTTATAAAAAACAAACACAGACGAACAAACTTCTTAATTTTCAAAGATGTATAACTTAAAGGGCAGATATTTATTAGTCCGTGAAATGAACTCCTAGACTTTTACGAATCCCGATACTGTGAATCCCGATACTGTGAATGCAGTTTAGAATCAAATTGAATTCATTTAGTTAAAACCGTGTGGTTATGTATAAAAAACAAACACAGACGAACAAACTTCTTAATTTTCAAAGATGTATAACTTAAAGGACAGATATTTATTAGTCCGTGAAATGAACTCCTAGACTTTTACGAATCCCGATACTGTGAATCCCGATACTGTGAATGCAGTTTAGAATCAAATTGAATTCATTTAGTCAAACCGTGTGGTTATGTATAAAAAACAAACACAGACGAACAAACTTCTTAATTTTCAAAGATGTATAACTTAAAGGGCAGATATTTATTAGTCCGTGAAATGAACTCCTAGACTTTTACGAATCCCGATACTGTGAATGCAGTTTAGAATCAAATTGAATTCATTTAGTCAAACCGTGTGGTTATGTATAAAAAACAAACACAGACGAACAAACTTCTTAATTTTCAAAGATGTATAACTTAAAGGGCAGATATTTATTAGTCCGTGAAATGAACTCCTAGACTTTTACGAATCCCGATACTGTGAATGCAGTTTAGAATCAAATTGAATTCATTTAGTCAAACCGTGTGGTTATGTATAAAAAACAAACACAGACGAACAAACTTCTTAATTTTCAAAGATGTATAACTTAAAGGGCAGATATTTATTAGTCCGTGAAATGAACTCCTAGACTTTTACGAATCCCGATACTGTGAATGCAGTTTAGAATCAAATTGAATTCATTTAGTCAAACCGTGTGGTTATGTATAAAAAACAAACACAGACGAACAAACTTCTTAATTTTCAAAGATGTATAACTTAAAGGACAGATATTTATTAGTCCGTGAAATGAACTCCTAGACTTTTACGAATCC
Source organism: Pardosa pseudoannulata (assembly GCA_032207245.1). NCBI lineage: Eukaryota > Metazoa > Arthropoda > Arachnida > Araneae > Lycosidae > Pardosa > Pardosa pseudoannulata. The sequence continues at coordinate 79,710,723 of CM063498.1, forward strand.
CGATACTGTGAATCCCGATACTGTGAATGCAGTTTAGAATCAAATTGAATTCATTTAGTCAAACCGTGTGGTTATGTATAAAAAACAAACACAGACGAACAAACTTCTTAATTTTCAAAGATGTATAACTTAAAGGGCAGATATTTATTAGTCCGTGAAATGAACTCCTAGACTTTTACGAATCCCGATACTGTGAATGCAGTTTAGAATCAAATTGAATTCATTTAGTCAAACCGTGTGGTTATGTATAAAAAACAAACACAGACGAACAAACTTCTTAATTTTCAAAGATGTATAACTTAAAGGGCAGATATTTATTAGTCCGTGAAATGAACTCCTAGACTTTTACGAATCCCGATACTGTGAATGCAGTTTAGAATCAAATTGAATTCATTTAGTCAAACCGTGTGGTTATGTATAAAAAACAAACACAGACGAACAAACTTCTTAATTTTCAAAGATGTATAACTTAAAGGGCAGATATTTATTAGTCCGTGAAATGAACTCCTAGACTTTTACGAATCCCGATACTGTGAATGCAGTGTAGAATCAAATTGAATTCATTTAGTCAAACCGTGTGGTTATTTATAAAAAACAAACACAGACGAACAAACTTCTTAATTTTCAAACATGTATAACTTAAAGGGCAGATATTTATTAGTCCGTGAAATGAACTCCTAGACTTTTACGAATCCCGATACTGTGAATGCAGTTTAGAATCAAATTGAATTCATTTAGTCAAACCGTGTGGTTATTTATAAAAAACAAACACAGACGAACAAACTTCTTAATTTTCAAAGATGTATAACTTAAAGGACAGATATTTATTAGTCCGTGAAATGAACTCCTAGACTTTTACGAATCCCGATACTGTGAATCCCGATACTGTGAATGCAGTTTAGAATCAAATTGAATTCATTTAGTCAAACCGTGTGGTTATGTATAAAAAACAAACACAGACGAACAAACTTCTTAATTTTCAAAGATGTATAACTTAAAGGGCAGATATTTATTAGTCCGTGAAATGAACTCCTAGACTTTTACGAATCCCGATACTGTGAATGCAGTTTAGAATCAAATTGAATTCATTTAGTCAAACCGTGTGGTTATGTATAAAAAACAAACACAGACGAACAAACTTCTTAATTTTCAAAGATGTATAACTTAAAGGACAGATATTTATTAGTCCGTGAAATGAACTCCTAGACTTTTACGAATCCCGATACTGTGAATCCCGATACTGTGAATGCAGTTTAGAATCAAATTGAATTCATTTAGTCAAACCGTGTGGTTATGTATAAAAAACAAACACAGACGAACAAACTTCTTAATTTTCAAAGATGTATAACTTAAAGGACAGATATTTATTAGTCCGTGAAATGAACTCCTAGACTTTTACGAATCCCGATACTGTGAATCCCGATACTGTGAATGCAGTTTAGAATCAAATTGAATTCATTTAGTCAAACCGTGTGGTTATGTATAAAAAACAAACACAGACGAACAAACTTCTTAATTTTCAAAGATGTATAACTTAAAGGGCAGATATTTATTAGTCCGTGAAATGAACTCCTAGACTTTTACGAATCCCGATACTGTGAATGCAGTTTAGAATCAAATTGAATTCATTTAGTCAAACCGTGTGGTTATTTATAAAAAACAAACACAGACGAACAAACTTCTTAATTTTCAAAGATGTATAACTTAAAGGGCAGATATTTATTAGTCCGTGAAATGAACTCCTAGACTTTTACGAATCCCGATACTGTGAATGCAGTTTAGAATCAAATTGAATTCATTTAGTCAAACCGTGTGGTTATGTATAAAAAAAAAACACAGACGAACAAACTTCTTAATTTTCAAAGATGTATAACTTAAAGGGCAGATATTTATTAGTCCGTGAAATGAACTCCTAGACTTTTACGAATCCCGATACTGTGAATGCAGTTTAGAATCAAATTGAATTCATTTAGTCAAACCGTGTGGTTATTTATAAAAAACAAACACAGACGAACAAACTTCTTAATTTTCAAAGATGTATAACTTAAAGGACAGATATTTATTAGTCCGTGAAATGAACTCCTAGACTTTTACGAATCCCGATACTGTGAATCCCGATACTGTGAATGCAGTTTAGAATCAAATTGAATTCATTTAGTCAAACCGTGTGGTTATGTATAAAAAACAAACACAGACGAACAAACTTCTTAATTTTCAAAGATGTATAACTTAAAGGGCAGATATTTATTAGTCCGTGAAATGAACTCCTAGACTTTTACGAATCCCGATACTGTGAATGCAGTTTAGAATCAAATTGAATTCATTTAGTCAAACCGTGTGGTTATTTATAAAAAACAAACACAGACGAACAAACTTCTTAATTTTCAAAGATGTATAACTTAAAGGGCAGATATTTATTAGTCCGTGAAATGAACTCCTAGACTTTTACGAATCCCGATACTGTGAATGCAGTTTAGAATCAAATTGAATTCATTTAGTCAAACCGTGTGGTTATGTATAAAAAACAAACACAGACGAACAAACTTCTTAATTTTCAAAGATGTATAACTTAAAGGGCAGATATTTATTAGTCCGTGAAATGAACTCCTAGACTTTTACGAATCCCGATACTGTGAATGCAGTTTAGAATCAAATTGAATTCATTTAGTCAAACCGTGTGGTTATGTATAAAAAACAAACACAGACGAACAAACTTCTTAATTTTCAAAGATGTATAACTTAAAGGACAGATATTTATTAGTCCGTGAAATGAACTCCTAGACTTTTACGAATCCCGATACTGTGAATCCCGATACTGTGAATGCAGTTTAGAATCAAATTGAATTCATTTAGTCAAACCGTGTGGTTATGTATAAAAAACAAACACAGACGAACAAACTTCTTAATTTTCAAAGATGTATAACTTAAAGGGCAGATATTTATTAGTCCGTGAAATGAACTCCTAGACTTTTACGAATCCCGATACTGTGAATGCAGTTTAGAATCAAATTGAATTCATTTAGTCAAACCGTGTGGTTATTTATAAAAAACAAACACAGACGAACAAACTTCTTAATTTTCAAAGATGTATAACTTAAAGGGCAGATATTTATTAGTCCGTGAAATGAACTCCTAGACTTTTACGAATCCCGATACTGTGAATGCAGTTTAGAATCAAATTGAATTCATTTAGTCAAACCGTGTGGTTATGTATAAAAAACAAACACAGACGAACAAACTTCTTAATTTTCAAAGATGTATAACTTAAAGGGCAGATATTTATTAGTCCGTGAAATGAACTCCTAGACTTTTACGAATCCCGATACTGTGAATCCCGATACTGTGAATGCAGTTTAGAATCAAATTGAATTCATTTAGTCAAACCGTGTGGTTATGTATAAAAAACAAACACAGACGAACAAACTTCTTAATTTTCAAAGATGTATAACTTAAAGGGCAGATATTTATTAGTCCGTGAAATGAACTCCTAGACTTTTACGAATCCCGATACTGTGAATGCAGTTTAGAATCAAATTGAATTCATTTAGTCAAACCGTGTGGTTATGTATAAAAAACAAACACAGACGAACAAACTTCTTAATTTTCAAAGATGTATAACTTAAAGGGCAGATATTTATTAGTCCGTGAAATGAACTCCTAGACTTTTACGAATCCCGATACTGTGAATGCAGTTTAGAATCAAATTGAATTCATTTAGTCAAACCGTGTGGTTATGTATAAAAAACAAACACAGACGAACAAACTTCTTAATTTTCAAAGATGTATAACTTAAAGGGCAGATATTTATTAGTCCGTGAAATGAACTCCTAGACTTTTACGAATCCCGATACTGTGAATCCCGATACTGTGAATGCAGTTTAGAATCAAATTGAATTCATTTAGTCAAACCGTGTGGTTATGTATAAAAAACAAACACAGACGAACAAACTTCTTAATTTTCAAAGATGTATAACTTAAAGGGCAGATATTTATTAGTCCGTGAAATGAACTCCTAGACTTTTACGAATCCCGATACTGTGAATGCAGTTTAGAATCAAATTGAATTCATTTAGTCAAACCGTGTGGTTATGTATAAAAAACAAACACAGACGAACAAACTTCTTAATTTTCAAAGATGTATAACTTAAAGGGCAGATATTTATTAGTCCGTGAAATGAACTCCTAGACTTTTACGAATCCCGATACTGTGAATGCAGTTTAGAATCAAATTGAATTCATTTAGTCAAACCGTGTGGTTATGTATAAAAAACAAACACAGACGAACAAACTTCTTAATTTTCAAAGATGTATAACTTAAAGGACAGATATTTATTAGTCCGTGAAATGAACTCCTAGACTTTTACGAATCCCGATACTGTGAATCCCGATACTGTGAATGCAGTTTAGAATCAAATTGAATTCATTTAGTCAAACCGTGTGGTTATGTATAAAAAACAAACACAGACGAACAAACTTCTTAATTTTCAAAGATGTATAACTTAAAGGGCAGATATTTTTATTTATTAGTCCGTGAAATGAACTCCTAGACTTTTACGAATCCCGATACTGTGAATGCAGTTTAGAATCAAATTGAATTCATTTAGTCAAACCGTGTGGTTATGTATAAAAAACAAACACAGACGAACAAACTTCTTAATTTTCAAAGATGTATAACTTAAAGGACAGATATTTATTAGTCCGTGAAATGAACTCCTAGACTTTTACGAATCCCGATACTGTGAATCCCGATACTGTGAATGCAGTTTAGAATCAAATTGAATTCATTTAGTCAAACCGTGTGGTTATGTATAAAAAACAAACACAGACGAACAAACTTCTTAATTTTCAAAGATGTATAACTTAAAGGGCAGATATTTATTAGTCCGTGAAATGAACTCCTAGACTTTTACGAATCCCGATACTGTGAATGCAGTTTAGAATCAAATTGAATTCATTTAGTCAAACCGTGTGGTTATTTATAAAAAACAAACACAGACGAACAAATGAACTCCTAGACTTTTACGAATCCCGATTTTTTTTTTTCCCCGATACTGTGAATGCAGTTTAGAATCAAATTGAATTCATTTAGTCACACCGTGTGGTTATATAAAAAACACAAACACAGACGAACAAACTTCTTAATTTTGAAAGATGTATAACTTAAAGGGCAGATATTTATTAGTCCGTGAAATGAACTCCAAGACTTTTTACGAATCCCGATACCGTGAATCCCGATACTGTGAATGCAGTTTGGAATCAAATTGAATTCATTTAGTCAAACCATGTGGTTATGTATAAAAAACAAACACAGACGAACAAACTTCTTAATTTTCAAAGATGTATAACTTAAAGGACAGATATTTATTAGTCCGTTGAAATGAACTCCTAGACTTTTATTTTAAAACGAATCCCGATACTGTGAATCCCGATACTGTGAATGCAGTTTAGAATCAAATTGAATTCATTTAGCCAAACCGTGTGATTGTGTATAAAAAAGAAACACAGAAACGAACAAACTTCTTAATTTTCAAAGATATATAACTTTAAAGGACAGATATTATATTAGTCCGTGAAATGAACTCCTAGACTTTTACGAATCCCGATACTGTGAATGCAGTTTAGAATCAAATTGAATTCATTTAGTCAAACCGTGTGGTTATTTTATAAAAAACAAACACAGACGAACAAACTTCTTAATTTTCAAAGATGTATAACTTAAAGGGCAGATATTTATTAGTCCGTGAAATGAACTCCTAGACTTTTACGAATCCCGATACTGTGAATGCAGTTTAGAATCAAATTGAATTCATTTAGTCAAACCGTGTGGTTATTTAATAAAAAACAAACACAGACGAACAAACTTCTTAATTTTCAAAGATGTATAACTTAAAGGACAGATATTTATTAGTCCGTGAAATGAACTCCTAGACTTTTACGAATCCCGATACTGTGACTCCCGATACTGTGACTGCAGTTTAGAATCAAATTGAATTCATTTAAGTCAAACCGTGTGGTTATTTATAAAAAACAAACACAGACGAACAAACTTCTTAATTTTCAAAGATGTATAAACTTAAAGGACAGATATTTATTAGTCCGTGAAATGAACTCCTAGACTTTTACGATCCCGATACTGTGAATGCCGTTTAGAATCACATTGAATTCATTTAGTCAAACCGTGTGGTTATTTATAAAAAACAAACACAGACGAACAAAACTTCTTAATTTTCAAAGATGTATAAACTTAAAGGACAGATATTTTATTAGTCCGTGAAATGAACTCCTAGACTTTACGAATCCCGATACTGTGAATGCAGTTTAGAATCAAATTGAATTCATTTAGTCAAACCGTGTGGTTATTTATAAAAAACACACACAGACGAACAAACTTCTTAATTTTCAAAGATGTATAAACTTTAAAAGGACAGATATTTATTAGTCCGTGAAATGAACTCCTAGACTTTTACGAATCCCGATACTGTGAATGCAGTTTAGAAATCAAATTGAATTCATTTAGTCAAACCGTGTGGGTTATTTATAAAAAACAAACACAGACGAACAAACTTCTTAATTTCAAAGATGTATAACTTAAAGGACAGATATTTATTAGTCCGTGAAATGAACTCCTAGACTTTTACGGATCCCGATACTGTGAATCCCGATACTGTGAATGCAGTTTAGAATCAAATTGAATTCATTTAGTCAAACCGTGTGGTTATTTATAAAAAACAAACACAGACGAACAAACTTCTTAATTTTCAAAGATGTATAACTTAAGACAGATATTTATTAGTCCGTGAAATGAACTCCTAGACTTTTACGAATCCCGATACTGTGAATCCCGATACTGTGAATGCAGTTTAGAATCAAATTGAATTCATTTAGTCAAACCGTGTGGTTATTTATAAAAAACACACACAGACGAACAAACTTCTTAATTTCCAAATATATATAAATTAAAGGGCAGATATTTATTAGTCCGTGAAATGAACTCCTAGACTTTTACGAATCCCGATACTGTGCATGCAGTTTAGAATCAAATTGAATTCATTTAGTCACAAACCGTGTGATTATTTATAAAAAAACAAACAGACAAACTTCTTAATTTTCAAAGATGTATAACTTAAAGGACAGAATTTATTACGTCCGTGAAATGAAACTCCTAGACTTTTACGAATCCCGATACTGTGAATGCAGTTTAGAATCAAATTGAATTCATTTAGTCAAACCGTGTGGTTATGTATAAAAAACAAACACAGACGAACAAACTTCTTAATTTTCAAAGA
>CM063498.1:79720508-79765508 GCA_032207245.1 Pardosa pseudoannulata
CAGACGAACAAACTTCTTAATTTTCAAAGATGTATAACTTAAAGGGCAGATATTTATTAGTCCGTGAAATGAACTCCTAGACTTTTACGAATCCCGATACTGTGAATCCCGATACTGTGAATGCAGTTTAGAATCAAATTGAATTCATTTAGTCAAACCGTGTGGTTATGTATAAAAAACAAACACAGACGAACAAACTTCTTAATTTTCAAAGATGTATAACTAAAGGGCAGATATTTATTAGTCCGTGAAATGAACTCCTAGACTTTTACGAATCCCGATACTGTGAATCCCGATACTGTGAATGCAGTTTAGAATCAAATTGAATTCATTTAGTCAAACCGTGTGGTTATGTATAAAAAACAAACACAGACGAACAAACTTCTTAATTTTCAAAGATGTATAACTTAAAGGGCAGATATTTATTAGTCCGTGAAATGAACTCCTAGACTTTTACGAATCCCGATACTGTGAATGCAGTTTAGAATCAAATTGAATTCATTTAGTCAAACCGTGGTGGTTATGTATAAAAAACAAACACAGACGAACAAACTTCTTAATTTTCAAAGATGTATAACTTAAAGGACAGATATTTATTAGTCCGTGAAATGAACTCCTAGACTTTTACGAATCCCGATACTGTGAATGCAGTTTAGAATCAAATTGAATTCATTTAGTCAAACCGTGTGGTTATGTATAAAAAACAAACACAGACGAACAAACTTCTTAATTTTCAAAGATTATAAACTTAAAGGACAGATATTTATTAGTCCGTGAAATGAACTCCTAGACTTTTACGAATCCCGATACTGTGAATCCCGATACTGTGAATGCAGTTTAGAATCAAATTGAATTCATTTAGTCAAACCGTGTGGTTATTTATAAAAAACAAACACAGACGAACAAACTTCTTAATTTTCAAAGATGTATAACTTAAAGGACAGATATTTATTAGTCCGTGAAATGAACTCCTAGACTTTTACGAATCCCGATACTGTGAATCCCGATACTGTGAATGCAGTTTAGAATCAAATTGAATTCATTTAGTCAAACCGTGTGGTTATTTATAAAAAACAAACACAGACGAACAAACTTCTTAATTTTCAAAGATGTATAACTTAAAGGGCAGATATTTATTAGTCCGTGAAATGAACTCCTAGACTTTTACGAATCCCGATACTGTGAATGCAGTTTAGAATCAAATTGAATTCATTTAGTCAAACCGTGTGGTTATGTATAAAAAACAAACACAGACGAACAAACTTCTTAATTTTCAAAGATGTATAACTTAAAGGACAGATATTTATTAGTCCGTGAAATGAACTCCTAGACTTTTACGAATCCCGATACTGTGAATCCCGATACTGTGAATGTAGTTTAGAATCAAATTGAATTCATTTAGTCAAACCGTGTGGTTATGTATAAAAAACAAACACAGACGAACAAACTTCTTAATTTTCAAAGATGTATAACTTAAAGGACAGATATTTATTAGTCCGTGAAATGAACTCCTAGACTTTTACGAATCCCGATACTGTGAATCCCGATACTGTGAATCCCGATACTGTGAATGCAGTTTAGAATCAAATTGAATTCATTTAGTCAAACCGTGTGGTTATGTATAAAAAACAAACACAGACGAACAAACTTCTTAATTTTCAAAGATGTATAACTTAAAGGGCAGATATTTATTAGTCCGTGAAATGAACTCCTAGACTTTTACGAATCCCGATACTGTGAATCCCGATACTGTGAATGCAGTTTAGAATCAAATTGAATTCATTTAGTCAAACCGTGTGGTTATGTATAAAAAACAAACACAGACGAACAAACTTCTTAATTTTCAAAGATGTATAACTTAAAGGGCAGATATTTATTAGTCCGTGAAATGAACTCCTAGACTTTTACGAATCCCGATACTGTGAATGCAGTTTAGAATCAAATTGAATTCATTTAGTCAAACCGTGTGGTTATGTATAAAAAACCAAACACAGACGAACAAACTTCTTAATTTTCAAAGATGTATAACTTAAAGGGCAGATATTTATTAGTCCGTGAAATGAACTCCTAGACTTTTACGAATCCCGATACTGTGAATGCAGTTTAGAATCAAATTGAATTCATTTAGTCAAACCGTGTGGTTATGTATAAAAAACAAACACAGACGAACAAACTTCTTAATTTTCAAAGATGTATAACTTAAAGGACAGATATTTATTAGTCCGTGAAATGAACTCCTAGACTTTTACGAATCCCGATACTGTGAATCCCGATACTGTGAATGCAGTTTAGAATCAAATTGAATTCATTTAGTCAAACCGTGTGGTTATGTATAAAAAACAAACACAGACGAACAAACTTCTTAATTTTCAAAGATGTATAACTTAAAGGACAGATATTTATTAGTCCGTGAAATGAACTCCTAGACTTTTACGAATCCCGATACTGTGAATGCAGTTTAGAATCAAATTGAATTCATTTAGTCAAACCGTGTGGTTATGTATAAAAAACAAACACAGACGAACAAACTTCTTAATTTTCAAAGATGTATAACTTAAAGGACAGATATTTATTAGTCCGTGAAATGAACTCCTAGACTTTTACGAAAAGAATTACTGTGAATGCAGTTTAGAATCAAATTGAATTCATTTAGTCAAACCGTGTGGTTATGTATAAAAAACAAACACAGACGAACAAACTTCTTAATTTTCAAAGATGTATAACTTAAAGGGCAGATATTTATTAGTCCGTGAAATGAACTCCTAGACTTTTACGAATCCCGATACTGTGAATCCCGATACTGTGAATGCAGTTTAGAATCAAATTGAATTCATTTAGTCAAACCGTGTGGTTATTTATAAAAAACAAACACAGACGAACAAACTTCTTAATTTTCAAAGATGTAAGTAGGGAAATTTTATTTGGACACTCAGTAGAAAAAAATAAAAAAACACAGAAAATTATTTTAAAAAATTTAAAATTTAATAATTGCTAACAACAGTTATTAGAGTACACCAAATTTGAAAAATTACATGTTTACTATTATATGTTCATACTTCAGCGTGTAAATGGTTAAAAATAGCTTTGGAAAATGCTATTGATCACCTGCTGAAATAAGAACGCAAATAGTCGCGCTCATTATATTTCTTTATACTTTTTCATTATACGCTTATTATATTTCTTTATAACATTCATTTCTGTGTTATAAAGAAATATAATAAAAAATAATATACAGTAATAATATCAGTAGAAGTATTTTTAAATACATTATTACATTATAAATGAATACAGTAGAAAATTACGATATTCTGTAGACAATTTTATAGTAGGGAAATTTTATAATGGGCACTCTGTAGAAGAAATAAAAAAACACAGAAATAAATTTCTAAAAATTTAAAAGTTTACTGATAATAACAGTTATTAGAGTATACTGAATTTTAAAAATTACATGTTTATTATTATATGTTCAAACTTCGGCGTGTAAACGGTTAAAAATAGCTTTAGAAAATGCTATTGATCACCTGCTGAAATAAGAGCGCAAATAGTTACGTCTGCGAATATCCCCTTTCAACAGCAATCGATTTTTGCTTTTCTCTTCCCATGGCGATAGGGAAGGATATATCAAGTGAATTTGAAGCTCAAATAGCAAAATTGTCGAAAAATTTGGGTCAAACAGAATGAATTTAAAAAATTTCCTTTTGAAATGCCATTTCAAAAAAAAAAAAAAAAAAAAAAAAAATGCAGCAGGATGAAAAATTCAGAACACGAAATGACAGTGTGATTTTAAAATAGTGAAATTGAACAAAATATTAGCATTTCAGTTTTAAAGAATTAGGAAGATATATATCAGAGGTGGTGAACATTTTCACCATTAAAGGCTGATTTTAAATTAGGTATAAAGAAGACTGCATAAGATACCTATAAAAATACCTATGAATAAATATACCTATAAATGCAACGTTTGTGAAATTATTATTGTTATTGTATGGTTTTGCCTTAAGGATTATTTAAACCACGAAGTATTTATCATTATACATTTATGATACTTTAAAGTATTTGTTTTAAATTTATATAGTATTTACAGGATTATAGTAAGTAGTATGTTAAATTATAGGATTATACCTTAATATAGAATTACAGTATTAAGATTATAGTAGTATTTATAGCATTGATAGTTATGGTAATTGATAGATTTTAGAGTTTTGTAAAGTTTTGTATACGATTTTTGTTATAGTTTTTTATACGATTTGTGTTATAGTTTGTTCTCTTTTGTCAACTATATAGAAACAATATAAGGAACTTAAAATAACAATAAAATAATAACTTAGAAGTACTTTAAAATAAACTTAAGTAATTTATTTATTATTTACAGTTACAATATAAAATTAAAAGATACAACATAAAATATTTATGTTTTCACATAAGGGTAATAGTTTGTTATAGCAATAATAATTAACTTTTTTAAAATCAGCAATTGTATATTTAAATACCATTTCATAAAATAATAACGTAGAATTACTTTAAAATGAACTTAAGTAATTTATTTATCACCTAGAGTTACAATAATATAAAATCGAAAGATACACCATAAAATATATTTTCACATAAGTTTGTTACAACAATAATAATTAAATGTTTTTTAAATCAGCAATTACGTATTTAAATACCATTTCATAAAATAACGCAGAAGTACTTTAAAATAAACTTAAGTAATCACCTAGAGTTACAATAATATAAAATCGAAAGATACACCATAAAATATATTTTCACATAAGTTTGTTACAACAATAATAATTAAATTTTTTTTAAATCAGCAATTACGTATTTAAATACCATTTCATAAAATAATAACTTAGAAGTACTTTAAAATAAACTTAAGTAATCACCTAGAGTTACAATAATATAAAATCGAAAGATACACCATAAAATATATTTTCACATAAGTTTGTTACAACAATAATAATTAAATTTTTTTTAAATCAGCAATTACGTATTTAAATACCATTTCATAAAATAATAACTTAGAAGTACTTTAAAATAAACTTAAGTAATTTATTTATTATTTACAGTTACAATATAAAATTAAAAGATACAATATAAAATATTTTTGTTTTTACATAAGGGTAATAGTTTGTTATAGCAATAATAATTAACTTTTTTAAAATCAGCAATTGTATATTTAAATACCATTTCATAAAATAATAACGTAGAATTACTTTAAAATGAACTTAAGTAATTTATTTATCACCTAGAGTTACAATAATATAAAAAGATACAATATGAAATATTTTTCTTTTCACTTAACAGTAATTGTTTGTTATAACAATAATAATTAACTTTTTAAAAATCAGAAATTACATATTTAAATACCATTTCATAAAATAATAACGTAGAATTACTTTAAAATGAACTTAAGTAATTTATTTATCACCTAGAGTTACAATAATATAAAATCGAAAGATACACCATAAAATATATTTTCACATAAGTTTGTTACAACAATAATAATTAAATGTTTTTTAAATCAGCAATTACGTATTTAAATACCATTTCATAAAATAATAACTTAGAAGTACTTTAAAATAAACTTAAGTAATTTATTTATTATTTACAGTTACAATATAAAATTAAAAGATACAATATAAAATATTTTTGTTTTTACATAAGGGTAATTGTTATTGCAACAATAATAATAAACATTTTTAAAATCAGCAATTACGTATTTAAATACCATTTCATAAAATAATAACGTAGAAGTACTTTAAAACAAACTTAAGTAATTTATTTATCTTTTACAGTTACAATAATATAAAATCAAGAGATACAACATAAAATATTTTTGTTTTCACATAAAGTTAATAGATTGTTATAATAATAATAAACTTTTTTAAAATCAGCAATTACGTATTTAAATGCTATTTCAAAATGTAATATCGTAGAAGTACTTTAAAATAAATTCATTGCATTATAAATAATTATAATAAAAATAATATTAAGCACGTAGTGATAATATTAGTAGAATTATTTTTAAATAAATGGATTTTACTGTAAAGAAATACAATAGAAAATTAAGTAACAAAAATATTAAGAAACAAAACGTAATATAAGTAACATATGTATTAAGTAACAAAAAAAAACTAACATAGCAACTATGAGTTAAAAGGTTTTAAAATCCTATGGAAAATTTTACTTGATAGGGTATTTACTGCTATTATTTTCAAATTGTTATATAATTAAATATTGATACAAGAGTAAGTTGATATGAAGACTCTGCATAAGAAATTCAGCTGATCGTTTCTCTCTATGACTCATTTAGTGGAGTAAATAAGAAAAGGATTTGTAATTATATATAAAATGATAACTGTGTATAATTATAGTTATTGTATATCGTAGAAAATATTAAAAGAAATATAATTTTTAATGCTGAACACAAAGTGTTTACAATATTTCTATTAACCCTTCATTTGACAAGATGTTTTTTCAAGTATTTTTTAATTTCTGTTATTTTCCCATGTCTGTATAGACATTAGGATCTCTGTAAAATAAACAAAATAATATATCATTTTCCAATTTTGAGATAATTAATGTCCGCTGTAGCGAACACTCACAATTATGTTATATAGTAGTTATAAATATACATGTCCGCTGTAGCGGCCAGACTTTACCAAATTAAGGGTTAACCTACATAGCTAACAGTCTACCGAACTGACATATTTTATTTTTCGATGCGTATTGGTTTGAGATAAATTTTATTTTATATTTATTTATTTTATAATTATTTTAATTTTATATTTATTTTTATGTAGTTATGTACATATGTTTGTATTTGAATGGACATTTGTTGTTTAGAGAAAGCTACAGGAAGTGTCGTAAAGTCATTAAATTTGGGATAAACATTCTTTGAGACCACTAAAAAGTTACTGTAGGTATTAAAACCTCTTCCATACTCCACATAACGTAAAATCTTAATATATCTAGTATTATCGCTGACAATCGCCGACAGATGGCACTACTTAAGTTCTTCAAAAATTCTTTATATCTCTTAAACGTCATAATTATACATTTTTAATTTTATATATACTTGAAGTACGAATAAAGACTTTTAAATTGATATACAGTTTATTAAAATTAAGCAAATGGTTAAAAAGTTATAAATATCTAGAGATATTTATATTAGAATGGTAGTGTGAAGGCGTGATTTAGCGGTGTGTCTACATCAAATAACTTTGCTTTGAGAAATGAACTTGGTTTATGTGGATATAAAGGTAGTGTTTTCCCCGGCACCACGGGATTAGTAAGATTTTTAATTTTCTAGAATTGTATAAGTACCCTATGAGGAAGATTTGTTGTTTGGATGAAAATTATCTGGTACACGCTCAATAATTTGTTTATCTTCATACTTCTCTAAAGTCTCCCGATACTGTGAATGCAGTTTAGAATCAAATTGAATTCATTTAGTCAAACCGTGTGGTTATGTATAAAAACAAACACACAAACGAACAAACTTCTTAATTTTCAAAGATATATAACTTAAACGCTAGATATTTATTAGTCCGTGAAATAGACTCCTAGACTTTTATGAAAAGAAATTGTTGTTAATACCGGTGATAAAATTTTCATTGCAACAAAATATAATCAATGATTAAATTTAAAATTATCTCATATGTACCTAATCTATTATTTAAGCCAAATATAAAAGAAAATTATTTACGTAATATCTAAGTTCAGTGATAAAACTTATGAAAATAATGCAGACGATATTTAAATAATTTAAAATAAGAAATGATTAAATAAGATGTTTAAAGGAATAACGTCCTAATGCTTGAAAAAATGTTATTTTTACTTATTTAATATGTGATAAACTGAATCACCTACTCTTAGCTGTCGAAAATAGGGCTTGATATAATGGAATTAAACGCTCGAAAAGAGGAGAAGGGGTGGATTTCGAACGTTTTAAAGACTTGCTTTGAATTTTGCTAACCTTAACTCATCAAGAACCCAATATGGATGCCTCTATCCATTCCAGGTCCAACCGCTTCATAAATTCGAGGACAGACGGACAAATAACGTAGTGCTATTATTACATAAGCGATTATTTTTTAAATATATTGTTTATTTTTAATCTGTTTATACATAATATTTTAATTCGATCTTTTTAATTCTTTATTGTCTTATCTCATTTTTATCCCTATTGCGTCATTCCGATTCATTTTAATAGTTTTAATTTCAGAGAGTTCAGTTTGATTTGGTCATGACGTCATAGGAATACATCTGCATACATTTGTCTATATTTAGCCTTAACTGGTAAAAAAGGATCGGAATTTGGATTCAAGACAGGTATCTATTGATTGGAAAAATTCAAGGGAACACATTTCTTCTAGTTTCATTTTTGTAGGTTTAAAATTAACGGAGGTATTAATTAAAACCCACTCAAAATGTTAATTATTTTAGTTTAAATGTGTTTGTTTTTTGTGCAAACAATTCATGTATCTTCAAGACAATTATGGATAAAAGAAATCCTTGTATTTATGTGCTATTACATCACAACTAAATTACTCCAGGACAACCAGCAAAACTGGTAATTATTCTGGCAGATTTAAGGGGGAATTAATCTATATAAATTTGGTATTAACACATACTTCAGAACTTCTTTTCTGCTCACAAGTCTCCAAACGGATAAAGAAAATTAGTATTCTTTGATTTTCAAAAGGGATAGGCAGTTCTGTTTCAAATATTCATTACTTCCTAAAGTGTTCTTTTGAAAATACAACTAAAACTATAATTATTAATCGGATGTAAATTGTAGTTATAATTATATTCTTTATCAAATGGTGGATAAAAAATTATTTTAGGTTCCTAATTTTAGTTATACACTCAAGAGCCAAAATATTATGACCACTTGTTGATAACGAGTTGGCTCACCATCGGGGCGCAACACAGCTTCAACCCGCCTTTGCATGGATGCTACAAGTCCTTGGTAGATGGCCGGAGACAGATTGTACCAGATGTTTAAGAAACGGTAACACAAATCCGAGATATTGTGAATTGGTGGTCTTTAAACTCTGAGCTGCCGTCCCATGACATCCCAAATGTGTTCTATCGGATTGAGATCCGGTGAGTTAGGCAGCCAGGACATTAACTGGAATTCAGCATCATGTTTCTGGAACCTCTCCAACACAATTTTAGCCTTGTGACACGGGGCGTTGTCCTGTTGGAACATTCCATTTCCAGCTGAAAAAACAGAGGCCATGTAAGGGTGCAACTGGTCCGCAATGATGTTCAGATACCCTGTAGCATTCATGGTCTGCTCTACTACAACCACAGGTCCCAGAGATATCCAAGAGAACGTCTCCCAAAGAATAATACCGCCACCGGCCTGTGTATGACTTACTGTACATAGAAGTAAGTGAAAGAATGATTCTTCAGACTTTCCAGCAGTATTTAAATACCTCTTCCACCTGATCACGTGCCTTCCACGTCAGCCAGGCGAGTTCATTGCAAACTGTAGGGGTGGTAATAATGTTTTGGTTCTTGAGTGTAATTCATACCTCAATATAACAGAAATGTCAAGCTCTCACTGTATTTTCATCCGGCTGTCGCATTACCTATTAATAATTTGAATTAATTAGAGCGCAAATTTTATCCTACATGCATAACATTAGGGGTTATAATGGTTTTACACACTTATTACTTGGTGATTTGAAGAAGAATAGTAGATAAAACTCAAGGTACCTCCACACTGTGGTCCACTGCAAGCCATTACCACCGTCTGGAGGGGGTATGGCTTATCGAGGTCGACGATGGCAGACGATAAAATGGCCTTGGCGGAGGAT
Source organism: Pardosa pseudoannulata (assembly GCA_032207245.1). NCBI lineage: Eukaryota > Metazoa > Arthropoda > Arachnida > Araneae > Lycosidae > Pardosa > Pardosa pseudoannulata. Next base: position 79,730,342 of record CM063498.1, read on the forward strand.
GGCTTCGGAAGTGGTTTTTCTCCAAAGATCAAAGGCAGCCAGATGCGCAACTAAAGTGCGCAGCAGACCCTATGGACGAATCGGCTCATTTAGTGGCCCATTGTGTGGATTCCACCCGTAAACCATCATACAAGATCACCATCAAGAAGTGGTGAATAATTGCCCATAGTATGGAGACTACATCAAATTTTTAAATTTTACCGAGTACCAGACGACCCGACAGACGTTATGAATTTGGTTGGCTCTTTCATAAATAAACGATTTTTATGTATAAAGCGGCTTCTTGTTGTTTTTAACGCAAGCTCTGAATGAAGATATTCTGATGACAGATAGCATTTCTCCATTTTACTATTGTTACGAATTTGTTTTTACTGCCACTTTATACTTTGTTACTAATTGTTTATGAAATTGGTTGACTCTTTCATAAATAAATGATTTTAATTTATAAATGAGCTTTTTGCTGTTTTTAACGTAAGCTCTGAGTGAAAATATTCTGATTGCTGATAGCATTTCCCCATTTTACTATTGTATAGAATTGGTTTTTATTGCCACTTTATACTTTGTTACTAATTGTTTATGAATTTGTTTGGCTCTTTCATAAATAAATGATTTTTATTTATAAAGGAGCTTCTTGCTGTTTTTAACATAAGCTCTGAACGAAGATACTCTGATGGCAGATAGCAAATCTCCATTTTACTATTGTTCCACAAACACATACCTGTACACTTTTTAAATCAGAAAAGAATATTTTAGATACCTAAATATTTTTATAATATGTTTCTAATTACGTTTCGGTTATTTTTTTGTTATATTTGATATATTTTGTGTTATATTTTATTATATTTCAGTTACTCTTTTGATTATAAATTTTTTTACGTAGTTGATTGATCTCCTGAGAAAAAAATAAATACTCAGAAAATAATCAGAAAAAAAGCTACGTGTTTCTAAATATTATTCAATCATCTCGAATTTATTAACAAAAAAAATCCAATACAGATGTTTTAATACTTTAGTATCAGATAAACTCAAACTGGAAACAATTCCCATATCATATTTAATATAGAGATATGAGAACTTCGTAATCGTAGCTCTTTTTATTTATTTATTTTTACATTTTATTTTGTACAAGAAGCATGAAATTTTATAAGTCTTGGGTTTTATATATCTTTGGGTGGCGCAATCTTTCTTTTGAATTGTGTCCGATCATTGGATATAATTTTTTTTTCTTTTCTTCTGTCATTTCTTCTCTCTGTAAACAGAGAAAGCGTCGGAATCTTTTCTTTCCTTCGACAGCTGACGGAGAAATCTTCTCATGTCCAAAACAAAGCAAACCAAAACAATGATTGTTACACGTGCGTGCGTGTGTGAGAAAACGGACGACGATAATGATTCGTCTTCTCTCAGAATTTGACCTTCCGACGACCTTGGGAGGGAAAAGATCTCAGCGATTGTTTCCACAAACCAATAACGATAACTGTATGCATGTCATATAATCTCCCCGTCATATGCGCATTCGAGCGGCAAATTCTACACAGAACCAGTTTATCAGAAATTCCGAATGTTTCTCCCGAAAGACAAAAACAAAAAAGATGAAAATGTGGCCATCCGGTTAGCGAAGAGGATGATCTATCGAATTATGCAAGGCAATGGAATGTCAACAGACATGTCGGTATTGTAAACAAGAAACTTGCCGCACGGTTGCATATTTCACGATCTTTTGCCCCGAGAAAATATTATCATCTGTTTGAATTGCTGATTGGATCAAATGTGAAATATTTTATGCAAAAGTAAGTTGGTTATGAGTCAAAGAGTTACTCTTTACTAGTTCAGACCTATTATGCTTACTTATAGCAGAAACAGACAGTTTCCTTTTAAAGAAATGAATGAAGGAGCGTCAAAAAACAATTTAAACAAATTAAAAGTAGAAAACAATCCAGGTTAACGAGCTTTCATACGTGATAGTCACATATTGCTTGCTCTTAACGTGGATATTTCACAAGTATATGCTACAATTTATGAATATTTCGCAGGGACTTTCCCAACACTCGCTACCTCTTGTTCAACTGAAGAATTATAACGATTCAACTTTCTACGTTATATTAATTACATTAACTTTGATACAGCTCATTTTAAAATTTACAATATTTTATACGTAATAAAATCAAGCTTATAGAATGTTAAATATAATTAGAACTTTATAAAAACCACCGCAGAGTGCCTATATTACCGGGTATTGGCTCTTACTGGGTACTGGTTAGACCCATTACCTATATAAAACTGGTTTAAGCTATATTTTAAATAAGCTAAGTAGCCGTTCCCAGTTTTCATTAAACAAAAAACTGAATACTGCAGGACAGAAGTGATCTTTGTAAGCAGAAAATTGTTTATTTTAAGATAAGGAAATAATACGTGTTGTTACAAATTGAACCAATGGCCAAATGACACACTGCTGCATTTGAAACCCAATGTCTAAGGGCTAGCAAGTTAAGTTTGTGTAAAGAAAACCATAAGATTTATTTTACTTCATTTAAATTATCTCGTTTAAATAATTTATAAGTTTAAAAGAATCTTGGTTTAGTAAAAAATTGGAATTATTCTTGCTCCTAATTATCGAATTATGAAAATAATATACTGTAAATACTATAACATACATAAAATAACAAAACGAAACACGCTAATTTGACATGTATGATGTAAAACAGCTGGCCTATGATCCACCGTGTAAGTTATAGAAGATATCTTCGTGGTTACAATGTCCTTCAAGTTCTTAAACAATACCTCTGGGTGTTGCAGGCCAAGCCTAAGGAGAGGGGGGTCTTCTGCTTTGTCCCTGATACTAAATTACGAAATCGCGCTATGAGCAAAGTCATTCTTTCACCCTAATAGTGCTCTTAAAAAAAAAAAAAAAAAAAACGAAGTGCCCACCCCTTGCTTTAGTTTGAGTAGCCTATGGCTCACGTTCTTGGCTTGTCCAAGGGGCATAAGTAACAACAACAACAACATAAAAATACCAAATAGATGTCTGAATAATTTAGGAAAGGGCATTCTTTGGAATTGAACCCCCTTTAGAAGGGAGCCAAAAGCTGTAGCCTAATTGGGAGAAGGCCTTGCAGAGCACACGCGTTGATCGTTAGCAATTAAATAATACTTTTTCAAAAATTTTAACAGCATAAAAATTGCACTAAAATTACCTAAAAATATCTTATTTAAGTCACCATCGAAAAGACATAAATAATTTAGGAAAAGGCATTCTTCGGAATTGAACCCGCTTTAAAAGGGAGCCAAAAGCTCGGGCGTCATTGGGAGAAGGCCTTCCAGAGCACACGCGTTGATCGTTAGCAACTAAATAATACTTTTTCAAAAATTTTAACAGCATAAAAATTGTACTAAAATTACCTAAAATATCTTATTAAGAAAAGATTTAGACATAACCAAACCAAAAGACTTTGTGGATAAGCAATAAAAAGATAAAAAAAAAGACATTCCCTCTCTGAAGAGTAAATGTGTTTCCAGAACAACAAAAAACAAAAAAAAATTTAAAAAATGGTGCTAGGATCATTAAACAAAGACCTGCTTTTAAATCAACACAAGGAAATAATTATAATCAAAAAAAACATTAATAGAAAAATCAAAATAAGAGAAAAAAGATTTTCATTTTTAAAAAATCTAAAGTACTAAAATGTCAACAATAACAAAGAAACAAGTGTTGCTTAGAAAGAAGCAAAAAAAAAAGAATGTCAAAAAAAAAAAAGAGGTTCGGGGGATGTAACATTTTTTAATGAATTGACCGACATTCTGAAAAATAAAAATTTAATTATATTCATTTTGAATTCATTACTAACTTTCTACTATTTTATTATAAGTGTATAATATATAGAATATTCTGATATAATATAATAAATATATATATATAATATATATATATAATAATATTTTATTTTTTTGATATATTTTTTTTTTATGTGGTATATTTTTTTTTATATATATATATATATATTATATATATATATATATATATAATATATATTATATTATATATATATTTTATAATATTATTATTATTTTTTAATGAAATCTGTACAACAGGCTTTTACAACTTCGTGCAAACAAGACAATGTGATCTTTTTTGAAATACGATTAATCTCTAAGCACAATTTTCTAAAGGCGATTTTATTGATAACATATTTTAAGTTATACCGATAAAAAAAATAATTATATCGAAACTCGAACTAACTTCTTTATGAACTATTTTTATATTATAATAGTAAATTACGTATATATATAAATAATATATATATATTATTTGTTATATATATATATATATATATATATATATACTTTGATATATATAGTTACAGGCAGTTCGCTTATAGGCAATGTGGAACTGTAGTACGCCCTATTTTTGCTGATATAAGTATATATTAGTGAATTTATCTTTGATATATATAAACAGAGGCAGATAGTGTTTAGGCACTACAGAAATGCAGCATCCCCTATTTTTATCAATAGAGATATATATTTATTAATTTATCTTTGGTATATATAGGTAGAGACAGTTCGCGTATAGGCAACTCAGAATTACGGTACCCCCTATTGTAGCCGATATAAGTATATATTAATGAATTTATCTTTGATATATACAGGCAGAGATGGCCGGTGTATAAGCATTGCAGAAATGCAGCATCGCCTATTTTTATGGATATATATATATATATATATATATATATATATATATATATGTATATATATATATATATATATATATATATATATATATATATATATATATATATATATATATATATATATATATATATATATATTAATTTATCTTTTATACCTACAGGCAGGGGTGGTTCGAGTGTAGGCACTACGAAACTGCAACACCCTCTATTTTCGTCTATATATAGTCTTTCATTTATCTAATTTTGCATAAAATAATTGATTTTGCCATCAGCAGTAAGATATACATCTTGTAATTTGTAAACAAGCCTGCGTGACATGACGGCTCCAGCTAATTGGAGGGTAATTTATGCTTGTAGCCCTGTGTTTATCCCAGTTCCTGTATCTTGATGCTCTTGCAGATATGTTCAATTGCAGTGAGAAGCATAAACTAGCCCTGTGCTCCAAGCAGTTTTTTTTGCTCAGTTTGTTCCATGCTCATGGTGTTTTAACTGAGTGGAAAACATCTAGAAAAAATTTCAAAAAATAATGTCAGTAAAGAGTTCTATGATTTTTACCTTCACCCTTTGTCGATTAGAATGGAATATGAAGCAACCTCGTTATTGCTAGATATATTGATATATAAATAGATATTATAGATTGTTAATTAATACACATAAAGCTCGCCAAGTCTCGAATATTATCCCATAACAATAATGTATTCTAAAAGTACAAATAAAAATATTCTTTGAGACTTATTTATATTATTTTACGAAAGTCATCCAAGATATTTAAATGGAATTAGAAATACATCTGTTACCGCAAACGAAATACTTCGATAGAGATTTACAAAGCCACAAAAACATCAGCGTCTTTGTGTCTCAGGGGGTATTGAATCCCTCAAGAAATGTCATGAAAGAGGGGTGCAGTTCCTAAACAATAGACCTGACCCTCCTACCTCAAAACTCCATGGGGGACAACACTGGCAAAAATGTACATTACATCCATTTTGGGAGCGTTTTTGGAGGTCGAAAATTGTACGTTTTGAAGTCATCATCGGTTTGGCGGAATTGTACGTGAGAACCGCTTAGAGGGTTAACATGTTTGTTACATCTCTAAGTATTTGGATACTACAATTAATCAAATATAAAAAAATTCATAGTTTATATTGCATCTATATCAGACCCCGATTTTCAGAGTTAAAAGCATTTATAAGAAGTACTATGAACCCTGATAGTCTAAATACTATTGCATTTATTTCAGATGAGAAATAAAACTTTTGAACAGTAGCGGCCGAACGATGAACGAATGGTAGAGTCCGGTTCTTCGGTACAGGATTGCGTGGAATCCAATCTCGCTGCTGGCATGGATGTCATTGAGTAAAACAGTAGACGAAGCGGACCAAACCACACTAAACCAAGATCTCAAGAGTTATGCTTGACATAAGAAAATGTTATTGGATTTTTCACTAGAATAGGAACAAGACTAATTTTAACTTATTAATTAAATTTAACTTTTTAACTAATTTTAATTTTTTATCGAATGTTAATTAGGATGTACTAAAACGTAAATTTTTAGATAATAAAGAATTATTTTCGTATATATTTATCTTTAAAATTTTATCATATACAAATTTATTGTGTTTGCAGATTTCGAAAGTTGCAACATCTCCGAGATTTCAACTTACCCGAGTTACCACTGCTTATGAGTGCCATCAGAAAGTTCCTGGACTTTCTTGTACGTAATAAAGTCCGAGATTTTTGAATACGTAATAAATTAATACGTAATAAAGTCCGAGAAATTTTGAGAAGTTTCAATATTTCATTGAAACTTGTCAAAACTGATCCAGAAATGAGTATTTATTTTGAAATTTAGCGATTGCAATACTTTCTTTATTTAGAAGGAAGTGAAAAGGGATTACATTTGCATAGAAAGCATTAATTTAAGGACTACAAAATTAATTTGACTATAAATTAATGCATTACTGTAAATAGATTAAAATAATTTATTTAGCCATTTCAAATTTTGTATATGTTAGTTAAATATTTAACCTCTTAAGATAGCTTTTTAGCTTTTGGTAGTATATATTAAGTGTTAAATGTATAGATAGTTATAGAGCAGAGGTGGCCAATGAAAGATTATTTATGGCTCTCGATAAATATACCCGATTTCCCTTTTCAGTTTTGCGTTATTATATTTTATAATTTTATTACAACTGATTAAACTCCGTCAATGCTGGGTAAAAAAATCGGTCTTATTGGACTTTTAAGAGATAATTCTCAAATTCCACAATTCATACCAATTCACTGCATAATTCACCGAGAACATCTTGCTACAAAATGTTTAAAACATCCTGATGTTACGAAAACAGTGTAAACACATTGTAAATTGCATTCGCACCAATGCAAAAAATCATCGACAATTCAAAAATGTCCGTGAAATATTAAATAAAGAAGAACTTTCAAATGATATTCAATAAACATAATTTCAGAAAAAAAAATTAATACCTTTTTTGCACACTTTTTAAATATGTATTTAATTGCGGCTCGGGAAAAATTTCAAATTTTGAAAAATGGCTAGGACTATCAAAGGGGGGCCACCCCTGTTATAGAAGTTCAGTGATCATTTCTGCATGGCTAAAAGCGGATTATTTTATATACCTTAATAAATACAAAATCACCATAGCTAAGCACAAGAATACAGCTAGTGTATATATAGATTTACGTTAGAAGCACTTTCTTTGAATGTGTCATTCATGAGATTCTGGAATAAAGAACAAATTTCGTTGGAATTTCTGGCGTAAGAAGGATGCAGCTTTTCGACCTTCAGGTCTCTCGTTTTTAACCTTCATGCATGCTGTCTATCACACACTGACAAACATCTAATTACTCTTTTCCTAGTTCGAATGTTTGCGGGAATGTCCTTTAACCGCTTCGCCGATCGTGATCTCGCTTCATTTAGAAAGAAAGAGATAAATTATCAAAATGGTCCATCCTCAAAGCAGTAATATTTGTTATTCCAGAAACATATTTAATGTTCGCTTTAAAAAAAATTTGTTTTGTTAATGTGTTATTCATCTCTGTTGTAAACATTTATAATCTTTGAGTAATGTGTTTACACTTAAGTTATTTGAACAAACACTTATTTTATTTGTTTATTCAAATAGTTGTAATGTAATCATAATATTCGTTTATTTATAAAATTAGAGACCATTTTCCTACTTTTAAATACACGATTTCTTTCATAAAGGTCATGATATTATTTATTTGTAAATTATTACGAATGAAAAAAAAAGTTAGAGCACCGATGATGTATTTGTAATAAGTGTTTTTACTTTATTTAACAAGATGGGAAATTATTTCTTTTCGCTTATTCATGTGTAATTCATTTTTTGTAAACATTTATAATCCTTGAGTAACATATTTATATTATTCAAACATATAAGTTTTATATTTCTTTGTTCAAATAGCTGTAGTTTAATTATATTATTTGTTTATTTATAAAATTAAAGACCACTTTCCTACTTTTAAATCCAGAACTTTTTTCATAGAAGTTCTGGATATTATTTCTTTGTAAATTACGAAAGAAAACATAAAAAATTAGAGCACTGATGATGTATTCGTAATAAACGTTTTTACTTTATTTAACAAGATAGGAAATCTTTTTTTTCGCTTATTCAAGTGTAATTCATCTGTTGTAAACATTTATAATTTTTGAGTAACATGTTTATACTACTATTTATACAAATAAGCTTTATATTTGTTTGTTCAAACAGCTGTAGTATAATAATATTATTTGTTTATTTCTAATATTATAGATCATTTCCGTACTTTTAATTTCAAAATTTTTTTCACAGACGTTCTGGATATTATTTATTTGTAAATTACGAATGCAAACATCTAAAATTAGAGCACTGATGTATTCATGATAAGTGTTTTTACGATACTTTACAAGATAGGAATTATTTCCTTTTAATTTGTTCATGCGTAATTCATCTGTTGTAAAAATTTATAAACTTTGAGTAACATATTTATATTATTTAAAGAAATAGGTTTGTATTTATTTGTCAAATAGCTGTAGTAAAATCATATTATTTGTTTATTTCTAATATTATAAACCATTTCTTAACTTTTAAATCCAGAATTTTTTCACAGAAGTTCTGGATATTATTTATTTGTAAATTATGAATGCAAACATCTAAAATTAGAGCACTGATGTATTCATGATAAGTGTTTTTACGATACTTTACAAGATAGGAATTATTTCCTTTTAATTTGTTTAGGCGTAATTCATCTGTTGTAAACATTTATAATCTTTGAGTAACATGTTTATATTATTTAAATAAATAAGGTTTTATTTATTTGTTTAAATAGCTGTAGTATAACCATATTATTTGTTTTTTTGTAATATTATAAACCATTTCCTTGTTTTTAAATTTAGAATGTTTTTCACCAAAGTTCTGGATATTATTTATTTGTATATTACGAATGAAAACATCTAAAAATAGAGCACTGTATTCATAATAAGTGTTTTTATGATATTTTACAAGACAGAAATCATTTCCTTTTAATTTGTTGATATGTAATTAATCTGTTGTAAATATTAATGATCTCTCAGTAACATGTTTATATTACTTAAACAAACAGGTTTGTATTTGTTCAAATAGTTGTAGTATAATAATATTATTTGTTTATTTCTAATATTATAAACCATTGCCGTACTTTTAAATCCAGAATTTTTTTCACAGAAGTTCTCGATATTATTTATTTGTAAATTAGGAATAAAAACACCTAAATTTAGAGCATTGATGTATTCATGATAAGTGTTTTTACGATACTTTACAAGATAGGAATTATTTCCTTTTAATTTTTTCATGCGTAATTCATCTGTTGTAAACATTTATAATCTTTGAGTAGCATGTTTATATTATTTAAACAAATAAGTTTATATTTGTTTGTTCAAATAGCCGTAGAATAACCATATTGTTTGTGTATTTATAAAATTAAAAACAACTTCCCTACTTTTAAATCCAGAATTTTTTCACAAAGTTTCTGAATATTATTTATCAATGAATTACGAATAAAAATTTCTGAAAATCAGAGCACTAATATAATCATAAGTGTGTTCCGTCTTTATTATAGTTAACAAGATAGGAACTATTTCTTTTTTTTTTGTTCATGCGTAATTCTCCTCTTGTAAATATTTATCCTTGAGAAATATGTTCATATTGTTTGAACAAACAAGCTTTTATTTTTTTGTTCAAAATTAATTACATATATCATTTGTTTGTTATAAAATAAATAACCATTTTCTTATTTTTAAAGCCAGGATTTTTTCCAGAGGTTCTAGGTATTATATATATTTCTTAAACTTTAATTATTATATTCTTCCTAAATTTTGCTTTATTTATAGCTTAAAGTAATGATGGATGATAGAAAACAGTTTTCCAAAACTAAGAAATATGAAGTTTTCTGCACACATAAGTTTAAGCATAAGAAAATTAATCACGTTAATTTTTTCTTAAAAATTCACTTCGTATGAAAGTTAAAACTTTTTTAAATGCTTTTTACAACTTACTTTTTTTTTGTAGATTATAACAAATTTTCTATCAAACATTCTTAAAAAATAATTTTCATTGACTTACCTTTAATTTTTGCTTATCTAAGAATAACTGTAACTGTGTAACCAAAATTCACCCTAGAGCCATTAAAATTGTCCATAAGAGATATACACTTAATGATCAATTATTGGTTCATTATTGATTATTGATCAATTAATCATTATTGATCAATTATTGATCAATTAATGATCATTTATTGGAAATGCTACAAAACTTTTTCTATAGACAGACTTACGGGTGCTAAATATCTCTCAGAGACTGTAGCGTTCAGGTATCCACGTATTGAAACTATGGACATAATAAACTTGAGTAGCATTTTTCGATACCTTGCAATACCTTACAATAGTACCACACATTTTCGATGCAACGTAGGATAAAAGTCGTCAGTCGGTGATTTAGGCACTTTGAAAAAGTGCAGCATAATTAAAAGTTTTTTCATAACGCAGCTGGCAATACAGGTACTGTATGTCTTTATTCCAATACAAGGCTTCGAATCCGTTACCCATTTTCGCAGCCTTGTATTGGCATAAAGGCATACAGTGCCTGTATTGCTAGTTGCGTTAGGGAAAAAAAACTTTTAATTATGCTGTACTTTTTCAAACTGCCTAAATCAGCGACTGGCGACTTTTGGCTGTCGACTTGCGAGAAGCACCACCCGGAGAGCACGTGTACCTATAGGTATGCTACGGGCGCAAGTAACATAACCCCGGCTGGATCATCGTAATTTAGAAGCTGGGACCAAGCAGAAGACCCCCCAGAATTTGCCCTGCCACCCCCCAGAGGTATCTTTGAGAACTTGGAGGACATTGTGACCAACAACAACGTGCCCCAGTCACCTTTAACGAACAAGGCAGATCTTTCATAATTAAAAGAATTATAATATTACAATAATTTAATTCCTTTACTGGCCTGAACGGAACCGCAGTTATGCAGAAATTTCTGTTTAAGTGTAGAATGAAATTTAAAAAAATGATTAACTGAAGGCAATGCACTTTTTTGAAGTAAGCATTTATTTAACGTGTATATTTGTTATAAAAGTCAATTTACATACCATTAGTAGCAATCTTTAAAAATTAAATTTTATTTCTCCCGAAGGCTGGTTTGGTTTCGAGCACTACCGTGTACTTCTTTTGCAACGCCATGGCTAATGAGACCGGAACCTACTGTTTAAAGCCGATTCCAAAAGCCCACGAACACAGAGCTGTGGAAGGGGAATTCGATGACTTGCTCCATAATTTCGCCGTTTTTTAAAACACAAGAACTTATGCCTGTTGATCTACAAAGCATAAACCATTTCCAATACTTACAATTCATAATTATGTAATTTTTTAAAATAATTCTTCTCTCTAATGTATTTTTTTAAAAATAATTTTTATTTTTGAAATAAAATTAATTATGTCCGGTTAAAGTAGAGATCCGGTTAATAAAATGTCTGTTGTATGTCATACTGTGACTTATCTGGAACATCAATGATGTTTGGTCAAACCCTGCGGTGCAGTATGGCCTTCCAAATTTCGAAATAGGGCGTGTTTTTGTTTAGAACAGGTATGTTTGAAAATGGAGAATCACTCTACTGAGAATTTTGCTTGCGAGAAGAAATTCTAAAGAGGGAATTCCAAAATTTACATCGGCACTCTTAGTTTGGAAAGGACGGCTTGCATACAAAAGGAATGTGGGAAAAAAGAAAACTTTAAAAATACATGTTTTTAAAGAGAACATTTTGGATGGTAGTAAAAAAGTGAAGAAGAAACCCACTTTGGTTAACGGAGAGTTTCGGTTAATCGAGGTTCTACTGTACATGGTCTACTTTCTTTTAAAATCTCAGATATGGCTTCAGTAAATTTCTTATAAGTCTACAGTAAATTATATCGGACACGCTTTTGACCTATTGTTACTCTGATCGCTGTTGTACTTGAATGTCTGATTGTGATGTATATTGCACACATTTTGGCAGCTTTATTAATTAATACAAATCTTTCTATGTACTTCAATACCACCATTATTAGATTTTACAACTCATAACCCGAAAGGTCATTGTGGGTAATCCCCCGGCATACTAACTGCAACCTAACTGAACCCGTTGAGAAAGAACTTAGAGTCGGTGTCGGTGCCGCGAGTGTAAAACTGACAAGATGAACTCTCGCTAGCTTTTCTTTTTACATGTACATAGTTTTTCTGTAATTCCTTTTAAATGTATCCGGTATTGTAATAAATTTTATTTCTTTCACTCAAATGTATTCGAGCATTTAATACCAAAGACGGAATTCTCAAGGTGCTTATCAAAGAATAAAATATCCCGGACTGGGACAAATCGACGAGAAGCAGTACCATCGGAAATTTGAAGGTAAGACCCATTCGCTTTACCTATTATTGATTTATTTGTATTGTATTCTCTTGTGGTCTTTTTCGACAGTCATATAGATTAGCTTTCACTGAGTCATGCTTAAAGATTTACAAATCAGGAGTTTAATGAAAAGATCTAACTAACGAAACAGTATTACTTCTCATTTACCAGGAAGAAAAATCAACCTAAGTTTTGTTTTTATTGACTCTCTCCGAAGAGATCAATCCCCCTTTATACGAAATGACGTCAATAGACTATTGCTTTGTAAGTGTTTATTTAGACAAGAAGTCTTGGATAAATATAAAGATGAGTTAAATGAAAATGATCCAAGGTTATTACGCGAGAATGCACAGCTATCATATTAATAAAGACATTTAGACTTTTGTACTTTGACCTTTCCCGATTAATGAACTGAAGGTAATAGAACCTGATGCTTCTTAAAAATAAGTGCAACTTCTTTCTTCAAGACAGTGTCTTGCGCAAAAATGACTTTTAGCCGGATCCTACATTTTACTCTATTTTTGTAAAGCCAACTTAGTACAAACTATTTACTTTTAGATTGTTCTTTATTAGTGAAATATACGAATGGCGATCGTTTACTTTTATGTCATTTAACTATCTTAATATAAATGTTTCTTTAATATGGAAATATCCTACTGTATTATAACATTAAATTTCGAAAACACACACACACACACACACACACACACACACACACACACACTATATATATATATATATATATATATATATATATATATATATATATATATATATATATATATATATATATATATATATATATATATACATATGTCAGACCTCGCCACATTAAGAGTCAGATGGCTTGATAATGGCTTGATCATTTATATTGCACAGATTAACAGTCAATCATCACACATGACATCGCGTGGCTAACTTTCACACCCTTACAAAGAAGCACCACCCAGCCAGGATTCATGCAGCAACCCCTTTTCAAGACGCTCTCAATCTAATCTTACGCGCCAAGTGCTTTTATAAAGGGTTATTAAAGATTCATGCACCTGAATAAAAAAAGAGTGTGTTGCGTTTCTTACTCTCAAACACCTAAATTATTAATTTTATGTTTTCCATGACACACACACACACACACACACACACACACACATATATATATATATATATATAATATATATATATATATATATATATATATATATATATATATATATATATATATATATGTATGTATATATATGTCAGGTTTGGAACTTTAAAACTAAAAATGAAAGCATGAATAATGAAAAGTAAGTTAACTCTTTGTAAAGCGTATCAGTATGGGGGTCAAACTACACAATTTAAGGTCAGAGTGCTCCAAGTTCCAGTGAGAACAATTAAATTTTGTGGGGTAATGACCAGCTGTCGGATTGGCTCTCTTTGATTGAAAATAAAGCTACAAATGAGGCAGCCATCTTGAAAATCCGATGGAGTTAATTTAAGAAGAATCTAATAAAACATCATTCCATGAATTATTTATCTCTCTTCTTCTCTGTCTAATACACACACACACACACACACACACACACACATATATATATATATATATATATATATATATATATATATATATATATGTGTGTGTGTGTGTGTGTGTGTGTGTAATGAGACGGACTTCTCGATGGGTGGTTGCAGTCATGGCCATAAAAATGATACCGTTTTAGCTAAAGACTTTTATTAAGATAACTTTGAAGGACGGGTTCCCACTTCATAATAGGGACAGGAAAAACTGAAGTTCTATGTACAAGACCCGTAACACCTGGGCCAACATCTGTGGGAAAATATCTCAAGAAAAATCTGTCTCCGACAGCGTGTATCTCCTTTTTATTTGGAAATTTCCTAAATTGTCCGTTAGGGCCATGTAGGTTTATAATTAGCTAGGCCCCTTCTCTGAGGGAGTAAACTGTAGCTCTAGTGGTCAATTTAGGTTAGGGGTTAAAAAGGGGAATGCAAAATGACGCGGGAATTTTTAGACCTTGATTTAAGTTTTGAAAACCCCTGACAATTTTCCTTACATATATACAAGGAAACACCGTCCAGGTGCTGAAAATGTTTCCATTATGTAATCAACTGCTAACTACTATATGTTGCAAACTCTATTGAGGTTACCAGTGAAGAGATGAGATTTACACCATTGATACTCTCGTGATGCAAAATTGCAATGTATAGTAGAACCTCTATTATCCGAGCCTGGATTAACCGTAACTCTCCTTTAACCGAAGTCGGTTTCTTCTTCACATTTATTTTCACCTTCTACTATCATCCAAAATGTTCTCTTTACAAACATGCGTTTTTAAATTTTTCTTTTTTCCACATTTCTTTTGTATGCAAGCCGTCCTTTCCAAATTACTAGTGCAGATAAATATTTTGGAATTTCCTTTTTTAGAATTCCTTCTTGCAAGCACAATTCTCGACATGAGTGTAGTCTTCCTCACTTTCAAGCATCCCTGTTCTAAACAAAAACACATCCCATTTCGAAATTTTGAAGGTCATACTGCCGAGTTCCACAACAATCGAATGTTATTGCACCAATGACGATACTGTATATTAAACTAGAGGATTATTGATGAATTCTCGATTATCTGAAAATTTCGATTATCCGAAGTAGGTTCGGTCCCAATTACTTCGTGTAATCGAGTTTCTACCGCATTAAGATGAATTTGATTATTTTCAATAATATACAAATTTTATTCAAAATAATGTGAGAAAATAATAGCGTCACACACTTTATCAAACTTTTATGTCTTAGCTCAATTTTGCAAGAATTGTTCTTTACCTCTTTTGCTACATTTTCAACATCTAATACAAATGTTCCATAAATTAAATCTCTAATTACGACTCCCATTTTATCGTTCGACATACAACCGTGCAGAATCTTTCTTTTCTTTATATTCAAACTAGCGCAAACATACACATATGCTTTAAACAACTTTATATTTTACGTTGTTAATTACATTTATTTGCAAATGCTTGTTTACTAATGCATTTACGCCTCTACAGCTAATTACCTCTGAAACCAGTGAAACTTGAAATAAGCACTTAATTACTGACAAAACATAGCGTGATACTTATCACTTAACTAAAATCGCAGGCTCGGAAATGCATCCGTTTTGCGAAGCTCCTGTGGAATTTGAGATGTTTTACGGAATGAAATTCTTTCACTTATTAATATTCACTAGAGAGAAAAGTCATGAAGAATGTTCGGAACCAAATAATGAATCACCGAGTGTGAGTCATTTTAGTGACTCACGCAGGAAATTCTATGGAAACGGAAGAACATATTCTGAAAGGTAAACCAAAAAGTTGTCCTTCGACCGGTTGCTCGGGTACCTTAGATATGCAAGTGAATTTTAATTTTATTTACGTATTTGAACAGATATTTTTCCCTTGCTTTGAAAAAAAAATATATAATTGCAACACTTT
Organism: Pardosa pseudoannulata; assembly: GCA_032207245.1. Lineage (NCBI taxonomy): Eukaryota > Metazoa > Arthropoda > Arachnida > Araneae > Lycosidae > Pardosa > Pardosa pseudoannulata. The sequence goes on from CM063498.1 coordinate 79,746,427, forward strand.
CCGTTGTTTATCGCAGTTCCATTTAGATAGATCTGCGTGCTCTTTAAACCTTCTCTTTCACGTATTATATAAAAATAAGAGAATTAATTTTAATTGTTATATTTAAAATGGTATTCTTGTTTAGGTAGAAAATATTTCTTCACCAGGATCCTATTAACTAAAAATCAAAAAACCTTATAAGAGGAATGGATATACAGGAAGGCTGAAAATGATCAACGGCATTTAGATCGGCTGCACCATCGAGGACCATCTACCTTAAAACAAAGGTTTAAAGGCCCCTCCACACTATGGCAAACTGCAAGCCATGACCACCATCTGGAGGGGGTTTGTCTTATCGTGGTTGATGGCGGCAGACGATAAAATAGCCTTGGTGAACGATGGATTCCGAGGCGGTTTTTCTCCAAAGATCAAAGGCAGTCAGATGCACTACTAAAGTGTGCAATATACCCGATGGACGAACCCACGTGTTTGGCTCATTTAGCAGCCCATTGTGTGGATGAAACCCGTGAACCATCGTTCGAGGTCACTATCAGGAAGTAGTGAACAATTGGCTATAGTGTGGAGGCTACATTAGAGGTTTTTGTGTCCCCGAGTGTACAATCCTCAGCAACTCATAATTTACAATGCAGTATAAATGCAGCAAAAATATTATAAACAAACACATACAAATACATAACAGACAAAATAACACTTAGAAATAAAAAAATAGTAATAATAATAAAATTAAAAAACTAAATTAAAATTTTTAAAAAATTATAAGATAATTGCATGAAAATAAATACAATAGTGCCATACAGTGGAAATTACATATTCGGATTCAGCCTTGTTACGAAGCCTGCAGATTCTTCGAATTTTTCATCAGCCAACCGAACAGTTTGCATAGTTTGGATCAGAATGTTTTGTTACAATTTAGTTCATCAGCCCAGGAACCTTCCAGGCCTGGTCTTGGGCGCTTGAAATGCCAATCCTTAGTGAGGGAGTAGTCAAACAGGTAGTGGTCGGGCACATCCGGATAATTAGAGGTTGTCAAACTAAGTCCCGCTAGTCAAATGGTGCCCAAGCAAATGAATAAATAAACAAATAAAGTGATTATATGTCCAGCCTTATACAATCTAAGTTTTGAATAATGCTCGTAAATGGTGTTAATTCCTTATTGGAAGTTCAATGAAGTTGTTTATCTCAAATAGTTTGGAGGCCCTGATGTAGACGATAAAATTTATACTTGTATAAACTGCATCTGAAATTAATTGGGGAGCAAGTCTTGTTTAAGATGTCAAAAGTTTGTATTACCTCAACTTAATACTAAACTATGCAATAGGAATAATATTGGTATCGTTAATAAGAAGAAATCTAACATTTTGATATATGTTCTATGAATGAGATTCTATCTTTTCAGATAAGACTATTTATATGTGTGCCATGCGAAATTTAAGTCTATAAATTATATAAAAAATTAGACTTGAGAAGGGTGTATAGAACTTCGTAAAAATTCTACTTAAAGCTGTTCAACAGCTATTTTCCCAAGCAGAAATCTGTACAAAAGAGCGTGCATAAGAAAGGAAGTGCTGTATATTTTGAGTTTAGAATTAATGTTTTAACTTCCTTGTATAAAATAAAGTAATAGTATTTGTGAAAAATTTCAGTGTCCAAATTTCAATTAAATTACTCATATTATGCCTGAATAAATTTTCATAAGTTTCATTGTTACGTCTGTACCTTTGTACAAGTCTATTTTAATTTTGAAACTTTTAATTTTCTTTTAGACCTCCCTGAGTACATTTTCATTAGTTTCGTCTTGACTTTTGCATGCACCCATGTATTTATTTCTCTTAACTCTAAAATGATTACATTTCATATATCTTATACAAACTTTTCTTGTAAGACAAAAAATTAGTTTCGAAATTTAAAATCTATTTGATTACTAAACTAATAATATAGCATGGAAAGAAAATGTAATTTGATTACTAGACATAATGCAAAAAGAAGCAAAGGGAACAAAACAGAAAAAAAACCCGTCACATGCCATCTATCTTCCAGCTTTAAGATATTTCATAATAATAAAAAAAGTCCCCCCCACTAATTATATCGAGATACATGTTTTACAAGGCGTATCTCCTAAGATTCCGACCTTGACCAAAATTAACAAGGCATCTACATACACACGCGCCCTCTTACTTCGATTTATTTTGTCTGGAGTAGTTCTATTTTTTATTATGTATATACCTCAAAAATTATCTTTTAAGAAACACTTAGCTGAGTAATAAGTTATAATCTCCATGGGAGGAGAACGAACTAGCTCGTTTGTAGAAGATTTATGAAACCAAAGTGGATGACGATTTTTATCCACTTCATAGTTACCTAAAGCCTGCCAAATTTTTATGAAGAACTTCCGAGCCTCTTCCTGCATGAATGTGGGTTTCAGTTTTAATTTTATTTGATTACGGTTTCTAGACAGTACACATTTTTAGAACGCAGACAGTTTTTTACTTGTCTTTTTGATTCCTGGCGCACACTAAGGAAACAAGTAGTATTGCATCCATGGCATCTATCATTCACACTCTTTCAAATATTGCGAGATATTTTCGAGTAGGAGTTGTGGTAGCTCTGTCGGCAAAGGGACGGTCTCACGGTCTCGTAACCTGAGAGTTTCGGGTTCGGGGTTATAGCCGGCCAAAGATCCGCCATGTTTATGTATTTATTAATGGCGTTTGGGGTACGTAAAATAAGTTTGTGGTCGCAGTTTCCTCCAACATCCTAAACGATACCTCTAGTGGTGGTAAGCCAAGACTGGGTGTCTTTTGGTTGATCCCAACTTCTAAATTACGAGGACCTACTTTGTATGTTTGTGCCGCATTATTGAGTAAAGTTGGATTCTTATGGTGCTCTTATTAAGGCCCCTCCACACTATGGTCAATTGCAAGCCATTACCATCGTCTGGAGGGGGATATGGCTTATCGAGGTCGATGGTGGCAGATGATTGCATCGGATGCGGTCTTTCGCCAAAGATCAAAGGCAGCCAGAAGCGCAACTTAAGTGAACAGTAGACCCTAAGGACGAATCAATGCGCTAGGCTCATTTAGTGGCCCAGCGTGTGGATGTAACTCGTGAACAACGTTCAAGGTTACCATCTATAAGTGGTGAACAAATGGCCATAGTGTGGAGGCTACATAATAAAATACTGAACAATTTTGTATTGCTTCCTAGATATATTAAAGGTTGTTAACACCTTTATAAGAAAATTTTATAAGTATTTGGTATTCAGAGTATTTGTATTCCAGGTGCTCCAAACAACTAATACGGCATTACACCATACAGCTTTATCTGAGAAGGTAACAAATTCCTCTGATCACATAATATATCGAGGGGGGGCAACCTGCGGCTCGCGAGCCACATGCGGCTCTTTGAAGGATTATTTGTGCCCTCAATAAATGTACCCGAGTTCTCTTTTCATTTTTGTGTTATTATATTGCAAATATTATTACAACTGATTGAGATCCATCAATGCTGGGTAAAAAAATCGGTCTTATTGGAATTTTAAGAGATGATTCTCAAATTCCACACTTCATACCGATTCACTGCATAATTCACTAAGAACATCTTGCTACAAAATATTTAAAACATCCTGATGTAACGAAAACAGTGTGAATTACATATTACTATCAGTTTATTATTTTTTTGTGATGCTGTTAATAGATTGACCCCCTTTCCCGCATCAGATTCCGTGGAAAGAGGTTGAAGAAATTTCTATGAGATTCTGCACACGTGTTCCACGCAATTTTCTATCGCCCACCAATGTTTGATATTGACACGTCAAGAAACTGAAGGATCCAGGGCATAATTTTAACTTTTACCTTCAAGTTCAGAAAATAGAGGCGCTGGTTTGTCACATTGTTTGTCTGTTGCTATCCTTCCATTGTCGCCCGAATTCATTTCCCTCTGAGGTGCAACTAACTTATGTTCTTTTAAATCCGAACCCAGTGCTAACAAAGCGTGAGCAGTGATGCTGGCAAATAGGTTAAGTTCCACTTACGACATCTTACATTCTTATTTTTGGCTCATTAACACCAACCAGTCTGCAGACGAATGAAGGATCCACCACGAGTTAAACAATCTAGAACAGCGATCCTCTCAGACTATGTGTTGCGAAATCCTTGGGGGGAAGCGCTAGAATTATGTCAAGGGAGATATCAATTAAAGCCTGGAAATTTTCTTTTTTTCTAAAAAAAGGATCCTATTCAATAGAGCCTATGGTTAAACTTCTATGAAGCGTGAAGTGGAACTCAACAGATAATTAATTAAAAACCGAATAAATCAAAGTGAACAATTGTGGCTGATTGATTTTGCTGATGAGCTCATTTTAAACAACAAACTTCATTGCTACAAGCTAACATTGAAGACAAAAAAAAAATTCAAATTAAATTAGGGAGAACCGTTTTAGCGATACTTGAACCTTTATATTCAGTTGAAACTTGACTAATTCGAAATTGGTTAATTAGAAATTTTGGATAACTCGAATTACCCAAACTCCTCCTGAATTTCCCATACAATGAACTGTTAACCCATTGTATGCGTGACACGTACTAGTACTTTTTCTGGCAATTGATACTTAACGCGGATCACGTACTAGTACGGGTTAGTGTAACAACATGGTTTGTTTGTGGGTACAAAAATAACGGTATATACAGTAAAACAAAGCCCAATGTTCTTGTCTACTACATAGATTCTGGATAAATGTAGACAAATAAAAACTTGTTTTTACATTATTAGTTTTATAATTTCATTTTTTTATAATTCGAATTTAATATTCGAAAAAATTAAAACTATATGTTACCATTTCTATTTGATTTTTCATATTATGATACTATTATAAATTTATCCACTAAAAAATATATTTTTTGTTTACAAAAATCTTATGGTTGTTATTTATATATTTCTATTTATATATTTTCTTTATGTATTTCAATATAAAATACGAAAAGTTGGTTAAAAAGTAAATAATTTTCGATCTCTTGAGATTTAACCGAATAACAAAAATAACGGTATATACAGGCAAACGAAGCCGAATGTTCTTGTCTACTACATAGATTCAGGGAAAATTTAGAGAAATAAAAACTTGTTTTTACATTATTAGTTTTATAATTTCATTTTTTTTATAATTCGAATTCAATATTCGAAAAAAATAAAACTCTATATTACCATTTCTATTTGATTTTTCATATTATGATACTATTATAAATTTATCCACTAAAAAATATATTTTTTGTTTACAAAAATCTTATGGTTGTTATTTATATATTTTTTATGTATTTCAATATAAAATACGAAAAGTTGGTTAAAAAGTAAATAATTTTCGATCTCTTGAGATTTAACCGAATAACAAAAATAACGGTATATACAGGTAAACGAAGCCCAATGTTCTTGACTACTACAGAGATTCTGGAATAAATTTAGAGAAATATAAAAACATGTTTTTACATTATTAGTTTTATAATTTCATTTTTTTATGATTCGAATTTAATATTCGAAAAAATTTAAATTATATATTACCATTTCTATTTGATTTTTCATATTATGATAGTATTATAAATTTATCCACTAAAAAAATATATTTTTTGTTTACAAAAATCTTATGGCTGTTATTTATATATTTCTGTTTATATATTTTTTTTATGTATTTCAATATAAAATTAGAAAAGTTGATTAAAAAGTAAATAATGTTCGATCTCTTGAGATTTAACCGAATAACAAAAATAACTGTATATACAGGTAAACGAAGCTGAATGTTCTTGTCTACTACATAGATTCTGGAAAAATTTAGAGAAATAAAAACTTGTTTTTACATTATTAGTTTTATAATTTCATTTTTTTTATAATTCGAATTTAATATTCGAAAAAATTTAAACCATATATTACCATTTCTATTTGATTTTTCATATTATGATACTATTATAAATTTATCCACTAAAAATATATTTTTTGTTTACAAAAATCTTATGGTTGTTATTCATATATTTCTATTTATATATATTTTTTATGTATTTCAATATAAAATCCGAAAAATTGGTTAAAAAGTAAATAATGTTCGATCTCTTGAGATTTAACCGAATAACAAAAATAACGGTATATACAGGAAAACGAAGCCGAATGTTCTTGTCTACTACATAGATTCTGGAAAAATTTAGAGAAATAAAAACTTGTTTTTACATTATTAGTTTTATAATTTCATTTTTTTATAATTCGAATTTAATATTCGAAAAAATTAAAACTATATGTTACCATTTCTATTTGATTTTTCATATTATGATACTATTATAAATTTATCCACTAAAAAATATATTTTTTGTTTACAAAAATCTTATGGTTGTTATTTATATATTTCTATTTATATATTTTCTTTATGTATTTCAATATAAAATACGAAAAGTTGGTTAAAAAGTAAATAATTTCATCACATCTCTTGAGATTTAACCGAATACAAAAATAACGGTATATACAGGTAAACGAAGCCGAATGTTCTTGTCTACTACATAGATTCTGGAAAAATTTAGAGAAATAAAAACTTGTTTTTTACATTATTAGTTTTATATTTCATTTTTTTTTATAATTCGAATTTAATATTCGAAAAAAATTTAATTATATATTACCATTTCTATTTGATTTTTCATATTATGATACTATTATAAATTTATCCACTAAAAATATATTTTTTGTTTACAAAAATCTTATGGTTGTTATTCATATATTTCGTTTTATATATATTTTTTATTTATTTCAATATAAAATCCGAAAAGTTGGTTAAAAAGTAAATAATTTTCAATCTATTGAGATTTAACTGAATAACAAAAATAACGGTATATACAGTAAAACGAAGCCGAATGTTCTTGTCTACTACATAGATTCTGGAAAAATTTAGAAAAATAAAAACTTGTTTTGACATTATTAGTTTTATAATTTCATTTTTTTTATAATTCGAATTTAATATTCGAAAAAAATTTAACTATATATTACCATTTCTATTTGATTTTTCATATTATGATACTATTATAAATTTATCCACTAAAAATATATTTTTTGTTTACAAAAATCTTTTTATTTTGAACAAAAGGTAGAACTTTTTATAATGTTTTACATTAATTTATACTAACTGTTGTAATCTATGATCCATTTTGGATGATCTTAAATACTCCTCTCTACAATTTCTTCTTCCAAAGAATTTGATTTTCTTTCACTTAAAATTCACTTATTAATATCATTATTTAAATTGATACTGAAAATGTATGAAGTATTTGTATATTTGACAAATTACTGTAAATATATTAATTATTTAATGCATTTAAATGATGATATACTCTTAATAATTAATGCCCTATTTAATAAAAAGTATCTTATTATTCAGTCAGGCATTAATTTTTAAGAGACCTTTAACACATTGTATGCGGGACACGTACTAGTCTTTTTCTGACGATTGATACTTGAGCGCGGGTCACTTACTAGTACGGGTTAGTGTATCAACATGGTTTGTTTGTGGGTACAAAAATAACGGTATATACAGGTAAACGAAGCCGAATGTTCTTGTCTATTACATAGATTCTGGAAAAATTTAGAGAAATAAAAACTTGTTTTTACATTATTAGTTTTATAATTTAATTTTTTTTATAATTCGAATTTAATATTCGAAAAAATTAAAACTATATGTTACCATTTCTATTTGATTTTTCATATTATGATACTATTATAAATTTATCCACTAAAAATATATTTTTTGTTTACAAAAATCTTATGGTTGTTATTCATATATTTCGTTTTATATATATTTTTTATTTATTTCAATATAAAATCCGAAAAGTTGGTTAAAAAGTAAATAATTTTCAATCTATTGAGATTTAACTGAATAACAAAAATAACGGTATATACAGTAAAACGAAGCCGAATGTTCTTGTCTACTACATAGATTCTGGAATAAATTTAGAGAAATATAAAAACATGTTTTTACATTATTAGTTTTATGATTCATTTTTTTTATATTCGAAATTAATATTCGAAAAAATTTACTAAATATTACCATTTCTATTTGATTTTTCATATTATGATACTATTATAAATTTATCCACTAAAAATATATATTGAGCTCTAATCTAAAACTCCCTTTTTTAGCCTTTTGAACAAAACGTAGAACTTTCATCCAATAATTTTTTACATCCCTAACCTTGGGTGTCATACTATGCATGTTCATCATATTCTGTGATTGATCCATTACTCAGGGATTATCTTAAATATTCCTCTGTACAATTTCTTCTTCCAAAGAATTTGATTTTCTTTCACATAAAATTCATTTATTAATATCATTATTTAAACTGATATTGCAAATGTATGAAGTATTTGTATATTTGCGAACTACTGTAAATGTATTAATTATTTAATGCATTAAAATGATGATATACTCTTCATAATGAATGCCCTATTTAATAAAAGTATCTTATTATTGAATCAGGCATTAATTTTTAAGAGACCTTTAACACATGGTATGCGGGACACGTACCAGTACGTTTTCTGACTTGAGCGCGGGTCACTTACTAGTACGGGTTAGTGTAACAACATGGTTTGTTTGTGGGTACAAAAATAACGGTATATACAGGAAAATGAAGCCGAATGTTCTTGTCTACTACAAAGATTCTGGCAAAATTTAGACAAATAAGAACTAGTTTTTACATTATTAGTTTTATGATTGCTCTTTTCATTTTGTATAATGTAAAAATGTTTATATATAACATAATTAAAAAATTAAAACTATATACTAAAATTTCTATTTGATTTTTCATATTTACGACACTATTATAAATTTATCCGCTAAAAAATATATTTTTTGTTTAAAAAATCTTATGTTTGTTATTTATATATTTTTTATGTATTTCAATATAAAATACGAAAAATTGGTTAAAAAGTAAATAATTTTCAATCTATTGAGATTTAACTGAATAACTAAATTTACGAGCAATACGGTTTAGTACAATTCCGCTGCGAAATGTACCCGCACAGAATGTGTTAAAATACGGGGTTGATTCGAAGAAGATTTAAGATCGCTTGATCAATTCAAATTCAGAGAAGGCTGAAACTTTTTTAAAAATGTCTCTTCTCTGCAATAGTGCTCCGATTTTCATTAGAGTCACACCATTATGTCCATTTGTACATGATAATGAGGCACGTAAAACGGGATGAAACTTTTCCATAAGGGGCGAAGAGAGAAATTTTTCAAGGTATTTTTCTCTTTCTTCAACTCATATTTCAAAATTTATAGAGCAATTATTACATTTATAATATATGTATATAGCAATCCTTATGAGGGTGTTAACGCCCTCCCCCACACACACATACACACACTTTGCCACTAGTTACCAGCGTAGTTTATTGTGCTCGTCGTCCCTTTGTATGTTGTGTAAAACAAAAGTAAACAAAGCGAATAAAAATTGTAAATTCTTTTAATATGAAAAATACTGGTATTTTGATTTTTCATTTAAATTTTTTTTTGTTTTACTTGGATCTAATAAACAAAGGAAGCAGTCTGTTACGTAATTGTAGTGAACATTCTTGCACTCGGATTTTAAATAATTCAAAATGTTTTATATTTCATTTGAAATTCAAATGAATCCATTTCGATTGTGCTACTTTTACATGTTCTGTTGCCTACTCATAGATCATGAATGAAATCAGCTATTTTTACCAAAGGAGTAGAATTAAAAATTGCATGTTGTGTAATAATACCGTTCTATTTCAAATTAAAGGGATATTTATTTAGAAATATGCATTTTATGAATAATATTAATTAAAAAGAGGTATAATTTTCATTTGTCAATATCCTTTACATTTGAAGATTTTTCTTTTCTTTCTTAATTGCCACAGAAATGCTTTGCCAGCATTTAAATAATTATAATTAGTGTGTTAAATATTTGAAATCTTGAATCGAAACTTACATTTCACACTATTGGTTTGGGCTTTCAGCGAATTCCTTTTAAAATTTTACAGCTTCAAGAGTACTGACAAGGAGAACAGGTCAGCTTGTTTGGATAGAGTCTTAGAGTATCGGATATGAATTAGGCAGTTATTCGTAAACCTCCAAACCAGTATGTTAAATCTGAGTGTCTAAAAGTTATCCAGATGGATGGCTGAAAAAAAGAATAGTTGATAAAAATTACCCTCTGGATGCAAACTGTAAGGTTGCTCAAAGCCAAGTACTTTGATTGATTAGGAGTTCTATGGAAATTTTGCAAATTGATAGCTAATTAGACCGACAGTGATTCAAATGGATTTCCGGCATCTACTAACTCCTATATTAATCATGGTTATATAGGTTTAATTTGGAGCGTTGCCATTTTTATTGTGAAAAATTACATTAATGTCCAATGTTTAGAGTCAATTCCGAACGACTACACACATTAATGGGATCAATAGCGTTTAAACTTTTAGATTACAAATCAACAGTGGGACTCATACCAAAATTACTTACAGTACTAAATGATTTTTCTCAATCCAGCAGACTCTGTTTTCTCATACTAGCGCTAATTAGCTCTTCATCCGCAATGAAATTGCGCCAGACAATGTTTTCACATTATCTGACGTAATTGTACTGACTACTTTGGAGGTGCCACGAAATGTACAGTTAAAGCAACCATACATTTCTCTAACTTTTACTGTTTTAATTGATTTCCTAGAAAATGTAGAGAGTTATATTTACCGATTTTATATAATACAAAATCGGTTAAAATTGGAAAGGGAACTATGAATGACTTTTCGGACAAGTAACTTTTAATTGTTTGAAATTACTTTTATTGAAAATTGACCATGCGTATTAAATATACCATAGTTTAATAGAAGAGCTAATTCTATCATCTTTTAAAATATGGAAATATAATTAGATTAAATATGAAAGCGGCTTTGTTTGATAGAAACATGTTTATAGCTGCAATTCAGGAATGAGAATCGAAATGAATGTTTGTTTTTCATAGAATGATGAATAATTTTGTGGTTCTATATTCTCCTTTTTATAGACATTTATTCTTGTAGTGCCATACACCAGACAAAAGATAAAAATCTTAGTACTATAGTTTTTACTTAATAGAATGGACAGCATGAATGTTATGCATTAAGTACAAAAGCAACAACAAAATATCGAACCTCGCAAAATATTTAATACTATAAAGAATTAAAATGAATACTTAGTAAAATTTAACTGAAGGATGAAAATGTATGCTCCTTTTACATTTTCTCAGCAGAAGAATTTTATTTTTCTACAGACGAGGATATTCTTTCGGTAACGATTCATTCTGGACGAATTAAGTCATTCTCTGCTAAAACAATTCTCATTCAGAGAAATCTGTCATATCATACCTCTTTTTGAGAAACATATCATATCATTGTTATTGTAATATTTAATATTTCGTAATCCTTTTTTCTCGATTTCATTCTTACATTGTTTTCAAGTTTTTTATAATGAAAATCTTTAATTCTTGTAAAACTCTCAACAATTCCAAGTTCCGAAATATTTTCTAACTGCAATTCGAGAATCGAAATGAATGTTGTATATGATAGATTGATGAATTATTTTGTGGTTCTATATTCTCCTTTTTATAGACATTTATTCTTGTAGTACCATACACCAGACAAAAGATACCAATCTTAGACCTATAGCTTATACTTAATGGAATGTACAGCATGAACGTTATGCATTAACAGCAAAAGTAACAACAAAATATCGAAGCTCGCCAAAATATTTATTATTATAGAGAATTAAAATGAATACTTGGTAAAATTTAACTGAAGGATGAAAATGTATGCTCCTTTTGCATTTTCTCTGCAGAATAATTTTATTTTTCTCGAGACGAAAATATTCTTTCGGTAACGATTCATTCTGGACGAATTAAGTCATTCTCTGCTAAAACAATTCTCATTCAGAGAAATCTGTCACGTCATACCTCTTTCTGAGAAACATATCATATCATTGTTATTGAAATATTTAATATTTCGTAAGCCCTTTCTCTCGGATTTCATTTTTATATTATTTTCAAATTTTTTATTATGAAAATCTTTAATTCTTGTAAATCTCTCCATTAACAATTCCAAGTCCCGGAATATTTTCTAACTGCAATTCAGGATTGAGAATCGAAATGAATGTTTGTTTTTGATAGATTGATGAATATTTTTGTGGTTCTATATTCTCCTTTTTATAGACATTTATTCTTGTAGTGCCATACACCAGACAAAAGATACCAATCTTAGTCTTATAGGTTTTACTTAATGGAATGGACAGCATGAATGTTATGCATTAAGTACAAAAGCAGTGACAAACTATCGAAGCTCGCCAAAATATTTAATGCTATAGAGAATTAAATTGAATACTTAGTAAAATTTAATTGAAGGAGTAAAATGTATGCTCCTTTCACATTTTCTCAGCAGAATAATTTTATTTTCCTAGAGACGAGGATATGCTTTCGGTAACGATTCATTCTGGGACGAAGAAGTCTTTCTCTGCTAAAATAACTCTCATTCAGAGAAATCTGTCATATCATACCTCTTTCTGACAAACATATCATATCATTGTTATTGTAATATTTAATATTTCGCAAGACCTTTCTCTCGGATTTCATTCTTTTTTTATTAAGTTTTTTATTATGAAAATCTTTAATTCTTGTAAAACTCTCAACTAGCAATTCCAAGTTCCGGATATATTTTATGCTATATTTAATACGTTTTCTTGTAGAATGAATATCATGTGCATCCATCCAATCAACCACCTAGGTTTTTAAATAGAATAATTGCCTCTTTAAAGCAACTGGCTGAACAAAAGTTTATCAGAAGAAAAGAAATAAAGAAGCATAGCAGGTGTCCAAAGACATGAGTAATATCACGGAAATTGTAGAGATGATTGAATATGCATGGCAGCTCTTTTTGAGAACACGACATACTCGTGTCAGAAACTTTGTATTTGCTTTGAAAAATGACTCAAGCAAAATATCCTGAATCGCTCGTAGCTTTGGAGTTATGTACTTGAAGCTGATTTTACGATTCTCACATTATGTTTTCTAATTTTGAGAACATAAAATCAGGCATCAATTATATGGTTTCATTTTAAAATAGTTCAGTCCATTACACAGCATGTTTTTGTATTCGGATGTACCAAACAAGCAAAGTATTATAAGCTTTCACATTGAATGCATAATCGAATTTTAGAAAATAATCGGGAGGATTTTCCTGATTGTTGTATTATTTTCATGCTTCATCCAAGAACAATTTTACTCTTCGAATCAATTTCGCTTTTATACCCGATACCATATATGGGAACAGATTTGATGTGGTAATGTTAATCCAAACCCCCCTACATTGAATCTACTCTATGTGGCTTTGATAAGTTTCAATCTTGATGAATTAGCCCATGTTTTTCAAACATATTACTACCAGGGTAATATAGATGCACTGACTACTTTGGAGGTGCCATGAAATGCCTAGTTAATGCAACCATACACTATGTTAACTTTTACTATTTTAATTGATTTCCTAGAAAATGTAGAAGGGATATTTATATAATATCAGTTAAAATTGGAAAGGGAACTGTGAATGCCTTTTCGGTCAAGTAATTTTTAATTGTTTGAAATTATTTTTATTGAAAATTGACTATGCGTATTAAATATACCTTTTAGTAAATTTTATCTGTTATAATAAACATTCACAAAAATTAAGAACAAAAAGTAATAAATAAATGAGGTTTTCTTGAACAAAATGTCTCCAGTTCTTTTACGGGCATACACAACGGGCAAATTATGTGTTTCAAAATGTATCAGTTTCCTTTTTTATATAAAGATACGTCGTTCATTTAAGAATTATAGTTCGAATTTCAGCTCTTTATGAGGTGAGTATAAGTTATTTAGAGCATTTCAGAGTTCCATAAAATATTAAAAATATACAGTATGTTTAGTATTTATCGAGAAGTATATTTCAAACAGTTTTACGTGACGCTTTTATTTAACTATACCAAAATATGGCTGAATTGTTAGGTCGCTACCGGAGTTCGTGGGTTCGAATACCATTATGACATGGATGTTCGGAGCCGTTCGGAATCGGCTTTAAGCTGTAGGTCCCGGTCTCATTAGCCCTCGTGTTGAAAAAAGTAGACTGTATCTCTCCAAACCGAGCCAAAAAAACATACATATAACACAAGTACCATATCATTTACTCATAGAGTACCTCAAAAAGGGAATCTTTCCATTTAACTATGTCGAAAGATGGCTGAATAGTTAGATCGCTACCGGAGTTCGTGGGTTCGAATACTACTATGGCATGGATGTTTATAACCGTTCGAAATTGGCTTTAAGCAGCAGGTCGCGGTCTCTTTAGTCCTTGTGTTGGAAAAAAGCAGTGCTCCAAACAAACAAACAAAAAAATACCCTTCCACTTAACGGTAGCAACTATGAATCCACCACCTGCGGTGCAACTGAGAAGCCGCAAATTCAGAGATTGGATCAACAATTTCAACTCGTGCTACGATAAAGAATTAAAGTTCCAACTGTAGAAAATCGGATAATTTGGTTTGGTTTGGTTTGGCTGGGAGTGCTACTGTCTACATTTTGCAACACGAGGGCTAATGAGACCGGGAACTACAGCTTAAAGCCGATTCAGAAAGGCTACGAACATCCATGCCACAGTGGGATTCGAACACACAAACTCCGGTATCGAAGGCCAGCACCCTAACCAATCGGCCATCTTTCGGCCCAGTCGGATAATAAAACAAATTTTAGATTACTTAATATAAGCTATTATGACTTTCTTTCGTTACGTCTGGTATTTTCAAGATATCCCAGCTGTATAAAAATGTAACAATTGTGCACTAATATATCTCAAGATTCCATACTAAATAATCCACTTATTGATCTCTGGTCATGAAAGAAATCACTTTCTTCTCCAAAGACACGTATTTTCATTTGGGCGGACAAATTCAGCCCCAGAGTTGTTTCAGACTGCATTAAACAAATCTGTCTTTATGCACGGGGAATCGAAAAGCCTATTGTGTTCTTGACAGCTTCTCTTGCCGGCTGAATATCTTGTTCTATTCGTCTTGTGAAATCACTCAACCTTCTCTGATTGCCTAAAGTGGCTTGTTGGGACAAGCATCTTGACAATGCTGTGAAAGGCAGTTAGATCTTGACGTCAGTGTGACGTCATTCGGTCCAATCCCACTCGCTTTCCCAAACTGTTCGTTGCACTTCTTTAAGAGGCTAAGAAGAGCTCGGCGATTGAAAAGTAAATTAAGCAAACATACCACCCACTCGGACATCTGAACGAGAAACTTCGACGTAAGCAATGAGTCTGAAAAACCAGATTATCCGCGGGTATCCCGATCACGTGCGCTTTTTTATCTGACTCACATAGCAATGTATGCTCAGAAGAAACCTGTCAAAGTTAAAAAATAAACCTTTTGTACAAGGAAACGATGTGGATTAAACATTCTATATAAATCGTGAAGACATAGACCAAGAGATTAAGCAATTGAGAGCTGCATTCCAGGTCTTCATTTGTTTTGAAGAGGTAAATTGATTGCACGTCATAAAATATTTATAAATTGGTGGTGGTCAAGCATGAGGTCAAGGAGAGTCACAATTCGATTTCATATATCTCATAAAGAAAACCACCATACAGCATTTGGATTAATTATTCGATATAAATCGTGAAGACATAGAAAAAGGGATTAAGTAAATGAGAGCCACATTCCAGGTCTTCATTTGTTTTGAAGAGGTAAATTGATTGTATGCCATAAAATAATTTTATTTTAAATCAGTGGTGGTCAAGCATGAGGTGAAAGAAAGCCACATTGCTATTTCATATATCTGATAAAGAATTGACTCTTTTTCTATGTGTATTATTTCACAAATTTATGTATAATATTATCGCCAATAAATAGCAATAAATAGAGATATAAAATAATCATGAGAGCCATTCTGAACGTTACAAAGAACTGCAATTGTAAAACGTTGTTATAATAGTATTATACAGAAATTTTAATTTAACATAATCCAATTAAAGGGAATATTAAAATTTCACAACATAACACCATATTTAAGTAACCTTAAGTACATAAAATCATTTTTAATTTAATTAAATTAGACGCTAATATTACGTAATATAAAAAAATACATAATATATAAAATACAGTTTTTTAATTTAACATAATTAAGGGGAATATTAAATTTTCAAAAAGCTACGAAGAGCTGCAAGTTCAAAACGTTATTATAATAGTATTTGCTGTGGTGTAGTACATTCCTGTTGTTATTTCAAAGCCATTAATAACCCGAATTTGCTTTATATCGTCTTTAATTATAGTAAAATGGCACTGAACTATATTACAATATTCAAATATAGAACAAAAGACAAGGAAATATGCAAAAAAATATATAAAAGAATTAAAAAGTAAAAGAAGCACTCCACGTGCTACACCTGAAAGAAAAAAAAAATGCCAAAGTCCACTCTTTTACTTCCTTCTGAACTACTCCAGCAAAATTTTTAACTCTTGTCTAATTTTCTCCAATTCCAGATTACTTTCCATTTGTGTTTTGATTATTTGATTTTTTCCAAATTTTCTACTTTCTCTTCCCTGTTATCGTTTTCATTTTGTTCCTTATAGTATTAAGTACAGAAATTCTAATTTAACATAATTCATTTAACAGGAACATTAAACTTTCAAAACATAACACCACATAACACCCGTTTAAATATTATTAATTTTACAAATTTGTGATCCATCTTTAATAATATCGCACTTAAATAGATTTACAAAATAAGCATGACTGTCACACTGAAAGGTACGAAAAGCTGCAGTCGTCAAACATTATTATTATAGTATTAAATATTGAAATTCTAATTTAACGTAATTAATTTAAGAGGAATATTATATCTTCAAAACATAACACTACATGACACCCCATTTAAATAGCATTTATTTTGCGAATTTCTGATCCATCTGTAATAATATCACATAAAAATAGATTTACAAAATAAGCATGAGAGCTACATTGAACGCAATGAAAAGCTGCAATCGCCAAATCTTATTACAATAGCTTTAAATACAGAAATTGTAATTTAATATAATTCATTTCAGAGGAATATTAAATTTTCAATACAACGTGACATTACACTCCATTTAAATAGCATTTATTTTACAAATTTAGGATTCATCTATAATAATATGGCATTTATTAAATAGATTTACAAAATAAGCGTGGGAGCCACTCTGAACGCAAAGAAAAACAGCAATCGCCAAACGGTATTTTAATAGTATTATATACATAAATTCTAATGTAACATAATTCATTTAAGAGGAATATTAAATTTTCAAAACATAACACTACATAACATCCCATTTAAATAACATTTATTTTACAAATTTATGACCCATCTATAATAATATAGCACATAAATAGATTTACAAAATAAACATGAGAGCCACACTGAAAGCTACGAAATGCGGCAATCGCCAAACGTTATTATAATAGCACTAAATACAGAAATTCTGATTTAACATAATTCCTTTAAGGGGAATATTAAATCTTCAAAATCTTCAATGTTTTAATTCTTTTTCTATTAAACTGCAGACACTTCTACATCTTTTGATATTATTGCTTTTGCCGTATGTTAAAGTGAACGACACTTAAAGCAAATTCAGTTATCTGTATCACATGTCTTCTTTGTACATAATTTAAACTTTAAAATGTATTTTCTTAGCTTTCGTATTTTCCAAGCTCATGGTTTCTTGCAAATTTTTACTAATAATTGAGTAAAATTTTCTGTATATTTGTAAGCTTAAGATTTACCCATCCAATAATTTAATTATTTTTATCATATGTTTAGAATTTAGAATTATCAGTACTAAAAATTGAGGCCATTTTCGTACTTCTTAAAATTTCCAACTTAATTCACATATTAATATTTTATGTATAGATTTTAAATTGTCTACACTGTAAAGATACAGCATTGGGAATCACATTTTAAGAAATTGCATAATAAATGCAAAATTTTTTTAAACATATTTTAAATTTACTGCAACCACTCTTTGTTAAGTCCGTCTTACTTCATATATATATATATATATATATATATATATATATATATATATATATATATATATATGTAACAGCTATTTCTTCTAGTCACAATAATTATGTAACCCCTATTATTTTTACTTGCCCTGGCTACTGAGTAAGGAGAAGCCTAATCAGCTAACAGTAATAACGATGCAGACGGGCCACAGTGAAGACTACGGCACAAGTCTAGTTAACACTTTATTTTAGAGCTGCTATAACGGACATCTTTATTAGTCACCCAAGTGCACCCAAGAACGAAGACGGAAAGAATTTTCCCACTTACTCAGCGCGTTTAAGTGTAAGATCATGAAAAACGAGGAACTATTTGCCGGCGACAGCTGGGAAACGTGTTGAATAGACAGAAAATTTACATCTATAGGATAGAAAGCTTTGGTAAATA
Source organism: Pardosa pseudoannulata (assembly GCA_032207245.1). Taxonomy (NCBI): domain Eukaryota; kingdom Metazoa; phylum Arthropoda; class Arachnida; order Araneae; family Lycosidae; genus Pardosa; species Pardosa pseudoannulata. The sequence continues at coordinate 79,764,946 of CM063498.1, forward strand.
TATCGAAAGAATTTAATCGAGAATGCTCCTTTGATTAAGACATCTAGAAGCTGGGAAAAAGATTTTAAGTAATTAGAATGGGAGAGAATGTTTTTAAGGAAATATTAAAGTTAAATAATTTTGATATATTACATATATATATAATATTATATGTATATATATGAATATATATATATATAAATAAATAAATATATATATATATATATATATATATATGTATATATATGAATATAAATAAATAAATAAATAAATATATATGAATATATATATAATATATATATATATATATATATATATATATATATATATATATATATATATATATTATATATATATATATATATATATATATATATATATATATATATATATGAATATAAATAAATATATATGTAAAAAAATTCTCAGGGGTTTTCAAAACTTAAATCAAGGGCTAAATATTCCCGCTTCATTTTAAATTCCCCTTTTTAACCCCTAACCTAAATTGACCACTGGGGCTACAGTTTACGCCCTCGGAGAAGGGGCCAACATGGACCTAGCGGACAATTTAGGAAATTTCCAAA
>CM063498.1:79775508-79800508 GCA_032207245.1 Pardosa pseudoannulata
TTTTTATATCAACTAAAATCTAATATAAGCTACTAAAGCTACTATAAATCCACTAAAAGCTAATAATCTACTATAGGAAAGATATTTTGTAGTTTAAAGTATAAAAAATATATTGTGGCAACTATTATTACTTTTTTTGAAATTTTAAAGCTTACCTTAAAAACTTTAGTTTATAGAGTAAAATACATATTTTGCTTCAATTTGATAAAAAAAAATTTAGTTTCTGATAAACCTAATTCAAAAGTTATCTTGCTGGTAATTAAATATTATTCTTTTAATTTGGTGTAATTTTTATGGTCTTTTAACAATATATACTATTTGTTATAAAGGAACTCATTGACTATTTTAAAATTACCTTGTAAAAAATTCATTAAAAATGAGCGAAATATTTGAATTTATTCTTCGTTAAAAAAAGGATGTTATATTAACAATTTTAAATGTTGAAATTCACTATGTTCCCTTAAGGAGGCATAGTACCTTTGGAAAATTAAAATCATCATTATAACTTTATTCATCGTAAAATAAAACGTTCTACTAATTTTAGAAAACCTTTCTTACTAGTTCTCTATAATAATTTCTAGCTTTGAAAAATTATTTAGATTTGTCACTTTAAGTAGTATATTTTTATAATAACTACTTTACAAAATTATTTTCCATTTTACAAAACATACTTTAACTTATGTGAAAATTTCTTATATTTGAGAATAAAAGAAAAATAAGCCAATTTTGTGAGTAGGAATTTTATTATCTCCAAAAAACTAAATTATCTTTTTTTCCCCTATAATCTGTATTAAAAAGGAGATTTTAATTGAACGTGACATTTTATTAAACAAAATAAAATAAAAAAATAAACAGACAACCACATAGAAACATAAATTTTTTATGCTCATTTCATTCCATTACATTTATTTCAAACTGGGAACCAAACTTGGCGACTAAATTTTGTCGCCAAATTTCGCGACATTAACTTTAAACTTTATGAGTAAATTCTGTCGCCAAATTTGTCGACGTTACTTACTCTTAAAGTTTAAATGACATTAACTTTTTTAAGCAATTTTCCTAATCCAAGTGAGCCAAAATTGTCATTAATATATATTTATCGTATAGTTATATATCTCATATATACCTATACGCGAAATACGCGCATACATATATTTAAACAGAGTAAGATAGAGCTATATATATTCTGATTGAGATCCTTTCGAAACAAATCTTTCTGTGTTTCTTTGCACCTACCTCAGTGGCGTAGCAAAGATAGAGATGTGGAGGTTGTAATCTACTCATGATTATTGCTGTGTATATGTATCACACACGTAAAATTTGCTGTATTAATTTTAAGACATGAGTTGAAGGGAGAGAATTCCCTCCCATGAAAAAATTTCACTCTGCCCCTGATCTACCTACATAAATATATACCAGAGATTCTATGAGATTTGTGTTTCTGCCAGATTTAGGTCCTTATAATCAGGGCGAAATCTAAATTTCTAGCTTCGCTGAAGATTCTTATCGGTAGATAACTCACTTGGACGTGTTCCATACTAATTTATAATTTGATGCCTTAACATCATTAACCTATCGAGTGTTGCGGTATGGCTTACTTTTAAACATCATGAGTTTGGCAGAATATTTATAAAAAGGGAAGAAAAATTAAAATCTGTTTTACAGCAAAAGGAATAAAACTTTGTTTCTTAAGTATTCAACCCCACTTCAAAATACAAATTATCTGCTTCGGAGCTCATTACCATTAACAGAAATATCTTGGCTCGACTCCATTGGAATGCTGTTGCGTTAGGGCCATTATTATGTCTGTCTTCTCGTGAAGTTTAAGACAATAAAAAACACTGAAGAATGTTCATTTACTGAGGATTCTGCAACCTTAACATTATTTAAGATAGCATCACACTTTGTCAAAGCAGCACCTTTCACCATTTCAATGGAAACTCATTTGTTTTTTGTCAGTATCCTTTTGTTTCCCTAATAGAGGTTTTCTTAATCTTTATTCTTTTAACTTTTCAGTCCTCTTCAGGAAGTATATATTCTGAGATTTGAATTCTTTATGCACTTTAGAAAAATTTCTTTAAAAGCTTTGGAAGTGCGAGTGATATTTCTTGGGAAAATCTAACAGTTCTAGTTGCATCTTTTAAAAATAAAGTTATTTCTGCAATTACCAACTCTGAAACATCAAGCAATCGAGCATTTTACGCGACTAGTGTCCAGTTGAATTGATATTTTTAAGCCCTCAATCTGGAGAAATATACAAATTATTTAAGAGTAATTTAACTCTATGTTAAAGTAAAATATGTCCATGGTCAGAATTCTACAGAATGTTTTTTTATATTTTTCCATGTTAAGGCAACTTAAAGATTTGCAATTGAGTATTCTTTGCAAAAATACCTTTTCAAGAAGTAACACTTTCTATTTGTCAAATGATGGTGTTTTAAATTGAAAAAGAAATATCCGAACAATTTGTCTCCCGTCCAAGTACACATAGCACCTGCTCTGTTTATTTAAAATTCTTGAAGGCAACGTACTTCTCATTTACGAGTAATTTACTTGTCTAACTGTGAAATCCGTTAGCGCTCTTGAGAGTTACACCATTACTTAATATTTTTTAATAGTATGGTGATTTTAACTATTGAATATTCTTCTTATGAGCTAATTCTGAACAAGTAGTTCTCTATTTACCATTTAATGGGTCTAAAACTAAAAAAATTATATTTAAATGGTTATTCTCTAGTCTAATTTCAAACTGGAAGCTAACGTACTGGTTATTGACTGGTTATTCTTTGTCGTACAGTGGAATCTATTATTGCTCTTCAGAATTCTACATAATTATCTTATCCAAAGTAGGGTACCTTTCACTAATTGCTGTTGAATATTCCCCTAAAAAGTTCTCAACAAGCAATTCTCTGCTTCCCATTTAACGGAGTCTAAGACTGAAAGAAACTTCCCAAACGGTTAGTCTCTATTCTAAGTTCAAACAGCATCTTCACTGTTTATTAAAGAAAGAAAAACACGTCAAAAGAACTGGAAGCTGATGGGAGAGAGAAATAAATTGTCTGATTCATTTCCCGCAATGAGCGTGTGAAGAGTGCGACTGCTAATTTCTTCTTTACAGCTTGCTATTCTCATTTTAAAGAGTGCTCGTGCAAGAGAAGCGAAAGCAGTGTCAAGGTTATTTTTGAAGTCACGGCTCGCAACGGGATGGAGAAGAGGAAAAGACTTCGGAAACGTGGGAATGGAGAGGAGAGCAATGAAACAAAGCCAGCAAATGCGTCACTACGGCTTTTTTGACAGGCTGCCACGATCAGAGATTACCTCCAGCTGAGATGTTTTCTTCTCGGAACTCTCGCTCGTTAATGAAGGAACTATTTGGTTTCTATCTATATGACACTAACACACGCGATTACCTGTCCGAGGTGGAGACTTTTCCAGGTAGTTCTTACAAGAGGTCGAATGTGAAGTAAACAAACAGATTTTTCTATCCAAGGTTTCAGATCAGGAAACAGGAAGAAATGCAATGTTTTTTATTTGTTTAGATATATTTACGTATATAATATATATATATATATATATATATATATATATATATATATATATATATATATGTCAGGTCTAAAAAAAAGGTAGTTGGAAATTACGTGAGTTAAAAACGATTTTAAAAAGGGAACTCTTTTATAATAATAAGATAAATGAAAAAGACTCACGCTCGCGTAAGCTTGTGGGATCATCCGGTCAGGCGGAAGCATTTTTGAGCTATTTGATGAGCTTGCAAACAGATTTTTCAATCAGCGCGTGGACATGGAGCTGTAAACAAGGCTCTACACGTGTCTTCGACGGAAAAGTGAAAATAGCGCAAGTTTTACTTTAACGACGGTTTAATAAACTTTTTACTATCAAGAAGACTTTTGTCCATTCGCCTAACTCTGGATCACGACTTGTCATATATATATATATATATATATATATATATATATATATATGTATATGTATATGTGTATATATATGTCTGTTTATCTATCTGTCTATCAATATATATATATATATATATATATATATACATACCAGAGGCTCATTTTTTATAAGAATGTATGAACGTACGAAATACATTCTCTACACGTGGTTGAATTTTCTAAATACTTCTTCAAGTAGTTCTTTAGACAACTGACTAAAGCGTCAAAAGCATAAAGCGGTCATATAAATGTAACCGGTCTTTGTATATAGCATTATGCCTTTGACTGAACGATGATCGAATGGGTAGAACGCTGCTCTTCAGAACTGGAATTTGTTGCTTTGGATCCCACTACAGGCATGGGTGCCCGTGGACATTCGAATCAGCTTTATTCAGTAGGGCACCTACTGAATTAATTGGTTTAATTAACTTTTGCGTAGCAAAACAGTAGACCATAACGCTCCAAACTAATCAACGAGCAGTATGCATTCGATGTAATAAACAGATAAGGGACTATGAATAGAATTTTTTACTTTAAAAGACATATAATGTTAAAATTAATGATAGGAAAGATTATCATTATTCAATTTAATAAAAGTTAATCAATATTAATGTTAATGAAATTATACTTATTTTTGACAAAACAATTGAAACTCACATTTCATTTATAATTAAGAGTCCTTAATAACTCTAGTATTATTTTCTACTCTTATATGAGTGGGCAAAATTTTAAAGCTGTGAGTAAAATAATGAATTTTGGAACACAGTCTTCAATACAGCTTAAAGCCCATTATCAATTTTGGGATCAACGCATCATGTCGAGTCATTATACTCAACGATGGAATCTATAAAATTTAAGTTCCGTACTCATTTAAAATATATGCAAAGTTCTTTATCGAATTACAAGCCTGGTAATCAAAAATTAATCTTTTCAATTAAAACATAAGCCTCTCACTAGCAGGAATGATATTAAAAAATAATAATATAAATGCATACACGTGTAAGCAAAAGTAATAGAGATATATTCAGCATTAAAATTATACTAGGTGACTCTCAACATTTTCAGATACATAACTATGGCTCTTGCTGCTAAAATTTTATTAAGTCCCGAATTTACATAAGTGTTATTCAGTAGAAAATGTTTTCTTGCTATCTCAAAATTCACTCTGTTTATATCGATGTATCAGGGAGTCTCTTTCGATAATTTTTCCCACATAATGTTATTTTGACCTTCAAATTTCTAAGAGTATTAAAACAAGTTACCTTTAACTGAGAATTTTCCAACATTAAGAAACAGATTATAGTAGGAAAATTAAGTTATCTCCTCTTAACGTCCGAATGCCGTTTCTCTGATTACGTCGGTACGCGAGGAACTATTGCTCGAAATATGACAGTTTTATAAAATTATGAAAGTTATGCGACAAACTTTAAACTTATTCATAAAATATGCATTACTTATTTGACTATAGATTGTCCAAGAAAGAGAGACGACAACAGCAAAACAGCAAATGTACCTTTGTTTAAGGTTGAAAGACCGTCCTTACGTATAGTCTTCACGGTAAATAATTAACCTAAAATTGAAAGTTCATCGGATAAGCCACCCTAGCGTAAACACCACACACTATCGACATCAAGCTATAGATACCAGTTGTTTTGTACTCTTATAAGTTCTAGGAATCCGTTGGCAACACTAGATTGACCGTGTGCTGGACTCTAAGAATATTTCAGGTTTGCGATTGGCAGCAAAGAAGAGAAGAGAGCGGTCTGCGATGATCAGAGGGATATTTTGTTTTTGAAATGGATCTATAAATGCACTGTGTATAAATAAATGTCTGTGTGCTGTGTTAAAATCAGTTGCCTGACTTCTACACTACCACTTCATACGTTACACAGTGTTATTAGCCATTGTATTACAAAAATGTGACTTAGCTCCAGACTTAACAAAGTTAATTCTTCTGTTTCGGTCGTCCAATGACGGATAAACCTTTCTTCAACTTTATATATTTCTAGCTGAATAAAGTGATTTTGGTTCTTTTCACACCATCCATCGTCAAAATCAGCTCAGGAGTAATTGCATAGGAATAGCATTCGTTAATACCGTACAGCACGATGCATTATGTAATACTAATTTGGTACCAGCATGAGAAAAAGAACCCAAACAAATCGTGTAAAAGAGGTTCATGAAAAACGTTTAGTTTTAAAATACGTGGGGAAGAGTCTACCCCGGACTAAAAGGTAAATAAGAATTTAAAATTTAAATAAATAAATAATAATGAAAAAATAAATTCAAAATAAATAAATATATAAAATAAAAATAAAATCTGAATCAGAAAGAAACTCGCTAAGTTAGACTTGAAATCTTCTTTAATTCTCAATAAATTTCCCTACGTCACCACAAAAATTAACTCACTCCAAGTTTAACATTTATTAAAACTTTCAGTATTTAAATCCATAGTATCAAGTTCCAACATAGCAGCATTAATTTGGATCACACACTAGATAATCCATGTATTGAGAACATTTTCAGTTCATTCCTCTACCAATGGCTTCAACAACTCTCTAAGATTCTCATTTATTATCTCTTCATTGGCATACATAATCTAGTAACTCAGCAATGTCTTCTACTTCAACATCTAAATTAAGGATGTTGGCAAAACTCACAGTTTCTTAAATTACATCAGCTTATTCGAGATTGTCAAACCGTTCATTATTGTTCACGAAACTTTTTATGCCTTTTTAATGATGACTTACATATACTCATCTGTCACTTCCTCCTAAGTCGAGTTAATATTTTTAATGTAATCTAAAATGATGTTCTTCGAGAATTCCAGAACTGTCGTTCGAAAATCGATTGATCGTAAGTGCTAGCGGTCGTTAAGGGAATAGTTTGTAGAGTGAAGTATAAGATGCACTGTCATACTCCTTGTTTACATTAGCATCTAACAATGGGAAGATCCTTGAGCATTTTAAATTGTAGGAATGTTCTAATGTGCAGTCTAAAAAATCCATATTTCCCTATATTAAATATTCAAGAAGCCCTGTTGAAATTACAAAAATACTATCAAACCACAAAGCACCATATTCTTTATATACAAATTTTTATTGTTATTAATTATGTTTATATCAGTTTTGCATATTACCAAGATTCATAAGTTCAAAGTTAATTGTCAAGTGTCTATTCAAGAGTATTGTTTAAATACCGGATGGCCATAATTAAACTGACAATGCTCACAGTGTCCTGTAGCGCGATCTATTTGCGAGAATGACGGCACATTTTGTAGGAAGATTAAACAAGACGGGGTACGAAGGATTTCGCGAAAAAACAAATTAGTTTCAAAAGTCACCGCTAGTCACTTTTAAAAAAGCGTAAAATCTACATAAACACCGATAAAGTGTCGTGATCTGCAATATTACGTACGCTGAGCAGAAGAACTTCTTTATTCAAATTTCACGTTACATCTATTGGCTCTGTTGTGGTGTAGTACATTGCATTGTCATTCCAAAGACATTGTTAACCCCAAGTTGATTTACATTGCTTTTAATTATAGTATAGTACCACTGTTCTATATTACAATGTTCAAAATTAGAAGAAACGGCAAGAAAATATGCAAAAAAATATAAAAAAATTAAAAAGTAAAAGGAGCACTCCACGTGCTAAGCCTCAAAAGAATTACCAATGTCCAAGAGAACGCTGCATTCTTTACCTTTCTTCTTTCGACTCAGGCAACCCTACACTTTTTTCCATTATCCTGTTCGTTGTTCCATTGTCCTTTTTACAATGCGTCCTTTTCCGGCTCTGCCCAGAAGGACCGGGACTCCAAGGATGGTCCTGAATCACCTCCTGGAGACCAATCACAATCTCCAAAATTTGGTGAAGTTTAAGTGCACTTATTTTCTCTGGCCACACCACACGCTTCCTGGAGTTGTGAAAAAAACTTGGGCATTCAACCCACAACGGGTGACTGCGGCGAGCAAATCAGTTTCGCAAACCTAAACATAGCTGCACACTCACAGGCACAATTAAGAAATTAATTTTCGTATTGATTTGCATTTGTTATCACTCTATTTTCTATTACACAGAGTCAAATATTCCCCTAGCGGTGACTTTTGGAACTAATTTATTTTTTCCAGGAATCCTTCATCCCCCGACTTGTTTAATCTTCCTACAAAATAGGGCGTCATTCTCGCAAATAGATCGCGCTACAGAACACTGTGAGCACTGTCAGTTTTATGGCCACCCGGTATATTTGTTTTAAGCATGTTATGTATTAATCCACCTTTAGATATTGATATAATATTGTTAATAACTCTAAGTTAACCAACCCCGCAGTTACTCGAATTATTCCCAGGCATTAGTATTATTTGGAAATACATATGGCACCCTACCTGCTACTTATTTTAGTTATTAGTAATTGTTAATTGTTATCTTCTATTATTATTATTTTTTTATTATTGGTCTGTATTCTCCTTACTCCTTTATTTCTATAGCATTCTACTCTCATTGTTATTCTCAGTACATATACAGAACATATCTCAGAAGATTCCATACCGAATCAGTGTTTCCCCTGCTATTAACTTCTAAAGTAAATCAGCTAATTTTCTACTAATTCTATTTATTTTATTTTTATTTTATATATTTATTTATTTTGAATTTATTTTTTCATTATTATTTATTTATTTAAATTTTAAATTCTTATTTACCTTTTAGTCCGGGGTAGACTCTTCCCCACGCAGCACTTGCAAATCGTACGCCCAATAGAGTAGTATATTATATATATATATATATATATATCATATATATATTATATATATATATATATATTATATACATATATATATATATTTATATATTTAAATATATATATATATATATATATATATATATATATATATATTATATATATATATATATATATATATATATATATATATATATATATATATATATATATATATATATATATATATTATATATATATATATATATATATATATATATATTATATATATATATATATATTATATATATATATATATATATATATATATATATATATATATATATATATATATATATTATATATATATATATATATATATATATATATATATATATATATATATATATATATATATATATATATATATATATATATATATTATATATATATATATATATATATATATATATATATATATATATATATATATATATATATTATATATATATATATATATATATATATATATATATATATATATATATATATATATATATATATATATATATATATATATATATATATATATATATATATATATATATATATATATATATAATATATATATATATATATGTGTGTGTGTGTGCTGAAACCTCAAAGCATCAGATGTTTTTACTACTAATGAACTGGTTTATTTTATAAAAGCATGTTTAAAAAAATATTGCAGTTCAAATTGTTGGTATCAGAATTCAATCAAGAATCGTTTATTTCTATTTATTGGATCTGACAGCAAAAGATCCGTAATAGTACCTCTAGTTATTTTTGGCAAATCGAACAACCCTCGTTTGTTTTTAGAAATATTTAACTGTTACAGTCGAATCACGGTAAAACGAGCTTCAAGGAAAGAAAGATTTCTTTCATTGTATCCGGTGGTTTACTCTATTACTACTTATAATATTGTGAAAAATGTTAGATGTCCCAAATGTATAACAGAGTAGTCCTTAAAAATGTTCTGCAGTAATTATAATTGAAAAATAAGAATAAAAACTATTAAAGTTTTTGTTTGTTATTCATTACATGTGTGGTTCACTATAAAAGAATTCGACTGTACTGGCAAATCCTAATAATAAAAAAAAAGTTTTCATGACCATTTGGGAACTTGGTTTGAATTTTAGGTTTGGTTTGGTTTGGAGCGCTACGGTCTACTGTTTTGCACACTAGGGTTAATGAGACCAGGACCTACAGTTTAAAGCCGATTCCGAACGGCTATAAACATCCATGCCAGAAGCGGGATTCGAACCCGCGAACTCCGGTACCGAAGAGCAGCGCTCTACCATTCGGCCATCGTTCGGCAAATTGAATTTTAATAAGCAACATTCTGGAAAACTTTTACACATCGTAAACAATATACCAGCATATCCAAATTTAGGTATATCCCCTATATAATAATAGCTTAAGTTATCTGTCCGTTTGTCGTCGAATTTATGAAACAGTTGGACATGGAATGGATAGAGGCATCCATATTGGATTCTTCATGAGTTAGGGTTAGCAACATTCAAAGCTTTTAAAGTTTACCTTCTCCTCTCGGTATGATTCTAAAATAAATTTGTTTAAATATGCTTCATATCACAGTAAAAAATATTTTCCCTCTGTTTAAAACGTTCAAAATCCACCCCTTCAAAAACAACATTTTTTCTATCATTATGACGTCATTCCATTAACCATCTCATTTAATTATTTCTTGTTTTAAATTTTTTAAATATCGTCTGTATTATTTTCATACGTTTTATCACTGAACTTAGATATGACATAAATAATTTTCTTTTATATTTGGTTTAAATAATAGATTACGTACATATGTGATAATTTTAAATTTAATCATCGATTATTATTTGTTGCAATAAAAATTTTATCACAGATATCAACAACTAATTTTATCTACTTACATTATATAGTGGAAATGATAGTTTCATTCCTTTAGTTCCATTAATTACTATGGCAAAAAATTGGGAAAAACTCAACAATAATTTCGACGTAAATAAGAAAACTTTGAATTATCTTTCTAAATAAATTCAACGTGATTCTAAACTGCATTCACAGTATCGAGAGACTTTACAGGAGTATGAAGATAAACAAATTATTGAGCCTGTGCCAGATAATTCTCAGCCAAAAAACAAACCATTTTTTTACCTGCCTCATAGGGTACTTTATAATTCTGAAAAATTAAAAATTTTACTAGTCCAGTCATATGACGGGCCATGTGATAGTCACAATATATTTGATTTGTTTGACATTAAAATTTCAGCCTTCAGGCATAAACTGTTATTTAAAAGGCACATTGAAGGCAGATATTGATAAAAATCTTACCACTGACGCTGAAAAAAACAATGAGAAGGTAACTTTGATTCCATTTTTTGAACGAATTTGAATGAATTGCTTAATGCTTTCAAAAAAGTCATTCCCTTAAAGTTGAATATCTATTTTTGTTCGAAAAATATAGATATTTTCTTTTATCATATGCCAACTATGTGGAAGAGATCAATGAATATTCGAAAGATGAATTCCGAGATATTATGAAACCGTTGCAAGGAGAAACATTAGATTATTTTTCACTGCCTATCTCTGTTGAAGCTTCAGAATTCGTCGTTTATGAATAACTATCGTAGTAAAAACAAACCAATAATAAGACGAGTAAAACGACTGTTCAATTTTCGTAGATGATAATGGACCAATGATGCTGACAGGTATTAATATTCATCTTTTATATGAATACCATCAACTTGTATAGAGAGATATATTTAACTCTTTTCAGTGAAATTAAATTTTTCATAAAGATGGTAAGCCAAAAAGGGAGTATGGAATATTTTTGCTATTAAGCGTTAAATAACTGAGGATAAAAAGTTCTTTTTTCGCTTTTTCGAATGACTTCTTGATATCGGGAGTCAGCACTATATACAGTCGAACTTGATTAATTCGAATTTCAAGAGGAATGCAAAGCATTTCGATTATTCCAACATTTGTTTAAAAATACGTATCACTGAAAATACGTAACATACAACTTAGTGTAATTTGTAAAAGAAACTACCGTAAAAAGCAATAAAAATGAAAAATCAAACACCAGCATTTTTCTTACTAAAAAATATTTTAATATTCCTTTTCTTCGTTTTACTATATCATTGGCTTCTCTTTCTCCATCATATGAATTTGTTCTGAGTTCTTTACTTCATCAATAACTTCTGAGCTAGTTAAAATATGATTCCTAGATGACATCGGCTACTAATGTAACCCAGGTTTTCTGGTGCCAATTTCTCTGTGAATACGTGTGTAACTATTTTAGATCGACAATAATTTTCTCCGTTGGTTTACTTAAAGGCAGCTGTAATAAAGTTCTTCATGCGTCTGTGTTTTCACGTGTTTCTGTTGCATTGTTTATCATTCGAATTGCAACGACGAGATCAATTCAGGGCCTGACTAAGATACTTTTGTGTCCAGGGCACAATTCAATTTTTGTGACCTCCACCACCATTGCAAATTTATAGCAAATAGTTATTATTATAATTACAGTTATATAAAAATTATAATATTGAATTAGCAAACATATTTAAGAAATTAGCATTAAAGTAATATTAAAAATCAAAAACACCAAATTTTCATTTTAAGTAATCATTATTATCTCTGTTTATCCATGCTAAAAATTAAGGACTTTTAAAGACCTAGAGTGACCCACTTTTTTATTTTTACCTTGTCACACTCACAAGCTCTGTGGTGCAGAAAATAAATAATAATAGAATTAAAAATAATTTAAATTGATCCAACACAATTACCTCGTACAATAATTTATTAAAACTTAACGATGGTAGTGTCAGTTTGCAATTTTTCCCCACTTAATATGTGTTTCAAGCACTCGACTAAATTATCGAGCTCCCTAAAATTTTTGTACCCAGAGCAGGTGCCCCAAGTGTACGTGAGATAATCAGGCCCTGGATGAATTTGTGTCTATATATAGTATTTCTATATATAGTATTTCTATATATAGTGTCTATATATAGTATTTGTGTCTATATATCAATGTTGTTGGGATCTACAAAACTCCTGTAGTGCCATAAAGGGAAGATGAACTCAACAGCCTTTACTTTCTTCGTGTTTTTCTGATATATATGTGGTTCAATAGCACCAATTTCTAATAGATTCTGACAAAAGGAAGGTGCGATTCATATAAAGAAAATTCCATAATTCTACGAAAAAATGGCTTTTTTTCGAAATTGAAGACATCTCTGAATTCGAATTAACCAAACATTCTCGAATTTTCTACGAATTAACAAGCTAATTTTAACATTAAATTGTATTCAAGGAAAATTTATAAAATTCGAATTATCCATACTTTCTAATTAACCAAATTAAAATTTCCCAAAGAATGAATAGGTTATTTGAATTAGCAGAATTAAGAAAGCTTCATAAAATTAGTCTCATTAAAGAATTTTCTCAAATTCTATTCTAAAATGAGCAATACTTATTATTATCTCTGTTTATCCATGCTAAAAATTAAGGACTTTTAAAGACCTAGAGTGTCCCACTTTTTTATTTTTACCTTGTCACACTCACAAGCTCTGTGGTGCAGAAAATAAATAATAATAGAATTAAAAATAATTTAAATTGATGCAACAAAATTACCTCGTACAATAATTTATTAAAACTTTACGATGGTAGCGTCAGTTTGCAATTTTTCCCTACTTAATATGTGTTTCAAGCACTCGACTAAATTATCGTGCTCTAAAATTTTCGTGCCCAGAGCACGTGCCCCAAGTGTACGTGAGATAATCAGGCCCTTGATGAATTTGTGTCTATATATAGTATTTCTATATATAGTATTTGTGTCTATATATCAATGTTGTTGGGATCTACAAAACTCCTGTAGTGCCATAAAGGGAAGATGAACTCAACAGCCTTTACCTTCTTCGTGTTTTTCTGATATATATGTGGTTCAATAGCACCAATTTCTAATAGATTCTGACAAAAGGAAGGTGCGATTCATATAAAGAAAATTCCATAATTCTACGAAAAAATGGCTTTTTTTCGAAATTGAAGACATCTCTGAATTCGAATTAACCAAACATTCTCGAATTTTCTACGAATTAACAAGCTAATTTTAACATTAAATTGTATTCAAGGAAAATTTATAAAATTCGAATTATCCATACTTTCTAATTAACCAAATTAAAATTTCCCAAAGAATGAATAGGTTATTTGAATTAGCAGAATTAAGAAAGCTTCATAAAATTAGTCTCATTAAAGAATTTTCTCAAATTCTGTTCTAAAATGAGCAATACTTATTATTTTAGGATAAAAAGTAAAAGGGCTGTTATAACGAATTTTCTGTTAATGTTACTATGTTTCTAAAGTAATGATCAAACATGTAGTAAAACTTCACTCGCTAAAAGTGTTCTAGATTGAATAACAGGAAAATAATATTAATTTGATAACAGATTGTTTTTAGTAAGCTTTGCATTCATTCAGTTTATGTAGGAAACTCGTTTGTGAAGCAAGAAATAAGCATTAAGAAACATTTGAATGTTTAATAATTTTTATAGTAATTTTTACATTGATTAATAATTATAATAATTATAATTACAATGATTATGATAATTATAATAGTTATAATAATTTTTATAGTGAGAATATACATGTTGTTACATGAAGAATATAAGACACAAAAATCTATTAGAAAATTTTTTTATTTAAAATGTGAGATTATTTAATATAAATTGAATTGTCTAACCATATTCCTTTGAAATGTACAAAATATACAACATACTAACCAAATGCTTTAATTTTTTCATTTTATCTTTAAAAATTATATAAAAACAAAACTGAGTGTTGATTTTCCCTTATGTTTACTATTATCTATATAAGACAATTATTTAAAATTATGCAAGGTTTCAGAAACTGTTTCATCCATTTTAGGGTATTAAATTCTGTGTATCTAGAGGAAAAACTATATAATTTATAAAAGAATATCCAGTTTAATGACAAACACATTAAAAGGAAGTCTTTAAAATGTTGAATAAGAAATACATAAATTAAAGCGCCTCGAACATTTCAGAATTACTTATTGAATACAAAAATCATCAGACTTGAAAATAAACTTTTTAAAAGTTAAAAAAGATTAAAAGTTGAAATAGAAAGATTAAAGGTTAATAAAAGATAAAGTTTTAAGTGCGTATACAAAAGAATACATTGCAGTGCAGTAAATTAATCATGTCATTCGAAAAAATGTCTTTTGATAATAAAAAACTATATAATTTATTACAGAACATCCAATTTAATGGCAAACAAATTAATAGAAAGTGTTTAAAATTTTGAATACACAAAGCTAATGCACTTGGAACATTTCAGAATTACATTAATTGAATACAAAAATCATCAAACTTGAAAATAAACTTTTTAAAAGTTAATAACAGATTAAAAGTTAAAAAAGAAAGATAAAAAGTTAAAAAAGAAAGATTAAAAATTAAAAAAGAAAGATTAAAAGTTAATAAAAGATAAAGTTTTAAGTGCGTATGACAAAGAATACATTGCACTACAGCAAATTAATCACGTCATTCGAAAAAATGTCTTTTGATAATGAAAAAACTATATGATTTATTACAGAACATCCAGTTATTAAACTGGATTAAACCGATTGATAACAATAAACGATATGCAAAATTAGATAAATTCCCCCCCCCTTGTAAGTCACACGTACTAAATTTCAAAACAAAATGAAGAAACACCTTATATTTATGTACTGTATATTATCCTTTAAAACATAAGAATTGCATGGATTGTACATATAATTAAAAAATTTGTCAATTGTTAAATATCTACAATTTTTTCTAAGAAGCTCATTGATAAATTGTTCGAAATCATAATCAACTCGTCATAACGATTTAAAATTTCAATCTTTTGTTTTAATGGTAAATCACATTACAAACACATTAAAAGAAAGTCTTCAGAATTTTGAATAAGAAATACATAAATCTAACGTTCAGAATTACTAATTAAATACAAAAATCATCAAACTGGAAAATGATCTTTTTAAAAGTTAATAAAAGATTAAAAGTGGAAAAAGAAATATTAAAAGTTAATAAAAGATAAAGTTTTAAGTGTGTATGACAAAGAATACAGTGCAGTGCAGTAAATTAATCATGTTATTAGAAAAATATCTTTTGATAATGAAACGTATACCTTACTTGAATTTTTCAGAACATAAAACCATTTCACATATGAGGTCAAAATCTGTCATTTTAAAGGTCACTACCCACCTTAAACCCCGTAAAAAAACCAAAATCAAAGAATTCATTTATCTTCTTATAAGAGAATAAGTAAATAAAAGAGGGGGAAAGTCTCCTAAAAGATTTCGAAGAGCAAAGCTTAAACGCAAGATTTAAAAATAAATAAATAAATAAAAAATAAATAATCACTCTCAAAACAGAAAGCAGAAGTGTTGTGTAGTAGCTCTGAACACGTGGCTGGCCATGTGATACTACCATTCACTCCTTTTTTGTTGCTTTATTTTTTTAATAACTTCTTTTTTTTCTCCCCCCCCTCTCCGTTTCTCGGTGACTAGTTGTCCTTCACCTTTATAGCTTTTCTTTTCCCTTTTCGGCTATTTTTATTTTGATGCCGTAACCCTTTCAAAAGGGGGATACTTGTCGAAACTCTGTTACAGTTGTTTGAGCAGCGCGTGACGTAATTCTCCCAAGTGTTGATACTTTAAATGGAAGATGATTTCAGTAACGCGGAAAGTAGACTCATATCTGTATTTGCAAATTGAGATGTTTCATAATTAATCAGCTTGAAATTGTTACCCAATTAATGTCGACGGCATATTTTGTTAAAATGTTCTTACTTTTAATAATATGTATCAAGAGTGGTTCATAAGCTTGAAAAGTTATATGGATGAATAGTGCAAAAATGGAAATGCCATCTCACTATAGAGAAATGATAAATAAGTTTTATATTAGAGTGTTAATCATACTCTACGGCAATTTCCCAAAACCGAATGCTTGTGTTTGTTATACTGACGATGGTACATAACTTATATTGAAGATGGCCATCTTCTCTATACAAAGGAATGCCTCACACCTCCATATGTCTTTGAAAGAAGAAGACTGGTGTATGATATAGGGATGAGATCTTGGAGATCTGTGTTCGATTGGTACATAAGCTTGAAAAGTTATATGGATGAATAGTGCAAAAATGGAAATGCCATCTCACTATAGAGAAATGATAAATAAGTTTTATATTAGAGTGTTAATCATACTCTACGGCAATTTCCCAAAACCGAATGCTTGTGTTTGTTATACTGACGATGGTACATAACTTATATTGAAGATGGCCATCTTCTCTATAATACAAAGGAATGCCTCATACCTCCATATGTCTTTGAAAGAAGACTGGTGTATGATATAGGGATGAGATCTTGGAGATCTGTGTTCGACTTCTAATATGTACAACTAGTACAGTTTCTATTCACTGTTTACGATTTTATATAAGTTCAACAGAGGCATTTGTAATTATACACATCATATAACATTGTAATTGAATTTCGTCTTCTCTTAGCGAAGAGTATTGAAAAGCAAGGGAAAAGTACCTAACATCTCTTTAGAAATCTTGTCTTTTTCTTATTGCATGTATATATTTATGTATGCGTTTAATGAATATAGAAGCTTGCTGTATTTAACGTAGACGAATAAAAATAATTTTGTTGCTATATTTTTGGTTGTTTATTAACATAAATATTATTCTTTACTTTTAAACTTTGCTTTTTATTACAAAACAAAAATAAACAGCACAGTAATGTTTTCATGTTTCATAGACGGAAAAATTACTACTTATATATATGAAATATATACGATATATAATTCTAATAACGTTGTATACGTTGCATCGTATATAATGTTGTATATAAGTCATACATACACGGTATCCCAAACTTAACGAAAGATTTGAAATAAATAAAAACACAGTATTTTCTTCAAATTGTTATTTTTTATTGAATCGTAAAGCACACAGGATAGGGTTATATATGAAATATGTACGAGATATAATACTAATAACATTGTATACGTCACATCGTATATAACGTTGTATATAAGTCATACTTACACGGTATCCCAAATTTAACGAAAGATTTAAAATAAATAAAAACAAAGTATTTTCTTCAAATCGTTATTTTTTATTGCATCGTAAAGCACACATGATAGGGTAATGTATGGAATAGCACACAGAGCAAATGACCTCCACGGTTTTGCTGGCACATACGCATTCTTTGGTGAAATTTCGGATTTTGACTCTCACGAACTGCTTCGATATCAACATTTGAACACCTTGTTTTTGGACGACTAGTGTATTTAGCATCACTAATTGATCAAGTCTGCTGAAATTTTCAATTACTCTCTTCACAGATGGGAAAATTAAATTACTATTCCAACTATATTTTCTGTGAAATTGTTGAACTGTGGCTGCCACTTTCATCATTTTTTAAATTTTATTCAACAATGAAAACATGTTATGCTGCCGTGTAACGCTCAATTTTTACTAACCCTAAACTATTAGCTGTCAAATGGCTTTTTTAATAAGGTTGCTAACACTTTATTGTACGAATGGGGGCAAATCCAAATCTTGCTTTAATTTTGGGATACCGTTATATGCACATATAATAATTGAAATAAACAAATTTCTGGTTTGTTAGGGTTTCAGTGTCACTGTTTTTATATAACAGGTATTCCTTAAGCTGTGTAGCTAGCCTAGATAACCTTGAATATATACCCCTGCTTTATAGGTTAATATATGAGAATATACAAATTAAATATTCCAAATGATTAAATTGTTCAACAAAACTCACTGCTCTTACACTGGAGAGTTATTTCATTCCCGTCCCACAGTTTCTTTTTTCTGTATGTCAGTAACTTGTGCTTCAATACACAACAGTTCTTTTAAGAGCTATAAGCGAAAAGGTTATTTTTTTAACCCACGCCAAGGAAAAAAAATAAACTTGGCAGGAAAATGCGATAATGTAAAGTAAGATGCCCTCAATACATTGTTTTAACACAGAATGTCGAAAATTAATGACGAGGCAAATTCCGCGACTGGCTTTGGAATAAACATCTCGTATCATCAAGTAAACGTTTAAAATATTTTTTTCTTGTTCTGTATTTATGTATTTATAGGTAGGTGTAGAGGAAATTACTCAAATTTTTATTACAAGCATTAAAAAGGAAGGAAAAAGCATCGCTGGAAATCTACGACCTTGACAAATAAATGAAATAATGACTGTAATAGAACTGCATAACGATGTGTTTTACATTAAGCACAATTTTTGTTAATGAGCATTCTCATTAAAGGCAATAATTAAAACACAACAACATCATTATATTTTGACAGCCTTTAATTATCGTAAATGAAAAAAGGCCTTATTAATTTAGAAAAAAAGAAACTTTTATCAGTTTTCTTCAAATTGCTGCAAATATTGCTAAATATACTAATATACAGTGGAAACTTGCTTACCTGAGATACACCTAGTTAATACGTTAATGTAAGCCGTAACGTATACAACGTATTTTAATTATATCTCGTATATACTTTGTATTTGTAAATACAGTAGAACCTCGATTGTCCGAGCTAATTGGGACCGCTAGTACCTCGGATATCGGAAATCTTGATTAACCCTTTAGTAGACAGTGGTTTCGAAGCGAAACCTCCTGTTAAACATTTTTTTCTCTAATTTTTTGAAAAATATGAATGGGTTTTTCGGTTTTCCATGTTTTTGACATTTAAAACTGACAATAAATGATAGTACTACATTTATTTTTTCTTTTGAAATATATGTATGTATACTTGCTGTACCTGAAAAGTTAGTAATTCGATTTTTTTTCTCTTATGACCCCAAACAGAAATATCTTTTCAAGAAACACTTCTAAATTGTTAAACTATTTTTTTATTACACTTTTTAAGATCACTTATTTATTGTTCTTCCAATATAATTAAAATTTTAAAAAGTTTAATGTTCAAGCTGTACTAGGGGATGGGTTTGTCAGTTACCCCCCCCCCCTCAATCCCTTCTACGGTGTTCTCTAATATGCTCCCCTCTAAAGATTGCAAGGTAAATTTTTAATACATTTTGCATTTATAAGGGTCATAGGTAATATTTATAAACTAATTCCATTAAATCTCAAAGAGTTTATGTAGATGGCTTTCAAAGGGTTAATAGAAACCGTGTACAAAAACTAACTTTTAAAGTAAAAAACAATAGAACGTTCTTTAAATAATATAAACAAACGTATATTTCCCAGCTAAAAAGATTTAAAAAGAAAATCAACACCAGTAGTAAATTTTAAAAAGTAAAATGGAATTTTTTTAACTATATTTAGTTAAATATCGAAAGACGCATTTTCAAAAATAACACAAAACTCAACAAAATATTGTACTTTTAAAATGTAATATACATTAATTTGTTAACTTTGAATTCTTTTAAAAAAGGTCTGTTACCTTTCGTTGCAAAAGTACAGAATTTCTATCACGTCCAGAGACTCTCAAATGTCCTCTTCCAAAACTTCCTCACATCCTTCAATTCCATTGATGATCTCAAGAAGTTCCCTGTAGGTGTGTTTTCCTTCTGCTGGGATTCACCCTGTCTCTTCTTTTCACCAATTATTTTGTTGAATGATTTACGAATTGTAGCTGGATTCATTAATTGCCATGCCTTGGCAATCATGTTGTGGGAAAGAAGTGCCTGTAACACGGACAACGAACTAAAATGTGTATAATTTTTTCTAGGCTCATTTTGGAAAGGAGAAATGTATCAATTAAGTGTTCATACATTTAAAGTATCAACACTTCGTTATTGACTCGGTTAACAGAAATCTCGGTTAATCGAAGCTCGGCAATCGAAGTTCTACTGTATTAGATGTTTCCGTCAATGAAAACATGAAAACACTACTGCGCTGTTTTTCTGGGGTTTTCGTAAATAAACGAAATTTAAAGGTACAAACATTTGTAAACTATAGAAACAAAATTATTATTTTCGTTTACATTAAATGTAGCGAATTTCTGTGCTTATTAAACGCATGCATTACTACATACGACGAACCGTCTTTGAATAAAATAAAATAACATTTAATATTAAGAGAAACAGAAAACGCGATTTAAAAACTTTTTGAACTTTCTGAATAATAATGCAAACGAAAATTCTGTAAGAAAAAGGGAAAAAACCATAGGGAGATGTTAACATGCACGAGTCTGTTCGCAAAATATTTTTGTTCCCTTTGTATAACTGAATAAAACTAACGCTCGAAAATTTACGTAATTGATGAACATTCAACGTAAAAGTGAATTTTTCGCATTACTGACTATTCACATATTACTACTTATATAAGTGGATAATTCATTAAAAAGGTCGTTTGGGAGTTTCACCGAGGAACGAGAAATATTTTGTATAATTGAATTTTTTTTATAAGTGAGTTTTATATAAATAAATTTCTACTGTATATGCTTTTTGTGGTGTAAAAGAGGGCTTAAAACTTAAATATTTTGTTTTGAGGAATAATAACATTAGATAGGTTGAAGTTTTATTTACACTGTCAAGGGTGAACAGTCTTAAGAGAGGTTATCATAAAAATATCTCTTTATTTTGGATGAATATGTGATAAAATGGATAAATAAGTGATACAAAAAAAAATCACTTAAAAAAAGTTCATTTGCCAAGATTCAATTAAAAGTATTCAAACATTGTGTAAAGAATTTTTTCATATGCTTATTACTAGAAGTACAGAATTTGGAGATAAAACACTTCCCTGAAGCATGATCACCCAGTCCCAAAGACTGCATTAAAAGTACATCACATACTGGAGAATCACACTGTTTTCATATATGTATAAGTACACATATATATGGCCGAACGATTAGGTAAGACCCTGTTCTTGGACACCAGACATCTTGGTATCGTATCCCACTGCGGGCAAAGAATTTGCAGCCATTCGGAATCGTCTTTTAGCAGTACGTTTCAGTGTTAACTCTCTTATAGCAATAAGTAGATCGTAGCACTCCAACGAAATTTGGGATTTCACATACCCGAGGAACCCGAGTTATCTCTATGTTTTACTTGGGTTTGTCAAGATTACCTCTTTCTCTTTGTCAGGCTGGGTTAAATTAATCACGGACTATGACGGACCTCTTGTAGGTCAGCAGCAGCTTAATGGTTTGCTTCAGATTGCTGGCGTAGAGTAAGATCATTCATATAGAGCTGCATGGCTGTTAAATGATCTGAATCGTGATATAAATTAATCTTCTCACACTGCATGAAATACAACTCCGGGGAAGACCTCCTATAAGTGTGTGTGGGTTTCAAACATCCGAGGTACTCGAGTGATCTTCTCTATATTCTACCTATGATTCCTGAACTTACTTCTGTAGAGTTTGCTCTGTCCTCTGATGGGCTACATTAAGACTTTAATGTTTAGTGTTCCTTTTTAGGGATAGTCAAAATATTTCTAAAACTTTTATGTTTCATTAAAACGTGTTTTCCTTCCTTTGCGAAGGTAGAGGACAAACCCTTAAAGAGTGTGCAAATTTTCGAAGACTATTTATAGTTTCTTCATTTGAATCGACATTTTAAGATTTTTCGGACTTCTCACAGGAGTTTACTTCTTCGACAGGAGCGTCGATTGAAACTCTCACAAATAGTTTTCTGTATTACAAAGCTAAGTTTTAACGCACTGTATTTGACAAAACAATTTCTTACCAAAATCCTCCCACCATTTATTATAAATATCATCCATCCAACGATATATGAAATTAAAGCCGATCATACATGAGAGCAGGCGGTAATATTTAACATCTTTAAATTTCAAATTTATTTTTCTTTGTGCAGTTCATTATAACTTATTTCAATATTTACCGATATATATTCGGTAGAAATGACTCAGGCATTAATGAGTGAACGACTGAACCGTGACTGATATCTCGTTGGTCAGTAGCAGCTCGGTAGCCGCTTCGGGGTGCTCTTGGTATTTCAGTAATTCCACGTGCCATACGTGATCAGGAAATAATTCAATACGATTATACATCATCAAACGTTATAAAAGAAATGATTTCTAAACACTTGGTAGTACTGATCACGTAATTCTTTATAACACACGCACTAAAATCAATTCAAGATCAACTATGACATTTTGATTTAGTTTCATAGTAATCAGCTCGCATTTTTTTCTTCTCTCGAGGCAATCGCGTTTCACACCTCACACTTCATTGGGCTCCTCTCTGGAAACGGGGTTTAGGCGTTTTCATCTCGGGTTCACTATCCCGTGAGTGGATTTATTTCCTTTTTTTCTCTCTCACTCTGCGGAGAAACCTAGTTTTTCTTCGCATTCGAGATGAGAACCGCCCCTCGGGCTGTCAGGAAAGGGATCATTCACGGGTATTCTCTCTCGGATGCTTCGTTTTTCTCACCACAATACACCATTCCTCAGCGAGGGAAAGAACGCCTACTCTCCTTTGCCACCAGCAAAACAAACTAAGCAGAGCGTAAGGCCAAATAGATTCTTAAGATCGGATGATCGTTTCCTCCAGAAATAACACGTATCTAATGCCCTCGGCATGAGAATGTGTCGTTTCTGGAATGAAACACTCTTTTCTAGCAGTGCCTCGAGTGAAGCCGTTTAAAAGTCTATCGAGGTACATTTAGACCCACATGCTAATTGCTGACAGGATAAGGTTGAATTATATTTGAGGTGGTGAACCTATCGAACGCGTGCCCACAATGACACGTGGGAGTATCATTTTGGTGCACTGAGGTGGAGGAGCGTTACGCTGAAAACAAAAAACACAAAGGTGGTACAATTCATCTGTCTTCACACAACAACAGAAATCACTCTAATATTGGCGAATGATTATTTAATGCTCTGTGGATTACTGA
This sequence comes from Pardosa pseudoannulata, assembly GCA_032207245.1. Lineage (NCBI taxonomy): Eukaryota > Metazoa > Arthropoda > Arachnida > Araneae > Lycosidae > Pardosa > Pardosa pseudoannulata. The sequence continues at coordinate 79,799,138 of CM063498.1, forward strand.
CTTATTTGATGAGTAATGCTTATAATTATTATTTAATTTTGGGCAAATATTTTTTAGTTTTCTCTCTATACATATCATAATATTATTACACATTATTTTAACGTAAATCATCCTTTTTTTAAGAAGCATGTCGTCCTTGTAGACGCCATCTAACACAGGTGGAACTGTCGGTTTTGTTATTACAAGGATATATTTGTTATAATAAAGTAACACCACAAATACTTATAACTTTTTACTTAAAATACTTTATTAAAACACAGGTTATTACAAACTTATTTAAACACAATTTTATTTAACACAGGATGAGTAAAATTCAGAAGATTTCTGATAAAACAAAATCTAACTGGAAACTTGTGATTTTTTTTGGTGTCATCGTCATAATATTAACAAACTTACCAACTGAAGTTTTGATACTCTTTAGACTAAAAGAGAAATTATAAAATATGTTAGAAGTTGGAGATATTGAACAGATTGTAGCTAAAGAGAATAAAAAAAACAGAGGGAATTGTTTATTTCGACTTGATCGTTTAAGCTATTTCCTGTTCATGGTCTAAACATGTATTTTGTAATCTTAGATCTCTTCGAAGATATAAATGATACATTTATCTATATATATTGTCTTAAGATTTTTAACTACTATAAATTTTTTTTTATTTTTTAACCATTTAAAATTCCAGAATTTCTTACCAGATCGTTTTATTTATTACTAGAGTAGTGCTTTGAAAGTTTTGTAATCATTAATCTAAAATTAGATTATTCTATTATTTTCTTAGAATTGTTTTTGGAGGAGTTTCTAAGAAACTCCGTTTTATTTTGTTTTGATAATTTTGAGCCCTTCCATTTCTTTGTTCCGTGTATGGACATGTACTTTTGGTGTGTTCGTCTGACCTTGTATCCAGGCATTATAAAAACAAGGAATATCATTTCATGATAGAACACTATGCATCAAAGAAAGACATCTCATTTCTGTATTACTTTTTAAATAAAAATTATTCGGAATTGAGGTTTTAGAACAAATCCCCGCGGTAACAATCGGAAATTACATTTATTCTTTTATAAAACAATCATTTGTTCTAGAAACTGAATGACAACGAATCTTTCATTACAGGAAGTGCTACAACAACGAGAAATCCTTTCTGAAAGTGACAGAGAAAGAAATGACGCGGGAGTAGCAACTATTGTTTGAGCGAAAAACATTACAAAAGCGTTACCGGCAGAAGTTTACATACACTTCTTTTGCATTTTTTTCCCCATTCCTTTTCTTCATCAGTGGGGTCGACGGACTTTGCTTTGCCTAACACCTGCGCAAACACCCGCAAAAGGCCCGTAACACTTTCGTTAAAACGGCCTTATGCAGAAACGAACCGGCCG
>CM063498.1:79805508-79820508 GCA_032207245.1 Pardosa pseudoannulata
TTAATAACTTTTGTTCATAAAGTGGGTTCGGGATTTGCGCGGTAATTCTGAATTTTCCCTCCAGACACGCTATAGACTTAATTCAGCCTCTGTCTGTACTACTTTAGCCAATAGTTAGCGCGTTCTCTAAACATGTTTATTTTGTATCACGTGATCAATTGTGCTTAGGGATTATTCGTAGTCTTTTTACTTTAGGAATCCCTACTTGAAAAGTGTGTGTGCGGGATCACATTGTCTGTGTGCACGAAGTTGTAAAGGTGTTTACCTGTTGTACGGATTTCGTGTTTATTACCAGTAATAAACTATGTTGTGATTTTGAATGAGTCTCGCCCATATTACACACACACACACACATATATATATACATATATATGTATACATATAAATATATATATATATATATATAAATATATACATATATATATATATATATATATATATATATATATATATATATATATTGCCGGGTCTAGTAAAAGTATAGCGCGGTGGATAGCATGTAGATACGCAGGTGGCCAGATCTCTAGAGCTGTTAATGAAATAAATAATATTAAACCGTTTATAAGCTGATACATTGCATAGATAATAGTATTCATGTAATGTATTGGAAGTAAAACCATTTAATTCTTTTAAGCTTAGAAAAATTTTAAAATTTCAGAAAAATGCATACTTTTGTTTAAACGTTTTTTAAACATTCATTTTGATAGGGTTTTCCAATATATATTCGTTTTTCTTCAATTTCTTGACGATTTCCTGTAGGATTCCGGAAAAACATCTTCGCAGAAATTTATCCCGTCTACCGTTCTCTTAGCACATCTCAATTTTCAGAATAATTGCTCATGTATTTTTAATAATGCACAACAAAACGTCTAAAGTCGCAGTCATTATAGGCGAAATGGTGTCTTAACGTCTTTATGATACTCTGACAATTTTGATTTTCTCTCTTGAACATATGCTGACCCTTAGATAGTCTTTTGTTTCGTAGGTTATCCCTAAGATATTACAAAAATATATTATGATTTAAACGTCAGATTGTATCGAGCTAACTTTGTAACTGGTTATCAATGTGGCACCAACGTTGAAACAACCACTACATATTTGTTCTGCAAAATTTAAGGAAGCGAGAACAAGAGCACTTACTCGGATTTATAAGATTTCAGATTTATTTTTCTTCCATTTCTTAATGGTAAATTTATATTTGTATTTTTCTAGATATCCAACAAATGTCTAAGATCACAAGTGACCTGTCATCGTTGCCCATAGATTATATAAATGTCTCCCTTATACTTCGTTATCTTGTTTTACTCTCTAGAAAGTCTGCCGACCACTGACTTAGACTCATATTCTGAAGTTTATCCCTAAAATATTATAAAAATTTATTATGAAGTAGATTTCAAATTGTATCCAGCTGACTTTGTAGCTGGTTACCATTGTGGCACCAATTTTGAAACAACTACTATATCTTTGTTCTGCAAACTTTAAGGAAGCGAATGCAAGAGCACAAACTCGGATTTATAAGATTTCAGATCTATTTTTCTTCCATTTCTTAATGGTAAATTTGTATTTTCATTTTTCTAGATATCCAACAAATGTCTAAGATCGCAAGTGACCTGTCATCGTTGGCCATAGAGTATAAAAATGTCTCTCTGATATTTCGTTCTCTTGTTTTACTCTCTAGAAAGTCTTCCGACCCCATTGACCTAGACTCATATTCTGAAGTTTATCCCTAAAATATTATAAAAATTTATTATGAAGTAGATTTCAAATTGTATCCAGCTGACTTTGTAGCTGGTTACCATTGTGGCACCCATTTTGAAACAACTACTATATCTTTGTTCTGCAAAATTTAAGGAAGCGAATGCAAGAGCACAAACTCGGATTTATAAGATTTCAGATTTATTTTTCTTCCATTTCTTAATGGTAAATTTGTATTTTCATTTTTCTAGATATCCAACAAATGTCTAAGATCGCAAGTGACCTGTCATCGTTGGCCATAGAGTATAAAAATGTCTCTCTGATATTTCGTTCTCTTGTTTTACTCTCTAGAAAGTCTTCCGACCCCTGATCTAGACTCATGTTCTGAAGGTTATCCCTAAAATATTATAAAAATTTATTATGAAACAGATTTCAAATTGTATCCAGCTGACTTTGTAGCTGGTTACTATTGTGGCACCAATTTTGAAACAACTACTATATCTTTGTTCTGCAAAATTTAAGGAAGCGAGTGCAAGAGCACAAACTCGGATTTATAAGATTTCAAATTCATTTTTCTTCAGTTTCTTTAAAATGTAAATTTGTATTTGAATATAAAACTACAAAATTTCTATTTGAATTTTTCTAGATACCCAACAAATGCCTACGATCGCAAGTAACCGGTTATCGTTGGCTATAAAATATATAAATGTCTCTCTCATGCTTATTTATATTATTCCATTGACAACTTGGTTTCACTCTCCAGAAAATCTGCCACCCCCTGACCAAAACTCATCTTCTGAAGTTTATCCCTAAAATATTATAAAAAAGTATTCTGAAGTAGATTCCGGATTGTATCCAGTTGATGCTGTCACAGCTTAAAATTGTGACATTAACTTTGAAACAACCGCTATTTGTTTGTTTTGAAAATTTTCAGAAAGCGAATGTACAAACGTAAACTCGGATATATAAGGTTCGGGCTTGATTCAATGAATCAGACAGTCCAGCGATATCTGCAACGCTTCTTCCTTGCGAATTGAGTAAAAATGTTATATTATTAAGTTCTAACAAAACTGATATCAGTATGCAGCATTGAAATATCCAAAGAAAATGTGACCCAGACGTGATCTCCATTCCTAACTGTGAGTAAAACTTGCTGAGCTTTTCCTTCTTCCACTCCTCGAATAATCAAACCCACCCTTTTATATCGACACGTAATATTTTATATTGGAATTCAGATAAAATTCCTTCGCTTCAAATTTTTCTACATTCAGGTCAAGATTAAGCCACTTTTGGGCTCTAGATAATTTTTTCTTACCAAGCCCCCTTTTTCTTCCACAAAAAAAAGCGCACAAAAATATAAATGAGACAAAATTAAATAATTTTAAACACTAAACCAAATTATAAATTTTTATTAGTAAAAATTTTTAATCTACAAAAAAAAAATTTAGTTTCTCTAGAAAAAATAGAAAAGTATGTTTATAAATTTAAATAAAAAATTTTGAAATTTATTTTATTAAATGTCTAACAAAAATAAGTATATCAATATGAAAAAACTTTATTTAACATTTCTATCCTCTAATTTTTAATTCCGCAAAATAATTGCTTCTTTCATCATTATATTATCCAAAGCAATTTGTTCCATACATAAATCTTTTAAAGGATTTTATTTTGATTGGCTCAAAGAGGAAAAAAGGTTCTTCAATACCACGTGACCAATATAAAAGAAGACCCTTTTTAAAACTAGGGAGGTAAGTGCAATGCTATATATAATTTTTCTACCATGAAAAATTGTATATATGAAAATGATTTTCTACTAAAAAAAGTGCAAACAAGAAACGAATACCAAGATTATTATTATATTATTATGTTGCATGAACTAAACCTTATAACCATATGCAAAATAATTGAGTGCTCTCAGGGAGCAGCCTATCCTATTCGGTGTACGACTTGCAACTTGTACGAGTCAAAACCTTACAACCATATATGAAGCAAAATATTATTTTATTTGTTTATTGTATACAGTTTTCCAATAGAATAGAATTTATTGTTACTAAATAAGAAATGGATAAAAAATAAAACAAAAGAAAAAGAAAAATCATTTACATTGTTCTGGTGATTTCAGCGCTTAGAATGTCCCTCTTTAAACAAAATAAAATGGATCACTTAAAAAGGAAATATAGCATAGATAAAGAGATGCAAAGTCGGGTGATTAATTTGTACCGCGTTACATATAAACTGTGTCATATAAAACTGAAGAAGTAACTGAAATTACGAACTATCAAAACCGTGTTATGAGAAATATAAAAAAAAGAAAAATCTGATTGATTCATACCGTATTATATGGAAGTACTGCCTCATTATAAGAGACTCAGACTTCTTAGAAATTTAATGCAACGCATATATAGAATCTCAGAATTAATAAATTCTATATAAATCACACCTAAATAAAACTATTATTATATTGTTATGTGGCATGGACTAAACCTTTCAACCATGTAAAAAGCAAAATATTTTTGTTTGTTATATACAGTTTTCCAACAGCATAGTAATATATGTTATTAACAAATATTTTCAAAACAGCAGTTTGACCGGGCCCTACATATTCGTCTTATTTTTTCTATGAAAAGGATCCAGCCCTGACTACAAGTTGACATTAATACACGCAACATGGAAGTTAAACTCCTCTTGTGGAAGTATGTCTAACACGTAACCAGTAACATTAAATCATCGAATTGTTTATGAGTGTGACTGATAAGTAATTTAGACTAGGAAGTGAAATGGAACAAAAAACAAAATCTTCTGATACGTGTTTTTTGAAGTTTTGAAGGCCAAATGGTGATCTATGGAACTTATTGTTACTAAATAACAAATGGCTAAAAATAAAATAAACTGTATTTCATTGTTCTGATGATTTCAGCGAGTAGAATGTTCCTCCTCCATAAAAGACAACCTCCATAAAAGGATGTAAAGTAGAGCGATTTATTCGTACCGCATTATATAAAAACCGTCTTATCTAAAACAGAGATGTAATTGAAATTAGGAAATGTGTTCTACGGAAATGGCGTTATGAGAAAGTAATAAGAGAGATCTGAATGATTTATACCACTTTAAGTGGAAGTAGTGCAGCATTATAAAAGATGCAGGCTTCATAAAAATTAAATGAATTCTTACCACGTTTTATAGAATCTCGGAAATAAATAAACTATACAAAAATCAAGTATAAATAAAACTTGAATTCTCAAAGTATCAGGTTCGGATTGATGCGGTTAATTTATAATAGAAATAATAATTAATTATTAATAATAACAATAAATAATAATAACAATTAATAATAATAATAATAATAATTAATAATAATAATAATAACAATTAATAAATAATAATAATAATAATAATAATAATAATAATAATTAATAATAATAATAATGATAATAATAATAATAATAATAATAATAATAATAATAATAATAATAATAATAATATTAATAATAATTAATAATTTATATTAAAAATGTATAATAGGAATAGCAATGAATATGTAGATGTTGAATATCTAAATTTAGGTTTAGTAATTATTATAAGTAGTTCAAAAAATTGTTAACTTAGATTAAAAGAGAGCGATGTTTTATTTTCTGCTTATTTTTAGGGAAAACTTTCCAGTAAATTCCCTGATAAGGGAATTTCCCAAAAATATCAACTTCGATAATTTAACTTCTCGGAGAAGTCTTGACATAGATACATTTTTCAATGAAGAAGGTCGACATTTGGATGCTATAAAATAAGTCTGTCTCTGAAAAAATGATTCCTTTTAACAATTATATGTGTGTATGTATGTATATGTATGAAACACACGTTTAAACTAATATATGTAATGTATCAAAATTATTATCCCTAGATAACTATCAAAAATTCGTTTTTTTCCCTTTTTTAATATCTTATTTCATAGTCCTAAAATGGGAGAAAAAGGAGTATTATCCAACATAAATTCTTTTTACACATTTATCAAAACTAATGCCGGAATAAATGCTAATTTTGTCTACACTGGTTACACTTTTCAGCAATATGTTCAGCACATCCAAGGTAACGATATTGTTTCCACAATAAATAAATTACTGAAGGTGTGTTCTCGAGTTCGCTTAGGTGTTCAAGGTTCACTCTTGCCTCACAAATTTGGTGATCTGGATTAATTCTCATGAGAACAAAATAACGAGACTCGATCGTTGTTGGGATGGCATCGGTCGCAAATGTGTATATACTTCGAGCATCCTATGTAAAGCTACTGAACTGTAAAAACGTGGAATTTAGATGTTAAATAAATAGGAATTTCCACGACTGTTTAGAAGATTTCTGATGTCACGACTACCATTCTCTTCGCCTAGCAAGTATGGGCTAACTAAATTACAAGGTATAATCACATGTAAGATTTTTAATTATACCTAAATTGTTAGATTATCCCTTCTTTTTTATGCTCTGAAAAAGCATGTGATATATATATATATATATATATATATATATATATATATATATATATATATATATATATATATATATATATATATATATATATATATATATATATATATATATATATATATATATGTGTATATATATATATATATATATATACATATATATATATATATATGTATATATATATATATATATATATATATATATATATATATATATATATATATATATATATATATATATATATATGTATATATATATATATATATATATATATATATATATATATATATATATATATATACATATATATATATATATATATATATATATATAATATATATATATATATATATATATATATAATATATATATATATATATATATATATATATATATATATATATATATATATATATATATATATATATATATATATATATATATATATATATATGTATATCACATTTGGAAATTTAAAGTTAGAAATTAAAGCATTAATTAATAAAATTTACGACGGACCATAAACATGTATAGAGTTGTAAGTTGTAAAATTCTTAAAATAATGTTTTTTGTCCCAAAACAAAAATTTTGTTCAAAATACAGATTTCTATTAGTTTTCCCCTCTTTATAATTTTGGAGATTATATACATACACGCACACATTTATATATATATATATATATATATATATATATATATATATATATATATATATATATATATATATATATATATATATATATATATATATATATATATATATATATATATATATATATATATATATATATATGTCAGGTTTCGAATTTTAAATTTAGAAATTAAAGCATTAATTAATTAAAAGATAGCAAACTTTTTTCTAAGTGGAAGAATATGAGGGTAAAATGACACTATATTTTCGAGAGCGATTTCATTTTTCATAATCGTAACTGTAATCTTTAGTGATTATTGTATCGTGTATTGTTTAATCCAGATTGTTTTAATTTTCTTTTTTCTTTTATTTTAAATTTCTATTACTAATGAATGGGGCTTATCAATTTATTGTCTTGTATATAATTTTGACGACGTCAACTTTTATAAGTGTATTGCAACTTAAAATATCCCACACCTAACGAAGCACACCTTGAAAGATTGTAGCATCATCACGACTGAGGATTAGGTCCCATACACAAACTTCCATTTTTTTCTGTTACCTCGAAAGATAAAAGGTAAATCTTATGACTGGTGATGTCTTACTGGATTGAGTATTATATTAAAAAGAAAATGAAAAAGATGGAATAGGATGTTTGAATGAACTTTTAATGCTTGAAATGGATGTCTTTCTCATTCTTCTTTGTAGTCTATGTGGTCTGGCACAACTACACACATAAATAATATGTAATATCATGTATACAACAGTTTTTGAAGTGAAAGGTTCAAAAATCAACTTCTTTTAACCCCTTCCGGTATGATTTAATAATGAAAAACTGTGCATGAAATAACCATTTAATTTTTATTTAAAACATTTGTTTCATTTTACAATTCTTACATATTCTTAAATAAAATCCACTTTTTACATAGTGTTAAATAATATCAGAAACAGTAAAATTAAGAAAATATCAAAGCAAAACATTAATAAGGTATACAGATAATAGTCTTCAAGCTAGTGGTACTTTTCAAAACAAAGTGCAAAGGAATTCTGAATTGTTTACACCGCCAAGTAGTCTCACTTTTAATTTGATTATTGTAACACACACGGCGTTTCTTAGTAGGTTTTCTTTTATTCTGACTCATTAATTTGGCAATGACTTGTAACAAGAAATTCTAAGTAAACAATATGCAATAGTGACTTGTGATTTTCACAAGTGATGGTTTGGTTTGGTTTGGTTTGGAGTGCTACGGTCTACTTTTTGCAACACGAGGGCTAATGAGACCGGGACTTACAGCTTAAAGCCGATTCCGAACGGCTACGAACATTCATGCCACTGTGGAATTCGAACCCACGAACTACGGTACCGAAGGCCAGCACCCTAACCAATCGGACATCCTTCGGCCTTTCACAAGTGATAAAAGTGTTGCCAAATTCAGCACACTAGAAATTTTAAACTAAATTAATTATCATATTTAACAGTAACTTTAATCGCATGACGAGTGTAGCTCGTCATTGGGCGGTATGGAATGAAAAACTAATGACGAGCTAGACTCGTCATTTTACCGGAAGGGGTTAATCAACGAACTTGTAGATATTGCGGGAAAGAAGTTAAAGTCCTCATGAACCGTAACTCTTTCCAGAGTGTACGGAAATTTATTTAATGGAAGGTGGTTGACATCCGGGTCTTATAAAATAAATCTGTCTCTGACAAAAGCTTTCTCCCCACCCCCTACCCCTCACTTTCAGCAACAGCTGCGTCTCGAGCTTCAACCGGAAATTTAAGTTTTTAACCTAAACGAAAAGCTGGCAATGAAAAAAAAATGGGCCCTTATTCAGATAGCCCTATTATGCACCCTTCTATGCTTTAGGAGGTGATAAAACGGTATAATAAATGCATTCAAATCGTGGAGGGGGAAAAGAAACGAAAACGCTTTGCTTGGCTCTTATCAAAATTATGAATAACTATAAATCATTTTTTATGGAATGTCTGAATTCTATAGATAAAGAATTATTTCTGATTACATTTATTAAATATCATCAATCTAAGTAAAACCATGACATCTGTAGTAAAATGGTTACATATTGTATTTTTGAGCAAAATAAAGTTCTTAATTACTCCCCCCCCCCAACGACCGAATGATGGGCGAATGTTTAGAGAGCTGATCTTTTTGGTACCGTAGCTCGTGGGTTCGAATCCCACAAGGGCATGAATGTTCGTAACCGTTCAGAATCGGTTTTAAAACAGTAGATTCCTATTTCATTAGCCTTTGTGTTGCAAAAGAGTAAACCGTAGAGCTCCGAACCCAATGCCCCAACGTATGTTATAAGAGGAACGTTGTAGCCTGAATTTCACAATGAATTACTGTAATTAATCTATTAACTGGTCCTCCAAAGAAAGAGAAAAAAAATCTGTAAATCTTTGCATATTTTGAATTTAAATATCTCTTTATAGAGAAGTAGAACTTTTGTGTTTCTTCTCACCATGTTTCTTTGCCGTAAAATTGGAACTTTTTGTATTGCTGTTTTTAAGCCGATTTTCATTATTGACTAAAAATATTGATAGAGAACAGAAGATCATATAAAAATTTAAATTTTATAATTTTTGCAATACTTTAAATTTAAAAGTTCCCTTATGCTGTAAGAGGAACCTTGTAACTTGATTTTCAGATCGAAGAGTTACTATAAATAATCTATTAACTAACACCCCCCCCCCAAAAAAAAAGAGAAAAAAGTTAAATTTTCGAAAAATTTGAATTTAAGTATCACTTTATAGAGAAGTTGAACGTTGGTGTTTCTTCCCATCTCTGTCGTAAAACAGTGGAACTTTTTGTATTACTGTTCTTAGGACGATTTTCATTATTGACTAAAAGTATTGATAGAGAACAGGAGATTGTAAAAAAATTAAATTTTATAATTTTTGCAACACTGAAATTTTTAATTTAAAAGTACCCTTAGGCTGTAAGAGAAATGTTGTAACTTGATTTTTTCAGATCGAATTACTATAAACAATCTATTAACTAGACTCTAAAAAAGGAAAAAAAAACTTTTTTGTATTACGGTTCTTAGGACGATTTTCATTATTTATTAAAAATATTGATGAAGAACAGGAGATTGTATAAAAATTTAAATTTTATAATTTTTGCAATACTGAAATTTTTAATTTAAAAATACCTAGTATTCTGTAAGAGGTACGTTGTAACCTGATTTTCAGGTCGAATTACTATAAATAATCTATTAACTAGACACCAAATAAAGAGAAAAAACTTTAAATTTTCGAAAAATTCGAATTTAAGTATCTCTTTAGAGAGAAGTGAAACTTTTGTGTTTCTCCTCATCTTTGTCGTAGAGAAGTGGAACTTTTTGTATTACAGTTCTTAAGACGATTTTCATTATTAACTAAAAATATTGATAGAGAACAGGAGATCGTAAAAAAACTTAATATTTTAATGTTTGCAATATTGAATTTTTAAATTTAAAAGTAACCTTATGCTATAAGAGGAACGTTGTAAACTGATTTTGAGATCAAAGAATTACGAGAAATCTATTAACCAGACTCGAAAGAAAGCGAAAAAACTCTTAAATTTTTGGCAAGTTTTGAATTTAAGTATCTTTTTATAGAAAAGTGGAACTTTTTTTTTCATCTTTGTCATTAATATTAAATTTTTAAATTTAAAAGTACCCTAAAAGAATTCTTATTTTATTTGAACCATTTCTTAATCGAAAGTATAATATATTTACTATTAACGGTTACCAAGAAAACGCTTGAATGACGAATTTACTATACACCCTGTATATCCAAAATTTATATAGATTTATAAATACAATAAGCACGTTTGTATAATTCGTTCTTTGCAGTTAATTTCTGTCCTTTTTTAAAAATGTGTTGAATGCTTTCAACACAGAAAAAACATTTTCTTAATCTTAAATCATATCAGAAATTACGATATTCACCTTAATTGCATCAGAGAAAAAGATTAAAATATTTCTGACTAATAAACATGTCTGCGAGTCTCACGAGCGAACACTTGTGAAAACAATCTAAAATAAGTTAATACCATTACTTTTGTAGCATTTCCTTCAATGTCTTATACATTCGAAACCAAAATGTCGCAATATTTGAAGATACACAGCTGGATCACCTCTAGCGAGAATCTGAAAAATGTAAATGGAATATAAACATCAAAACACGCCATACTGAAGAAGAAAAATTTCGGAGAAGAAAATTGAAATATTTTCATTTGGATTCTTGGGGGAAAATAAAGTAAAAGGAACTTTCAAAATGGTGACAGATTTGTCATATCTTAGTTCGGAGTAATTTGTTTGATTTTCTTTCAAAGATTATGCTATTAAGAAGCTCCCCTATATACTTTATACTAATCTCATCTAATTGATGTTTTAAACAATTCGGCGATATATACATATAAATGAATATCTTAACACTTTAACTCTTCAACCTTGAATTCAAAAATGTTTCTTCAAGTTTTAGAATGTACCACTTTAAGCATAAAAATAGTTAAATGTATCTAAAAGATAAAAATAGAAATTTAATGGGGGAAAGTCATTTTCAACTGACACTGACTGTTTATATGATAATTTATTTTGCCCCAAAAATGTCTTAACGTAAAGTATTTGAAATTACCATTCGTAAGAAATCTATTTCTGAAGTACCGAAATGTTTTTTAATTTAATATAATTTAATTTATAATTTAATTTAATTTGGTTTTTGATTTGATTTAATTTGATTTGATTTTTAATTTAATTTAATTTAATTTAATTTTTAAATTAATTTGATTTAATTTGATTTGAATTGATTTGATTTGATTTTTAATTTAATTTAATTTTATTTTATTTTTAAATTAATTTGATTTAATTTGATTTGAATTGATTTGATTTGATTTTAATTTAATTTAATTTGATTTGATTTAATTTAATATTTAATTTAATTTTTAATTTAATTTAATTTTTAATTTAATTTGATTTTCAATTTAATTTAATCATTTATTATTTAACAAGCCAAAGTTTTAGTTTATATTTTGTAATAATCGTACACTTGATCAAGTGGTAATTGAAACTTTGATGGGTTTTGATGGGCCCACTGTGTCACTACACTGCGGCTAATGAGAAAAACAGCGGTCACAAAAAAATATAAAGAATTAACATAAAGAATTTGAAAGACATAAAGAACTAACATACGTGATGTAAAGAATTCCTTATGTCATACGTGACATAAGAATATGAAAGTACCGATTGTAAGAAACCTAATTCTGAAGTGTCCAGATTGTTGTTTTATATTTTGATTGAGCAAACCTAAGTTTATTTTTAGTAATAATCGTTCACTTGATCAAGTGATAAAAGAAACTTTGATAGATTTGTAGAGCTACGGTAGATTGTTTCCTGACAACTAATGAGATCGAACTTTGATGGAATAGGTAAACTTGAAATCTCAATTTTATAGTGATTCTCCAAGCAAATTATGCTAATTGCAGTGGTGCATGATAGTAACAATTAACAAAGTAGCCTTTTAGGTTCCCTGTGGGAACAATATTTAATTTAGGATACCTTCAAAATATGCAACACGGTGACAGGAGACAGGAAAATGTGCCCAATGGGAGCATAAGAGAAAAATCTCTTTAATTGTTAATTGACATTCTTTGAAATAATTTTGAGCATATGGAAATTAAATTGCTCAATCTAATACCTCATGATATTTAAATTGGTACGCCTGTACCCGGTTACATAATTTCCCCAGAAGATATAGAATGTATGGATGCGGTTTTATCTTCGATTAACAAAAAATGTCAAATGTTTATGCAAATGTGAGCCCCGCCCGTTCTTACATAAGCGACTCTTTCCAGTAATGCATGTCCGATACATGTTAATCTCGTCACGTAATCCGTTTCAACTAGTGGCAGAATCAATCATTTCGCTAGATTTCTCATGCCTGCAACAGAGAGATACAGAGAGTCGTTACTACTCTGAATTACTATGAAAGTTGCACGCACATGAGAAAATGCGATGAGTAAAAATAGGCTATAGAATCGACAAATTTCAGCCATCGATTTAAAGTGGTAATCGGATTGAACATGAAATTTGAGTGACCCTCTTTCGGCCGTCAATTGCCCGCAAGGCATTCTCTCACTCAGGTGGATAGAGTGCAGGTTGCATAATCAACCTGCAATGTATACATACAAGTAAATTGCACTACACTACAGAATTCATCATGGTTCAAGAGCACAAATAGTTTAATACATATTAATGACTATATCTTTTGACTCACTTGAAATTGAACAATTGTGGTGAATATAAATTACGTTAATAGTCGTATAAGGAAAATTTTACCATTATCTGTTTCTTATTGCCAATGTTTCAAATAACGTAGTCATAACCGTCAAAGTACATATGTACATATATCTAATAAACGATCTTTAATGAATAAAAGCGACTGTAATTGATTAAATTTAAATTTTGATTTTAGTCAAAATTTTAACTATCACTGTACCGAGGTACTTTCCCACTATGGTCACCACGTGCATGCAGAGCTGTGGGAGAAATTTCCAAGTAGAATTTAGGACTTCGATTGTTGACTTCAAGTTTAGGGACCGCTGAGGAGAAGGTATAGATCACGGAATGGCACAAGCGTAACGGCCATGATCGCACAGAGATATAACCGTGAGTTATGGGGCAGGGGCTAAAAATAATGTCAGCTTTCACAAAAGGGGCTATTTTAATGAGCCCACCTGCACTCCCGAAGGAGTAGCAGATGTGGGACAATTTCAACAAACAAGCGATTGGCAAAAAAGAAAAAGGGGCGTTAAAACCGAGGTGAGGAGTTGGGAAAGAAAGTTAAGAAAGAGGAGTCGAAGTCGGGATTCAAGAGTATCTGAACATCGAAATCCCAAGCCCTGTTCACCAGCACCGCCGTCCCGTGCGCCCGAACGCCCGGACCGACACTCCGCATGAGGAAAGCCCCTCCCTGACCCCCTGTACTGACTGGAGGACCAACACACCGCGTGAGGAAAGCCCCTGCCTGCTCCCCTATGCCTTTACTGGAGGTAAAACAGATTCAACATATTCATGGAGGTCATTTAGGCCTCTGTTAGTAATTCAATATTTTGATTAAGGAATAACGCATAACTAAAGAGAATTGTAATAATTATGGTGTAAATATGAATATAAAACATAAATAATTGCTGGTTATGTTATAAGGTAATCAAGGATATTAATTTGTAAATAGTGTACAGAATAAATATCTTAATCTAAATATAAGGTATCATAATTTTTCATGATTGTGTTTCCCCTTTGTAAACGAACACTGGTGTTAATGTTGTAAGTACATTAAAACAATCCCTTATCTATTGAATTTTAGTCAGTGTAATAACATTATGCCTATTAAATTGACACAAGATAGAAATTGTCTCAAAATGAAGGCAAATAATATAATAACTATTTTACCTTCAACTCAGTGTTACTCACTGTTTTGGCACAGAAATATTTGTAATCCTAACGAGATTCCAAGAAAATTTTAATGAAATTCTTTGTCCAACACAAAAAGAAAAACATCCTACACATTTTCTTCCACAGTTTCCGTGGAAAATATATTTGGATAGGTGCAATAAAATTTATAAGATTCATGCCAGATATTCCTAATGTGCTAAATTAGTAAAATGAAGGGCAACAAATCCAAACTGTGTAACTCCATATAAGGTTCATTTTATTTTGTGAGGGCGATAAAGTAATCAAGTAATTTCCTTTTGATTTCCTCGTATTCTGGTTTGGTTGCATGTTTAGCTGTGTGCTCTCGTATCATCCTTGATACACAGTATCTAATTAAATTGATACATAATGCTGAATGTCAATTCTGAATGGGTACGAATAACTGCTTTATCAAGGAAATTGAAACCCTCTAGAATTTCACTTCTTAACGCGTTAACTCGCCTGAAGTACGAAGTCTTAATAAAAATGATTGCAAATGCATACTAAGAATTCAAATGTTCTCAGTTGAATTAAACCCCTAAAAGTATTCAAAATGACATTTTTGGTAATGGTTTGTTAGAATGGCAATGATGGTGACAAGACGAAAATACCACTTTCAGTTGAAGACTTCGATGTTCGAAGCATAGATGCACATCTGCAATTTAGGTGCAACAAATAGTAAATTTCAAACATCTGGTTCATTCAGTTATCTTGCAAACACCCGTAAGT
>CM063498.1:79825508-79835508 GCA_032207245.1 Pardosa pseudoannulata
ACCATACTCATTTCATAATCGACAACAGGTAAAGAATGAATAAGAAATATTTAAAATTAAAAAAAAATCCTTGCTAAATTTAATGTTTGCGAAAAGAAACCTAAAACACTGTGCACATTACTTTTCAATTAATAAGGAATAGTTTACCATCTATTTCATTTTAGTCCTTTGTCTCTATAGTTCTTCCATCTGTGTAATTGTGGGGAACATGCTGCATCCAATGATGCATATACAAATTAAATGATTAGTTAAATCAAAATTTTCACTCATTTATTCATTGCGGATACACGTGCAAAATAAAATAATTAAAATATTTGTTATGATTTTAAAAGAAGGTAATCACGATGCAAAATATTCACATTTCCACAACCAGGGAGCACATAACACAAAATTTCAACTGTAGCTACAAGTGAACAGCGGGTTGTAGGTCTCTCCCGGTCTTAAATTTTAACTAATGAGTCACATTCTACAAAGTTCTGATAAACATGTGACGCAAAACGCGAAAATGTTATGATCCTTATTATATTTATAATTAATTGCAAGCCAATATCTGGAGGAGAGGTAATGGGAAAATCAAATGTTAAATACTAAAATCTTTTTGATTAAATTATACAAAAATTATTAGAAAAAATATTCATTTTTTTAAATTAAGCTAAACGAGATATTAGTCTCCAATAATGAATATTAATATCTTAATTATTTTGTCTTGTCTTCTTTAATAATTTGTCTGTGTAATAGTTAACAAAACCTAAATTTTAATGCTGTACTGACAGTACATGTTCTATACCAGAGTTCGTCAGTCTCAGAATGATTCTTTTCGAGATTAGGTAAATTCAAATTCATTTATCTCATAAATCTAAAAAAGTAATATTCAAACAATTTCGCTCTGTCATTTGTGATGTGTTTTCTTCGATATTTCTTTTCAATTACAAGGGAAAATTTTAAACTATTATTTGAATAATAAAGAGCTAACTCAAAAACTGAGTTTTAACTTTAATTATTATAAAAGTTGTACAGTTCATGTTGTGACAAACCCCGAATACAAATTAATTAAAAATGTTTTCTTTTTGAAAAAGTGAAAAGAATACTATTATTGATTCGTGATGTACTTTAAAATTTAAATATGTTTCATATATTTAAATTAAAAATTTTTAAAATAAAGCTTATAAATTATAAAGAATTACTCTTATGTAATTCTGTAAGAGTGCCAAAGACATAAATTTCTCCCTGAAAAAATTACATTCTTTAATATTTAATTTTAAATTAGGGAAGGGCAACTTTTCAACTATGGATAGAACTACATGTGATGGCATATACACCAAGAACCATACTCATTTCATAATCGACAACAGGTAAAGAATTAATAAGACATATTTAAAACAAAACAAGTCCTTGATAAATTTAATTTTCCTTAAAAGAAGCCTAAAACACTGTGCACATTATTTTTCCATATATAAGAAATAAATAGTTTATCATCTATTTCATTTTAGTCCTTTGTATCTATAGTTCTTCCAGCTGTGTAATCGTGTGGAATATACTGCATCCAATGATGTATATGTCAATTAAATGATTGGTTAAATTTAAATTGTCCCCTATTTATTCATTGCCCATACAGGTAAAAAATAAAATTATTAAAATATTTCTTATGATTTTAAAAGAAGATAATCAAGATGCAAAATATTCATATTTCCAGACCAGGGAGCAAATAACACAAAATTCTAACTCTAGCATGTTACCCACGGGCTGTAGGTCTCTCCCAGTCTTAAATTTTAATGAATGAGTCCCAGTCTACAAAGTTGTGATAAACATGTGACGCAAAACGCGAAAAATTTATGATCTTTATTATATAAGTTATTTGTAAGCCAATATCTGGAGGAGAGGTAATGAGAAAATCAAATGTGAAATACTAAAATCTCTTTGATTAAATTATACAAAGATTATTAGAAAAATATTAATATTTTTTGAGTGAGCTAAAGGGGATAGCATTTTCTAATAATGAATATTAATATCTTAATTATTTTTCCTGTCTTCTTTAATAATTCGTCTGTGTAATAGTCAACAGAGTCTAAATTTTAATGCTGTACTGACAATACATGCAATTATTTTAATTAATGAGAATTTTAATTAATGAGCCACAGTCTAAAAAGTTCTGATAAACATGTGCGCAAAACGTGAAAATTTTATGATCTTTATTATATTTATAAGTTATTTGTAAGCCAATATCTGGAGGAGAGGTAATGGAAAAATCAAATGTTAAATACTAAAATCTCTTTCATTAAATTATACAAAATTTAATAGAAAAAAAATTCATTTTTTGAGTGAGCTAAATGAGATATCAGTCTCCAATAATGAATATTAATATCTTAATTATTTTGTCCTGTATTCTTTAATAATTCGTCTGTGTAATAGTCAACAGAACCTAAATTTTAATGCTGTACTGACTATACATGTAACATTCTATACCAGAGTTCGTCAGTCTCAAAATGATTCCTTTCAAGATTAGGTAAATTCAAATTCATTTATCCCATAAATCTAAATAATTAATATTCAAGCAATTTTGTTCTGTCATTATGTAATGTGTTTTCTTCGATATTTCTTTTCAATTACAAGGGAAAATTTTAAACTGTTATTTGAATAACAAAGAGTTAGCTCAAAAACTGAGTTTTAACTTTAATTATTATAAAAATTGTACAGTTTATGTTTTGACAAACCCCGTATACAAATTAATAAAAAATGTTTTCTTTATTGAAAAAGGGAAAAGAAGTGCTATTACTGAATCGTGATGTATATTAAAATTTAAATATGTTTCGAATCCCACTATGGCAGGGATGGTTCGATAGCCGTTACGGAAATTCGGGCTTTTAAGCGAGTAGGTACCGGTCGCATTAGCCCCCGGTGCTCAAAACAGTAGGACCGTATTGTGCGCTCCAAAACCAAACCCAAACATATCTTTAAATAAATTAAAAATTTTTAAAAATTACAAGCTTATAAATTATAAAGAATTACCCTTATGTAAATCTGTAAAAGTGCCAAAGACATAAATTTCTCCCTGAAAAAAATTACATTCTTTAATATTTAATTTTAAATCAGGGATGGGCGACTTTTCAACTATGGATAGAACTACATGTGACTGCATATACACCGAGAACATACTCATTTCATAATCGACAACAGGTAAAGAATGAATAAGACTTATTTAAAAAAAAATCCTTGCTAAATTTAATTTTAGATAAACGAAGCTTAAAACACTGTGCACATTTTTTTCCATATATAAGGAATAAATAGTTTATCATCTATTTCATTTTAGTCGTTTGTATCTATAGTTTTTCCAGCTGTGTAATCGTGTGGAAAATGTTGCATCCAATGATTTATATGTCAATTAAATGATTAGTTAAATTTAAATTATCCCTTATTTATTCATTGCCCATACAGGTAAAAAATAATATTATTAAAATGTTTCTTATGATTTTAAGAGAAGATAATAAAGATGCAAAATATTCACATTTCCAGACCAGGGAGCAAATAACACAAAATTCCAACTCTAGCTGCAATTGACCTGTGGGTTGTAGGTCTCTTAAATTTTAATTAATGAGTCACAGTCTACAAAGTTCTGATAAACATGTGAGGCAAAACGCGAAAATTTTATGATCTTTATTATATTTATAAGTTATTTGTAAGCCAATATCTGGAGGAGAGGTAATGGGAAAATCAAATGTTTAATACTAAAATCTCTTTGATTAAATTATACAAAGATTATTAGAAAAAATATTAATTTTTTGAGTGAGCTAAATGGGATATCATTCTCTAATAATGAATATTAATATCTTAATTATTTTTTCCTGTCTTCTTTAATAATTCGTCTGTGTAATAGTCAACAAAACCTAAATTTTAATGCTGTAATGACAGTACATCCGATTATTTTAATTAATGAGAATTTTAATTAATGAGTTACAGTCTACAAAGTTCTGATAAACATGTGCGCAAAACGCGAAAATTTTATGATCTTTATTATATTTATAAGTTATTTGTAAGCCAATATCTGGAGGAGAGGTAATGGGAAAATCTAATGTTAAATACTAAAATCTTTGATTAAATTATACAAAGATTATTAGAAAAAATATTCATTTTTGAGTGACCTAAATGAGATATCAGTCTGCAATAATAAACATTAATATCTTAATTATTTTGTCTTGTCTTCTTTAATAATTCTTCTTTGTAATAGTCAACACAACCTTAATTTTAATGCTGTAATGACAGTACATGTGACATCCTGTACCAGGAGTTCGTAAATATCAGAAGGATTCTTACCAAGAGTATAGGTACATTCAAATTGATTTATCTCATGAATCTAAATAAATTATATTTAAGCAGTTTTGCTCTGTCATTCTGTGATGTATTTTCTTTGAATTATCTATACAATTACAAGGGAAAAATTTAAACAATTTTTTAACAAGAAAAAGTTAACTCAAAATAAGAATTTTAACCTTAATTATTGTAAAATTGTACAGATCATGTTTTGACAAACCCCCAAGACAAATTAATTAAAAATGTTTTTTACTGAAAATGTGATAAAAAAGTACTATTACTGATTTTTGACGTATATTAAAATTTAAAATATGTTTGATATATTTAACTTACAATTTTTTTAAATGTAAAGCTTATATATCTTAAATTACTCTTATGCAACATTTATATGTATATATGCATACATTCTAAAAATGTATTAATAGAAAAAATAAAAGAATTTGGACTTAGATTTGTTATTGATTTAAGGTAGTTAAGTATTGGTCATATTAGATTCTTTTAGTTCGGTATCAGTCATAGAGAAAATATTTTTTCGATACTCGGTTTGCATTTAAAGGTTTTTTTAAAACAAATTTTATCACGTGATAGAAAAGAAAATTTTCTAGAGTTATACTTAAATTTTATAAAAAGAAAAATAATTTCGTTTTAAATTATGAGGGAAAAACTTTGGTATAATTTTTTAAAATTTAAAAAAAAAGTGTTTTTTCCAACATTCTTCTAATGAGTATACAAAAGTATAAGTAATAAGTTTTACAAAAATATAACCATATGGAATTTCAGTTCTGTCTTGTAATCAGGTTTGCTTAAAGAAATCTAGGATACAACCGGAACAAGTCTGTATATTTTATATATATATATATATATATATATATATATATACATATATATACATATATATATACATATATATATACATATATATATACATATATATACACACACATATATATATATATATTATATATTATATATATTATATTATATATAGTATATTATATATATGTGTGTGTGTGTGTGTGTGTATATATATATGTATGTATATATATGTATATATATGTATATATACATATATTATATATACAAATATATATACATACATATATATATATATTATACATATATATAATATTATTATATATAATATATATATATACATATATACATATACATATATATATACATATACATATATACATATATACATACATATATATATACACACACACACACATATATATATATATATATATATATATATATATAAATAATATAATATCATATATATATATATATATATATATATAAATATATATATATATATATATATATATATATATTATATGCAATCTGTGTGCATGTTCATATATATATATATATATATATGTACCTCTTCTTACTCTCTCTTTCTCTCTATATATGAACGTAAGAATAAGTGGCGATCTCCGACGGCATAAATATTCGACAGTTTCCCAGTGTCGGTGTCTACCCAAAAGTATCTGCAAATTTAAAAAATCTAAACGAAATTTGGTTGGCTGGGGCTCGCCTCAGAAAAAATGATGAATCAATGAATCAATTACTTTAAATCTTTATCTTCTTGACGTTAGAAAACAGATCATATCTGCTGTTTACTGATAGACACAAAGAACTGATAGACACTTGATTTCTTAAAGTGATCGCCCGCATATTTTCAGTAAATTAGTCAATGCAGCATTCTTGTGATTTTTAGCGGGCCAGTTGGTGACCTTAAAATTGCAAATTCAACGGTCAGAGTCTAAATTTTGCAACCGAATTTCAAAGAAATGCATGTTAAAATGTTACTTAAGGGAAATACGAAGAAGTTTCGCTCTTGAAATGAGGTTCTTCCTTCATTTAAGTTAGATGTGATTAAGATAATCCTTAAATACGTTACACACAGGCATATATACACATTGATGGGAAAATTTTAAAAGAAGTGCATTAATATTCTTTTATTACTATTCATAAATTGACAACAGAACCGTTAAATATTTATATCTAAATAAAAATAATTTTAAAAGTGAATAATCAATGAAACAATCGAATAATATTATTTTTACAACAATCATTGCGATATTTGTTTCATTTTCCTTACTACTGTACCAATGCAGCATTCCATTACTATATAAGTGTAACGTGCAGCTGTACAGTCCCATAAACTCTTTTCTCGAGTGATTTTGAGACTTTGATATATCGTAAAATTCGGAACGTCCAGAGTGGTCTGTCACGTGTGTTTATACCTCTTGTGGCCAGGCCCTCATAAACTCAATCTCAAGGGCACTGTATGACGTTATACAACCCATAAAGTTCGATCCAATAGCACTGCTCTTCAGATTTTGACATTACCCGAGCAGTTATTGGATCATAAACTTTAAGTCATCTGGAAGCCCTCGAATTCCTTCTCTAAGTGATCCTTCAAACCCCTTCAAGAGCTAAGGTATATATTCAAGAACGGACAGATGACAAGAGAGAGATGAGAGTTGAAACTTAACTGTTCATTTGTAGCTCTCGAGAGAGCTTAGGCCGAGGCCTGTTACTTACTTCTCCGTGTAAAAATCCTGTTTAGTGTGTAGCTGTGTAGTGTGTGATACGTCGAATAAATGTTAAATGTGTACGCTACCGACTCTTCATTTTCCATCTGACGTCTGTTTCATTCGACTACGTTACACTACTTCGATTAATTCTTTCGATTTTAATACTTCTATTTACACCTAGTAATAGATGTTGCAGGTTTTCGTCAGTTAAGAATGTCTGTGAGATATGTTTCAAATCATAAATTTCAGAAATTTCAAAACGTGTTTTGTTAGCCACTCTTTTCTAAAAGCAAACTGCTCGTCAATAGAAATATTTTCGATACAGGTAAGCATTGAGCTAAAATAATCCAGTATACCCATTACCGAGCTACCTTAAGCAAATATTAAGGTTGTCACACGTCCTTGTGTGACCGAGACTTTTATTTTTTGTTTCCTTGCATCAAAGTCCTGATGATTTACCTTCTTGTTCTATTTGCAGAAAGCATTCTTCATCATGTGCTGCATTGGAGTGCTCTGTTTGTGTAAATCTTAATGAACTCTCATGGCCCGAAATTTGAAGCTCCTGTTGAACAAATAACGAAGAGTTGTGAAGTACCAGTGATCCCTTAAATATTGAACTTTGTTTTGCTTGGTGTTAACTAGAAATTTAAAGGCTGAGTTGTTTTCCTCAATCCCTATGAATTGGGAAGAGAAATGGGTTTAAATATCTTATCGCAACAAGGATACTTTCCATTATAAGTTTTTACAGTGGTTTGCTTACAAGAGATATCTACACTAATTACTGTAAGGCTTGCCTTAAGGAGCTGCTATTATGCCATTTTGACCCGTTTGAAGCGGGCATATTCTACCAAGTGGTGGATCAAATTTCTCTCTTTGGGTAAATAATAGTGATTTACAATCCAAAACTGAAGCTTCAGCCGGATAAATAAATTAAGGGTTCTGTAAAAAAAATGCTACTTCCTTTAGATTAACTGTTACTTCTAACGAGACTAAAAAAAGAACTACAATTTCTATTTCTCGGGTAGAATATCTTTTCGATTTCTTTTCAGTTTCTATAATTTCCTTAAAAACTATAATATTAAATGCAAAGATTATATAAATTTACAAGTTTTAATTCAAATATTTCTATGGGGTTTGTGTTCAACAATTCCAGTATCCATAAATTTTAATAATGTAAAAAAATCAAAAATCGGATTTTTGAAGGTTTGAAGGTGATATGTCCCCTTAAGAGATTCAAGTGTTACTGATCACCTTAATATTGAATTTTTATTCCCCTAATATTAGTTAAAATTGCAAAGGCAGAGTTGCAGTCAGTGAATTAAAGAGAAATATGATTATCTGTCTAATGTTACTGATTACCTTATTATGGAATTTTTATTCCGCTTTATATTAGCTAAAATTGTAAAGGCCAAGTGACAGTGAATTGACGAGAAGTATGCTTACTCTGCCGAATGTTACTGATCACCTTAATATTGAATTTTTATTCCCCTAATATTAGCTAAAATTGCAAAGGCCGATTTGCAGTCAGTGAATTAAAGAGAAATATGATTATCTGCCTAATGTTACTGATCACCTTAATATGGAATTTTTATTCCGCTTTATATTACCTAAAATTGCAAAGGCCGAGTGACAGTAGATTAACGGGAAATATACTACTCTGACTAATGTTACTCATAACCTTAATATTGTAGTTTTATTCCGCTTCATAATAGTTAAAATTGCAAGGCCGAGTTACACTCAGTGATTTGAAGAGAAATAGGCTTATCAGTCTAATCATGATAAGAACAAGAAACTTTTCATTGTCAAATTTAATTGATTTCTGTCTACCAGGGACATCTGTTTGTGAAACGCATATTTTCTTTACTGAAGGGCGTTTGGTCGACTGGAAGAAACCAAATGAAAGATACAATCGTTAAATTAAAAAAGAATAATAATTCAATAACAAATTCAGAACTATTTAAAAAATAATAATTAATTGTTCTTCCTTAATGACAGTGTGTTATATCCATGGATGAAAACTAAATAAAAAATGAAAGATAATCTATGTAAAAGTTAACATTAAAAATTACTATACCAGCTGGCATAAAAATATTATATACACATTAATAACTTTCGCATAATGTATGCAAAGAAAAATGATTATTTGTAATTAGTTCTTTGTTAACTGAATTTTACACAAAAACAATTGAAAGCTTATATCGATACTCAATAGATAGCAAAATCAACTTTTATTGTTCAACAAGAATCAATAGGATGTTAAATAAGGACATTCTTTATTTTAAGAGAACAATACTTGTATATATTGAATTTGGGAACGTAAGAAACATTTCTCTCTACAATAAGTATAGCACAAATTAAATTAAAATAGTCTATGAACCATAATTATATCATTACTAAGAATTTTAAGGATAAAGGAGAAAACATAAAGTACGAAATA
Source organism: Pardosa pseudoannulata (assembly GCA_032207245.1). Lineage (NCBI taxonomy): Eukaryota > Metazoa > Arthropoda > Arachnida > Araneae > Lycosidae > Pardosa > Pardosa pseudoannulata. The sequence goes on from CM063498.1 coordinate 79,834,800, forward strand.
AGTTATTTCTTAAATTAACTGTTCAGCATTTGACATATTCCCATTTTTAGTTCATATTTACAATATTATACGCTTGTATAAATTTATATAGTGCTAAAACGACCGTTTCTAAAAGCTATTTTGGGAGATTTTAAAAATCAAAGAAATGACTTTATAGACTTAGAAAATGTAAAAATTGCTTATTTTTCAAGTAGTGAAACTTTCAGTTAATAAAACACATACAGTTACTTTGTTCTTAACTTAACAGATTGTGTGCGGGTACATTTCGCAGTGGAATTGCACCGGGAGCGGGCGTTTTGCGAGTAAATTTAGTTATTCAGTTAAATCTCAATAGATCGAAAATTATTTAATTTTTTAACCAACTTTTCGTATTTTATATTGAAATATATAAACAAATATATAAATAGAAATAAATAAATAACAACCATAAGATTTTTGTAAACAAAAAATATACTTTAGTGGATAAATTTATAATAGTATCGTAAATATGAAAAATCAAATAGAAATAGTAGTATATAGTTTTAATTTTTTCGAATTATGTTATATATAAACATTTTTACATTATAAAAAATGAAAAGAGCAATCATAAAACTAATAATATAAAAACTAGTTTTTATTTGTCTAAATTTTTCCAGAATCTATGTAGTAGACAAGAACATTCGGCTTCGTTTTCCTGTATATACCGTTATTTTTGTACCCACAAACAAAC
>CM063498.1:79840508-79845508 GCA_032207245.1 Pardosa pseudoannulata
TCAAGTATAAATGGCAAGGTTTTATGTTAGCATTAGCTAAGAAGCGAAGCAATTGTTTTTCGCCTTTCTTTCATTTGAGGCTAAGTTAGATATTTTGTCTAGAACAATAGTTATCTCACTTTTATCCCCCGAAACTCTTTTCTTAAGATATACATGACAATAGAACTCCTGGATAAATATTACTTGAAGAGAAACTAAGGGCTTATTGTTTATCACTAATTAAACATAAACATAAAAACTCAACATTATAAAGCAGCATAAAAATACAGATACTCTTCAAAAAGTGACATAGAAGCATTGTTTAATGAAATGATATAAATAAAATGATACATTGAAGAATGTTTCACACCTTCTTGTGCTGTACGATCAAGTGTGGTTTAAAGGATTTAGGGAGGAAATAAATGAAGAGGAACAACAAATATAGCATCGGAAGCCTAAATATTTAATATATAATTCATAGGAAGTTCCTTTACAGCTGACAACATCTGGAGAGAAATGAAGTGAACATCTTTCAATACAAAAGGGCAGAAGAAATGGAAAAATATCACGAGATGCCATCACGAAAAAGGAAAAGTCAGAATTGAAGTAGCGGCATTTTCTTGTGCAAGGGGTAATATTTTGAGTTACGTCGCCGCAGACTCATTGTCACATCGCTTTTCTGATACTAACTGTTGCGTTCCCGGGAAAAATTAGAGACTCAATTTTCGGATTTTCCTTTAAATTTTGCGGGTTTATGAAAATTTCTCGATGAACCCCTGGAGGCTCCTTTCCCAACCCAAGAGTTCATCCGAACACACTTTGAGATATCCTAGTTAAAATATCGACTTATCTAAGACTATCAACAATGAAGTCCACCACTTCGATTTGAGCATGTATCCTGAATAACCAAACACCAAAATGTTATATTTGTTTCATTCTTAAAGTTGGTGAATTCCGTCTCAGGTGCCATGGGTTTGGCTACCCCTGGTACAGATCTCTCAAAAGCTGGAATGCGTGATACATCACTGTTTTCGTAGAGCGTTAATGACAATCAAAAGAAATTTTATCAGCCAGGATTAAACTGGGTTCTAAAAAAATCTTTACAAAGACAATTTTCTAAAAAAGAAGGAAAACTGAATATAAATGTGTGAAATGTCCAAAACCAGTGTGCCTGGAATGTACATGAAAAATTTCTATTGAATGTACTTCAGCATAATAATGTAATAACTATTATTTTTTAACTTTAAATATAAATATCGTATAGTTTATCATTTTTCTCTAAGAGTTTCAAAGATTTTATTTTACAGATTTTTTTTGTCTTTGTTTCTGTAAAAAAAAAAATGTGTTTTTTATAAAGTAAAAAAATACAACTTATTTAATAAAATACGTGAAAAAAATTGATTAAAATTGATTTCATTTTAGTAATCAATGAAGGAAAAACGTAAATTATACAGAAATTAGTTAATTTAAACAAGCGTTGGTGGTTTAATCTTATTTTTACACTAATGATTTTCTAGATTGCTCCCACAGCAGTTATGTGGTAAAATACCGGGTGGCCATAATTAAGCTGACAGTGCTCACAGTATTCTGTATCGCGATCTATTTGCGAGAATGACGCCACATTTTGTAGGAAGATTAAATAAAACAGGGGAGGAAGGATTCAGCGGAAAAAACAAATTAGTTCCAAAAGTCACCGCTAAGGGAATATTTGGCGCTGTGTTATAGAAAATAGAGTGTTAACAAATGCAAATTAAATACAATTACCTTTTATTGTGCACATTTTCTGATTTAGTTCAAGTTCAATATGGCAACACTTTAAAAAAAGCGTAAAATCTATATAAACACCGATAAAGTATCGTGATCTGCAATATCACATACGCTGAGCAGAAGTGTTTTATTCAAATTTCACGTTACATCCATTGGCACAGTTAAGAAATCAATTTCCGTATTGATTTGAATTTGTTAATACTCTTTTTTCCTATTACACAGCTCCAAAATTCCCCTAGCTATGACTTTTGGAACTAATTTGTTTTTTCGCGGAATCCTTCGTCCCCCGTCTTGTTTAATCTTCCTACAAAATGGGGCATCATTCTCGCCAATAGATCGCGCTACAGAACACTGTGTGCACTGTTAGTTTTATTATGGCCACTCGGTATATCACGGCAGTTAAAGATTAATAAAAGATAGCTAACATCAATCATTTTAGTAAGTTAGATTAAAAATTAAAAAGTATATATTAGTTAACTTAAATATTTATTGAACATATTTTAATAGAGACCATAACCGCAGGGATGGCTGATTCTATTGATCACAATATAATCCATCATGTGAAATCTTCCGTTGAATTAAACTGGTATGTCTCGGTCTAATAAACTCTAGTTGTTTATAAAAAATGACCGTAGTGTTGATAAAGTATCGGCCGTTTTTTCCTCTCCAACGTGTGATAATGTATATTTTCCGAATACCCCCAGTTGCTGACGTTGTGTAGGTCGCACGCCTAATTACTGTATGTTCTTCAAGAAGGCTACGGTTTCTTATAATAAGAAAATAAATAAATGACTGAACTACCAATGATTGAAATTATCCTGTCGCGAGTTTCCGGATTTTGAAGGATTGGATTTCTCCATTTTATTCTTTTAGCCTAATTAGCCTCCTTTTTAATTTTTCAAATTATTTATTTATTTTTTTATTTTTTACAAAAGGGCTAACCGTAGTATCTTAAACCAACCCAACCCAAACCTCCATTTTCTTTCTTTTTATATAGTCCCCATCTTTTACTCAGCTCTATAAACCAATTTTTTTTACATTCTTTATTTTCGGTCTATACTTTAATATTTTGAGAGCTTGTTCTAAGATTTAGTTAATATTATTATTTAAAACAAAAATTTAAATGGCTGTCCGTAGTGGCCTAAACCAGCCGAAATCACCTCTTTCTTTCTTTTCCTCATCTTTACTAGGCTCCACATTCTCTCTTTTCAGGTGATACTTTAATTTTCTGATAGTAAGTACTAAGATACAAAAAATATTGTAATTTAAATAAATTAAAAAAAGATAATGATAATTCTCAAACCAAACCTCCATTTTCTTTCTTTATATCCTCCTCTTTTACTCAGCTCTTTAAACCAATTTTTTCATTTTCATTTGGTACTATAATTTTATAAGAGCTACAATTAATATTTTTATTAAAAAAAGAAACAGCTGACTGAAGTGTACCAAACCAAACCTCTATTTTCTTTCTTTCTTTATATCCCCCCTTTTTTACTCAGCTCTTTAAACCAAATTTTTTTCGCATTCTGCATTTTCCGTTGATACTATAATTTTATGAGAGCTTGCGCTAAACTACGATTAATATTACTATTAAAAAAAGAAACAGCTGACAGAAGTGTGCCAAACCAAATCTATATTTTCTTTCTGTCTTTATATCTCCCCCTCTTTTACATACTGCTCTATAAATCATTTTCACATTCTCCATTTTCCAATTGTACTTTAAATTTATGAGAGCAAGTTCTAAGGTACAATTAATATTAACCTGAATGCTTCGGCCTGTGAAATTGATTGAAAGATTGGTATTTAATTCTTCTTCTTCTTTAATAGCGTGACAACCTATTTCAGGTCTTAGCTGCCTCAAAAGCACGCTTCCTCCAATTCACACGGTCCAGCGCAACTCTCTCTGTCTTTAATTCCTGAAATTTTGGAGTCATTTTCAGCGTCATTGAGCCATATTGTTGGTGGTCTTCCTCTGGTACGAGATCCCTTGGAGTTCTTAAAAGTAAATACTCTGATGGGGTTGCTCTCAGTGCTTCTCCAGATGTGGCCGAGCCATCGTAGTCTGTTACTTCGGATGATTAGTGTAATTTGAGGATGTTTGTAGAGCCTATATAGCTCGAAATTATATCTGGTTCTCTAGAAACTTCGTTCCTGAATAAGCCCAAAGATAGTTCTCAATACTTTTCTTTCTAATGTCTCCAGGGCTCGCTGGGTATTTAAATTTAATGACCAGGTCTCGCTAATATACAGCAGAACAGGTAAAATGCGTGTCTTGTATATTTTCAGTTTCTTTTTTTCTGACAAGTTTAGATCTTAGTTGTTTTTTAGCCTTAAGAAGCATGTATTAGCCGATTTTATTCTGGTAGCAATTTCGGCTTTCAGCTTGTTTTGGTCATTTATAATAGTTCCGGGGTATTTGAACTCATATACGTTTTCAAATATATGGTTGTCTATGCAAAGGGGGTGCTGAAGTTCACAGTCTAGGACGAAGCCTCGAAGTACTTCGTCTTGTCTTCATGAATGGTGAGGCCTATATTTGTGGCAGAGGTTTCTAGAGCTCGGAAGACCTCTTTCACTGCCTTTTTAGATCTACCAATGATGGCTATTCATCTAGTGATTAATTACAGTTATGAAAATTATTTATTATCTCACAGACCTTGTTATTAAGAAACTATAGTACCTTTCGGAACTTATAATCTTCATTCTAACAATCTTTTATTTAATTCATCATTCATCATTCTACATTCATTTCAAGTGGTGTATTTCCATAATAATACAAAAAGTCCACTCCAAATAAGAAACAAATTTCGGAATGTTCGGAAGGTTTTCTGAAGTTTAAGACTCAAATCGTCCAGAGTTCCACCGTGTTCATTAATGGGTCATGGGGAAGTAAAATAATTTCATGGTTGCAATGTCAAACAATATAGCTGGAGGTCGTAGCCTAAGACATTTTTTTTGCTTGATTAATGCTTCTAAATTGCAAAGACCCAGCTGGGTTGATATTACTCCTTTGCAATCCTTATATTGAACATCAGCTTATACCCGTGTTAGCCGTAGTGTAAATTACCAGAAAAATTATGAAAAAATTGGCAAACCATTGGATTTTAATTTTTTTACTTAGCGTTTGCATTTTATATGTTTTTTTATTAAATTTTCATAAAGTGAGACCAGTATTAATAATCTAAAAAAATTTATTCTAAACAGAGCAGGACTTTTTATTTTATATTGAATTAAAAATAGGATGTTTTAACGAA
>CM063498.1:79850508-79853008 GCA_032207245.1 Pardosa pseudoannulata
CAAACACCTAGATGAAGAAGCTATCTAAAATCTGATTTTAAAAGATAGTATGCTAAAATTCATTTGCAAAAGAGATATATAGCTATAAAAATATCTACATTGTTTATGAATTACAGTAGAATAGCTCTGTATAAATTAAAAATGTGTATTTTAAAACTCTTGTAAAAACGCAATAATTTCTTTAATATATTGATCCAAAAATTTAAAGGCGACTTCTGTAAATAAGTTATTAACACAATGTGTGCCGGTACATTTCGCAGTGGAATTGTACTGGGAGCGGGCGTTTTGAGCGTAAATTTAGTTAAATAACAAAAAAAAAAAAAAAAAAAATAAAAAAATAATATATATATAAATATATATATATATATATATATATATATATATATATATATATATAAATAAATATATAATATAATATATATAATATATATAATAAAAAAATTTAAAAAAAAAAATAAAAAATAAATAAATATTATAAATATCTAAAAAAAATAATAATTAAATATATTAGTAAAAAAAATAAATAAAAAAAACAATTACAAATAATATATTATAAAAATTCAATAATTTCTTAAAAATAATATTTTTCTAAAAAAAATTAATTTTAATTACAAACAAAAAAAAAACAAAAATATATTTTTATATAAATTTAATCAAATATAACAATAATTATTATTATTTAAAAAAACAAAAAATAAAAAAAATAAAATCTTTTAAATTAAAATAAAAATATATAAAAAATAACACATAAAAAAAAAAAATTAAATTAAAAATAATTTAAAATTTTAAAATAAAAATTTTTTAAATATTGTCAAAATTTATATATATGTAAAAAAAAAATTTTATTTTTTTTTAATTATTTTAAAAAATTAAAAAAATATTTAAATAATCAAAATATATTTTTAAAAAAAAAAAAATTAAAATTAAAAAAAAAAATAAAAATATAAAGATACAACATAGAATTAAAAATAAAAAAAAAAATACAAAAACATAAAATAAATAAAATTAAAGCAAAATTATAAAATATCATAATAAAAAAATAAATAAAAAATTTTAATTATTTTTTGATAAAATAAAAAATAATTAAATTAAAATGAAAATTTTCTAAAAATAAAAATAAAAAAAAAAAAAACGAATTAAAATAAATACACAAAAATATACTAAATTTCAAACTATTAAAGCAAATTATCTAACAATCTCAAAATAACTTTATATATTTTATATGCTTACTGATTACTTCAAAATAAAATTTAATTTAGTTTGTTGTTTTGATCTGTTGATTTTATATTTTAATAAATTAAAGCTTTAATTTGAAGGGCAAAAAAGAAATATTGGAGATGTCTGTAAATAAGTGATTTGTCTAACAGAAAATATGAAAACGATGTTGTCTTTGAAAGATTTTACAGTACATAGAATGTATTAAATAATCGAATTTGCCCATTCTTTGTTCTTAGAATTACTTGCTTATGTAGAACATATACTAAATTTCTAACGATTAAAGCAAATTATCTAACTATCTCATAATAACTTTATATATTTTATACATTTACTGATTACGCCAAAATAAAATTTAATTTAGTTTGTTGTTTTGATTTGTTGATTTTATATTTGAATAAAATAAAGCTTTAATTTGTAGGTCAAAAAAGAAATATTGGCGAAGTCTGTAAGTAAATGATTTTTCTAACAGAAAATATGAAAATGATGTTGTCTTTGAAAGATTTTGCAGTATATAGAATGTATTAAATAATCGAACTTACCCATTCTTTGTTCTTATAATTACTTGCTTATGTAGAACATATACTAAATTTCAAACTATTAAAGCAAATTATCTAACAATCTCATAATAACTTTATTTTATACATTTACTGATTATGTCAAAATAAAATTTAATTTACTTTGTTGTTTTGATCTGTTGATTTTATATTTGAATAAAATAAAGCTTTAATTTGTAGGTCAAAAAAGAAATATTGGCGAAGTCTGTAAATAAATGATTTGCCTAACAGAAAATATGAAAACGATGGTGTCTTCGAAACATTTTACAGCACATAGAATGCATTAAATAATCGAACTTACCCATTCTTTGTTCTTATTATTACTTGCTTATGTAGAACATATACTAAATTTCTATCGATTAAAGCAAATTATCTATCTCATAATAACTTTATATAATTTATATGTTTACTGATTACTTCAAAATAAAATTTAATTTACTTCGTTATTTTGATCTGTTGATTTTATATGTAAATAAAATCTAGATTAAAAGTTATGAAAATAAATAGAAATTATTCATACATTTTTTTTCAAATAAAAACTTTATTAATCATTGATCCTTTTTATTTATTTAGGCAGGAATATGCAATATTAGAAATGTACTCTGGCTGTTTCAAAATGACAAAATTAGACATGAAATAGGAAAATATTATATTTTGGTCAAGAAAATTGCTCATAACATACGAAATTTCAATCAAAGCTGAATTTTGCTACGTTTGTATACTAAAAT
>CM063498.1:79860508-79865508 GCA_032207245.1 Pardosa pseudoannulata
TGGCTATTCTCATTTTAGGCATATAATAATGTATTAAATTATGAAACACGTATATCCTAATTGCGATTATATGTGAAAAGTATTGCGAATAAAACAGAAGATTAAAATGGAAATATTTTCAAAGTTTCGTGAAATGTTTTAGAAATTTAGCACATTAGAAATTTTACTTTCCACTACTCGCGCATTCTTCGGTCTCGGTGTACGTAACTGGTGATGTCAAGTGTTCTTTTAAAAACATCTTTTCGGGCTATTCTCATTTGAGACATATAATAATGTATTAAAGTATGATAGACGTATTTACTATTTGCAATTACATGTGAAAAGTATTCCGAATCAAAAAGTGATTAAAATGGAAAAATTTTCAAAGTTTTGTGAAATGCTTTAGAAATTTAACGGTTTAAAATGATTGGATAAAATTGTTCTTATCTTTAAGATGGCCGATATATCTGAATGTAAGACTTCTAAAGCAATATTAACAGAGGAAAATGTGTTGTCAAAATAATAAATATAACATAAATAATATTTCTAAAAACAGAACAAACTATTTATAATTTCGAGAAGAAGAAAGCAGTCTAAGTTAATCTGAAAATTATTACAAAAATTTCCTAATTATAAAAATTATAAAAATAAAATAGAAACCTAATTATAAAAAAATATCATTTCATTACGTTGAGTACTTTTCATATCGTCGGCTGACAGTCCCGTTGAATTATATAATTTTATTATGTACTTAGGTAACAGGGCGAGTATCGGCTTCCATAGCATTTATTTGCCTTGCCAGGATGCCAGCACTAAAAAAACAATGAAACTACAATTATAAAAATCTAATTTGAATTTAGAGAAGAAGATTATATTAAACTGGTTTGGAAATCATTAAGAAATGTTTAAAATCTCCACTTAGATACGTTCGGTTGTCTTCGACTTGGAAAATTCAAGCAAATTATTATGTACACAGATTATTTTCTTCCAACACTGCAATATATATTTAGTCTCAGCTGTCGAAATTCCTGTTTCAACACTATAATTACTGAAGATCCCATAGTTCTTTCTACGGGGAGGATGTCAGCTGTAATTCAGATGAAAACATCGGTTAAAGATCTACGAGATCTTGATCCTGGTTAATGAAAACAATATCCAATTCCGCTTAATGTCAAAAGTACAAAGCCACCATTCTCAGTCCAATGAGCAAGTTCTTCCTCCGTCTTGAGCCAAAATATTTACAAGACCTCTAACTCTGAAACTCGATCGTTAAAACAGCGTAAGGGAATCAAATAAAAAAGTGAATCAATCCTATAAAGTGATGTTGCCAACCGCGTAAGCTGTAATTAAATATAGCCTGGAGGATGATAAAAAATAAGTTTAATCCTGGCATGCTCGGCTATCTTTGTGAATGAGAGAGTAGTATATCACAGTTGTTTTGATCTTCAAGACTATGCATTCGGGGGCTTAACAACGGGCGTGGTGCCATGACAAGTGGTGTGATTGGAGAGTTTGCAGCGAATCTTTGGCATAGACATAAATATTCCGAAGTTGGCATAAACTTGATGGTTCTAAAGTTGGCAAAGGGACAGTGACACATGAGTGTACAAAGTGCATATGTACCGATTTAATTCAAAATCTCCTTAAGAGAAAATCAAGTTGAAGCTTAAAAAAATCGATTTTTTTGAAAATTTTACCATGGATATGTACCGATTTAATTCAAAATCTCCTTAAGAAAATCAAATTGAAACTTAAAAATTCGATTTTTTTTTTAAATTTTACCATGAATATGTACCGATTTAATTTAAAATCTCCTTAAGAGAAAATCAAGTTGAAGCTTAAAAAAATCGATTTTTTTTTAAATTTTACCATGGATATGTACCAATTAAATTAAAAAATCTCCTTAAAAGAAAATCAAGTTGAAGCTTAAAAAATCTATTTAAATTTTACCATGGATATGTACTGATTTAATTCAAAATCTCGTTAAGAAAAAATCAAGTTGAAGCCTAAAAAAATCGATTTTTTTGAAAATTTTACCATGGATACCATGAAATGTTACAAATTCAGCTCAAAAAGAAATTTTCGAATTATCCAGTTTTAATAGAATTTATCACTGAATACCCGTTGTTTAACATTTACTTTATAAATTAGTGATAACTTTAAAACTCTTTTTTCAAAACTGTTCTTTTTTATATTCCATGCACTCTAATTTAAAATCTTCTTATAATAGAACTTTCAGATTTTTCAGATTACTAATTTATATAAACATACTTTTATGTTAGACGTCTGTTCAACATAATTTTAGACATAGAAAAGTGTGTATCGCAAAACTAAATCTAAAATTTGTAGCAAAATCAGTAAATCCCCTATGTAATAATAGCCTAAGTTAGCTGTCCATCTGTACTCGAATTTATGAAGCGGTTGGACCGGGAATGGATAGAGGCATCCATATTGGATCCTTGATGAGTTACGGTTAGCAAAATTTAAAGCGAGTCTGTAAAACGTTCGAAATCCACCCTTTCCCCCTTTTCAAGTGTTTAATGCCATTATTTCAAGCCTTATTTTCCCAAGTTAAGAGCAGGTGATAAAATTTATCAATCTATCACATAAAAAATAGGTAAAAATAACATTTTTTTCTAACATTATGACTTCATTGCTTTAAAATTCTCCTTTAATCATTTCTTATTTTGAATTACTTAAATATCGTCTGCATTTTTTTCATACTTTTTATCACTGAACTTGGATAGGACGTAAATAATTTTCTTTTATATTTGGCTTAAATAATATATAAGGTACATATGTGATAATTTTAAGTTTAATCATCGATTATTTTTTGTTGCATTGAAAATTTTATCACCGGTATTAACAAAAAATTCTTTTCATAAAAGTCTACGAGTTTATTTCACGGTCTAATAAATAGCTAGCTTTTAAATTATATATCTTTAAACATTAAGAAGTTTGTTCGTTTGTGTGTTTGTTTTTTATACATAACCACACGGTTCGCAATCGATTAGCTAAATTTTGGATAACCAAAATACAAACAACAAACCATTTTTTACGTGTCTCGTAGAGTACTTTACAATTCTGGTAAATAAAAAAAAATTACTGATCCCGTCATATGACGGGTTATATGCTAGTTCTAATACATTATTAAATGTTGTGCATAACAGTGTTCTTTAAAAATCGCGAAGTGTCACATGAAAGCAGCAGTGTTATGTATTTATTTTTATTCCAAGGGTACATATACCTGGAATTGCCATGTGTACAAAAATCGATGCCCTCTTTGGCACCTGACGTAACTGGGGCACTCGCGAAAAATTAACGCTTTAAAGAGAGGGAAAATGCGTGATCGTAAAGCCAGTACGAGTAGCTCTTGGGACTTTATTCAAAAGACCTTTTGAAAAGATATTACATAACCTACTGGCATTTAGTTATCATATTTGTCTTACATTCCATGTGAAATGCAAACATTTTAATCCTTTGGCGAAGGATCTGATAATGTTCTGATTCATCGATCTCCATACACTTGCTTAATCCCACAGAATAATCCATTCAGGATGCAGGAGGACATAGGTATTAATGAAAATCTTCTCAAAGACTAGCATATAGCTATATGACGGGATCAGTAAAATTTTTAATTTTTCAGAATTGTATAGTACCCTATGAGGCAGGTAAGAAAATGGGTTTTTTTTAGTAAAGAATTATCTTCCAATAAAAAATAATGGATGATTACATTTAAAATTATCACATATGTACCTAATCTATTATGCCAAATCTTAAAAGTATTTAGGTAATATCTAAGTTCAGTCATAAAATGTATGAAATTAATTCACACACTATTTAAATAATTTAAAATAAGAATTGATTAAATAAGAGGGATAAAAGGTATGACGTTATAATGATAGAAAAAAATGTTATTTTTACCTATTTATTATGTGATCAATTGATAAATTTAATCGCCTGCTCTTAACTGGGAAAAATAGGGCTTGAAATAAGGGCATTAAATGCTAGAAAAGGGGGAAAGGGTGGATTTCGAACGTTTCTAACCCTAACTTATCAATATGGATGACTCTATCCATTCCAGGTCTAAACTCTTCATCAATTGATGGCAATGATGGGGAACATTTTTTAAAACGTGTCAGAAAGGAAAAACAAAAATTTCGTGGCTAAATTTATTTGTTTTAACTGAAAGAAGTAGTATATCGTGAAAACTCTTCTGCTACTAATATAATTAAATCTCCACTTCCTAGAGTTTCTCCATCTTTTATTTGAACAGTACGTTCTTGAATAGACTTGTTTGTTATATATCTTATATGAAGTTCACAAGTAAAAGCTTATTTAAGTTCTACTAAATGACGAAATCCTAAGAAGAAAATTTAAATAATTTTTTAAAATATTGTTTTTATTTTTTTTAATTTTAGATATAAAAGAGAAAAGCGAAAAAATAATTTTAGGCATAATATTTGAAGTGTGCTCCTTTATGAAAATCTTTAAATCATTTTAAACAAAAATTCTCTGCTGTATTTTGCTTATACAAAATAAAGGTTCAAGAAATTTTTTTATGGACATAAACTTAATGTTATTTTGACTGTTTTTTTTTAAAGCTCTGACAGTGAAAATGTTTTAATTTTTGTTTTAAAATTTGTAGGAGTTGAATTGAATATCTAAGCAAACCGCACATGGCCTTTGTGTCATAGTTTATTCATTACTGCGATAAGAAGCCTAATAATCACTACAGGAATCTAAGTGCGTAATGTGCGTGTGTGTCTATTTGGATTGAGCATAAGTGTTTGAATGTGTAATAAAATTAAATAACAATTTGTAATATATATAAGACTTTTTCTATTCTTAAATAACCAAAATTATCCATCTTAATTGAAATCAGTAAAAATATAAAACAAGAAATATAGAAGATTTAAAAACTATATACTGTATCATAATTCGTAATATTTTAAAAATTGCATATGAATGTGAAAGTATTTCAAACACTATGTTTCTAATAATAATACGCAGTAAATGTC
>CM063498.1:79870508-79878008 GCA_032207245.1 Pardosa pseudoannulata
TCAATAACAAGATAAACCCGGATTTAAATTTGAATCCAGGCCGTTTGTTGTTGAACAACTCTAGCCTTAGTAACTTTCTATTGTTTTCGATTTTAAGGCGTTAACATATTCCGCGAACGCTTTAAAATGTCCGCAATTGTGTCACCTCCTTGTTTAGGGAATGGGACCTTGGTTTCGAACTTGAAATTTCGATAAGTATGGTGCGATGAACGTGTTCAGGGCTGGAGACTGTCAGTCGAGTTACTCATACGCAGTAGCATTCTTTGCATGGGTGGGCGCTCGATTCAACAGCGTGTGAGTCATTTGTTTTTAACAAGTTTCGAAATCGTGCCTTTCAGTCTTTTCATTGCTGGGGAACAATATGTGGGAACAGAGACAAATGCCAAAGGTTAACTGGGTTGTTCAGGTATTTCATTACCATACGACTTTAGTCGAGAAGAGGTGCAAATACAGGCAAAAATTAAACTTTTATATCAGTGGAGAATCGTGACTTGAAATCACGGGGATGCTGCAACTCTTGAAATTTGCATACACATCATAAATGTTGGTTTGAAGAAATCAAAAAGATTAATAAATAATTTCAAATTAGATAAGTTATTCTGTATTTTAATGTGTAACAAAATAAAATCTTACCATTTTTTGATCAAAGTAGATAAAATCATGTAATGTGAAATCATAAATAATCAAGTCATCTGCCTGAAGGACATTCTTTCTATACTGGGATAACTATAATTAGGGTACATTTTTGAACTCCTTTGAGTTTTATAAAACAAAGTTATATTGAAAAAGTACTTTTCTTTTAGTGCCTCGATTAGCAAGTAATTGACGAATAATAATAATGATGATGATGCTACATGTCCTTACATTATATCACCATCTAATATAAAATCAGACACACATGCTCATGTGTGTTTATAAATAGATTGAAATATATAAATAAAAAGGAAGTTTCTGATTATTTTCGTTTTTGTTCAGACATCTAGGAGCAGTAAACCTTAAATGTATTATGATTTTAAATCACCTCCCATAAAGGTCATATCGTTTTAAAAAAATTGTGAATATTTGCTAATTTTTACGAATTTTGGTTGAACAAACTCTTTTTTCATGACCAAATTAACATCAAATATACATAAATTTCAAGCGATTTACACTGTATAATCATAATTTAATCAAACCCTGTAATTTACCTAGTATGTTGACCAACTAACCTACTTTTCATCCTCTGACATCCCACTTCTTATTTAACTTTTCTACAACAGAGTGTTATGTATAAGGATTAAGTAAAATCCAAATAAATTTTGCAAAGAGTGGAAGTAAAGGTATTTACGAAGATAGCTATAAATTAGTATTCTTCTGGTGTACATCTGCTAATTATTAATTTCCATATTATCTTGGAAATCATTTATTTATAAAAAGGATACATAGTCAAAAATTTTATTTAAATAAATTAGAAGTAGCCTTTCAGCAACCTTTTCGTCAAATGCAACTAACTCCCCGGGACTACAGTTCATGTTGGACTAGACCTCCCTGAAAACACAATTCCAAAGTTGTTTGTTTGCCTTGGTTTTCCTATATTTGATCTTAATGATCTCTAGATCCTTCTTCATCTATCCATCTCTTTCTGGGTCTTCCACTTTACATTTGTCATTGGCACTGACCCTTGAAAACTTCTTAATTTCTCTGCTGTCATCCATTCTCTCCATGTGAGCCAGCTGATGAATTCTCTTTTACTTGATATTATTTATGTCGTTTTTTCAAAAGAATTGTAATTTTATGACTGTAACATCACTTCCAAATTAGTAGGACGACAAACCCCTCTCTGATGGGTTTAAATATGGCACTTAAAAAACTTTCCCATGTTACCAACATCTTCTCCCTATTTTTATTAAATGTCCAAGGGTGCAGTGTCTCTCGAGTCCACATCTAACCTTAAGATATACTTGTCTTATGGGTGGTGCCAAATGAAAGAAAACCTCCGAGGTATACCTTCTTTAGGTATATAGGGGCGTCAGAAGTCCTAGGTGCCCTAGTGATCTGGGTCTTCAGTTCTTCCTGGTAGTCAGAGCTTACTTTCGTAGTGTCTGTTCCTTACTGGATTGGGCAACATTAAAATCGGACCATAACGGGCCTCTCGTATGTCAGCAGCGGCTTGATAGCCGTTATGGGTCGCTATTGTGATGACTGTCTTCAGTTGCTGCTGCCGTATGGCCAAAAGGCTGGGTCGGCATAATGCGCTAACACGATTATTAAAAGTTCAGGTCTCCGACCCACAAATAACAGTTGGTCTGATTGTAGCTTTTATATACTTGGAGATTCGTTTTCTTTGTTATCACTTTAAATCTTAATAACTTCTTAAAGATAAAAATTTCCGTCTACTCGATAAAAAAAAAGTAACTATAGTAGAACGTCGATTATCCGAACATCAATTAACCGAAACTTTCCGCTAACCGAAGTCGGTTTCTTCTTCCCTTACTTTTACTTTGTACTATCATTTAAAATTTTCTCTTTACAAACATACATATTAAAAGTTTTCTTTTTCCCTACATTCCTTTTGTATGCAAACGGTTCTTTCCAAACTACGAGTGTAGATAAATATTTTGGAATTCCCTTTTTTAGAATTCCTTCTCACAAGCACAATTCTCTGTTTGAGTGTACTCTTCCCCACTTTCAAATATCCCTGTTCTAAACAAAAACTTACTACATTTTGAAATTTGGATGGTCATACTGCCGAGTCCCAGAACAATCGAATGTTATCGTACCAATGACGATACTACATATTAAACTAGATGACTATTGATGAATTCTTGATTATCCGAAGTAGATTAGGTCCCAGTTACTTCGGATAATCGAGGTTCTACTGTATTTTCATGAATCATGTTGTTGTTTTTACTTTAATAGAATATATGAACTCTGTCACATAAATAATATCTGTCTCTAATAATACTACGCTAAAATCCTATTCCATAAAATTACAGAAAAATGTGCATTGCCCATGAAAGACAATGGATAATAGAAGATAAAATATTATTTTCAGTTTCTGGAAATAACCTAAAAACTGATTGAAAAAACTGGAAATAGCTAGTAAAATGCCACAAATATCCCATCAGATGATCAAAAACTACAATTTTGCTTTAATGCAGCATTCAATATTTGACTCAACTAAGTCAAAATGTATTCTTGTTCATACATGCATGATTCCATAAAAGTTATTTTTGGACTCAGGAACATACAATACCTGTGGATGGATTAATCAGAGTCCCGACATCAAAATTTTGAATTATTCCAACTTTCTCTATATTACGTAAATAAAAAAGACTTTTTTTATTTAAAATAATTATTAGAAAGTTTTGATAATCAATCATCCTATTTAGAGAGTTAATCATATAAACGTAAATTATCACTGTTGATTACGTTAATTACTCTTAATACTGATTTTAAAATTATTTGCTGATAACAGTAATATTTTTTAAACTTATTGACATAGATCCTTTACGTCTAAATGTTAAACAACATTTAGTATTTTCTTTTCTTTGGAACTTATTTAAGCGAATGCATTTCGTGTTCCTACATACTAAACTAATTTTACTGTGTAACATTGCGGAATGAAGATACCATAATGCATAATATAGGAACAAATATGTTTGAAGATACTAACAGAAAATCGTGAAATATGTATTTTGGGCACGCTTACCAAACAAATGCAATGGGTAAACACGCTTAATTACTTTTGTCATATTCTACATCACGTCTGTTTATATCCCATTGCGTTGGTGGTGGAAATATTCTGTGCAAACAAAGTCTTGTAACCGTAATATACGTTAACAATTCTTTTTAACTTTTAGATTTGCATAATCAACTGTTTGAATTTTCGAGTAGTTTCCAGCTATTTCAGAATTGAAAACAGAATTATGTAACATCCTAGTATACATACACTGTCTACCAATAAGTATTTGGACACCTGTGATAGAAAAGAAAAACTAACTTTATTCAAAATCAATAGTTGGTAGAGCCTGCACGAGAGGCAATTACAGCATAATCCTCCGGGGCATACTTTAAACAAGTCTTTGTATTACAGCTAGTGGTATTGTCTTCCACTCGGCGTGGAGTTGACATACAAGTTCCTTCACCGATATTGGACGGGTAGTGCACCCCTTAATTCGGCGATCCAACTCATCCCAGAGGTTCTCGATAGGGTTCAGGTCTGGGCTCTGGACAGGCCAGTCCATTCGATGAACTCCATTGGCACCATACCAAGACTTGGTTAACCTCGAAACATGCCAACTGGACGACATTGTCGTCCTGAAAGTAACAGGGATCCAACCCGTAAAACTGTCACAACGTAGGAAGCACATTATCATTCAGAACAGTGCAGTAGGTATCGGCGTTGAGCTTACCATGAATGGGGACTAAGGGTCCCAGTTCATACCAGGAGAAACACCCCCAGACCACAATTTAATGTCCGCCGAACTTGACTGTTGTCACAATGCATTCTGGCAGGATACGTTCTACAGGCAGACGCCAGATCCAGACCCTGCCATCCAAACGGTAAAGGGTGAACCTTGATTCGTCTCTCCAAAGAACCCGTTTCTACTGATCTACGGTCCAATTTCGACGTGCTTTGCACCATATTAACCGAGCAGCGCGGTTGGACTTTGTGATCAAAGGCTTATGGGCAGCAGAACGACTATGAAAACCAAGCAGATGTGCTTCCTTACGGATGGTATTCATTGAAACAATACTCCCGGATGCCTGTTGAAACTCCTCGCAGATGAGGGTCAGGGGTTGGTTGGGGCTCTTCCGAATTTCTCTGGACAGCACTCGTCTTTGTCTATCTCCCAGCGTCGTTGGTCTGCCGACTTGGGTCACAGTTTGACAATCACCGCTCACCTTCCACTTCTTAATTACATAGTCCACTGTAGATTTTGCGTACTTCAGATTGCTAGATATGTCCCTTAAGGATCGGCCACATTTGTGATATCCGACAATTATACCTTTCTCGTAATCAAAGAGGTCCGAACTGCGCGGCATTTTGCATGTGACTAATGTCGATGCTGTTTCCTACACGATGTATACCGGTGGAGGCCGTGACGTAAATCAGGACCGCAGATATTGTCATTTTCATAGGTGTCCAAATACTTATTGGTAGACAGTTTATATGTAATGATATTTATACTCTAAAAAAGTAACTACCTTAAAATAGTTTTCGGTTGATTTTCGGATCCTTTTCTGGAATCTCTTTCATTCAAACTTGGGTACTATCTTTGTTCTTTCTACCAAATTGGCTACGTTGAAAACACCAAAATTCCTCTTATATAAATGCTTTGCATAACTAGTGACACTTAAACTACGTCACCGACGTACTCGTGACTATTTTCACTAGGTGTCCATACAACTATTAAATGAGATGTATGGATATTTTATCCATCTAAGTGATGTCCATAATAAATAGAATAACTCTAGTTTTAAGTTCTCTGTAATAAGCTTTTCACCTAAATCATTTTCGGGTACTATTGTTCTTTCGACTGCACCAAATGGATTTCTTTCCTTTGTATGAACAAATACTATTGCACATACCACACACTAAACACACTCACACACGTCAAAACACCACATATTATATATATATATATATATATATATAATATATATATTTATACTACATAATATATTTATATATAGATATATATATATATATATATATATTATATATATAATATTTATATATATATATATATATATATATATATATATATATATATATATATATATATATATAATTTTTTATATAAATATTTTTATTTTATATATATATATATTTATATATTATATATATATATATTTATATATAAATATATATATATATATATATTATATATATATATATTATATATATATAATATATACACACATACAATATATATATAATATATATATATATATATATATATATATATATATATATATATATATATATATATATATATATATATATATATATAATATATATATTATATATATATATATTATATATATATATATATATATATATATATATATATATATATATATATATATATATATATATATATATATATATATATATATATATATATATATATATATATATATATATATATATATATATATATATATATTAAAAATATTTTACGACCGAAGCTATTGACATTTAAATCAGCCAAACAATCCCTGAACTATACAACGCTGGTTTTTCAGTAATGACTTTGAATTTTACTCCTGCAGTAGATGTTCATAGCCATTCGTAATCAACTTTCAGCTGTAGGTTCTGGTCTAATTATCCATTCATTTAAAAAAAACTGACCACTGCTCTTACATCGGAATCAATTATAAATGTCATCAAATTTTTAGAGCTTTACAATAATTTTCTGAGCTGCGGTAGTTCAGTTGGCAAAGGCAACGCTCTCGACTCTGGGGAGTTGCCGGTTCGGAGCCCGAGCCGGACTAAGTTCGTTAAAGGTGACTGGGGCATGTAAAACATGTTCGTGGTAACAATGTCCTTCAAATTCTCAATCAATACCTCTGGGGGTGGCAGGCCAAGCCTATGGGTTTTCTGCTTGGTCCCTGCTTCAAAATTATGAGAATCTACTTGAGTATAAGTCGTACTTTAACCCTTGCGGTGCTCGTTTAAACGAAAGGCTCATCCCTTTGCCTTAATACAACTAGCCTCTAGCTCAATCGTACTTGGTTTGACCAAGTGGCATAATACAACAACAACGATAATTCTCTAAAGAAATTTTAACTACAGTTGATGTAATTTGCTGTAACAAACTCTACTGTTGTTTATTTGAATAGATTTTTCAACTGATATTCAGTTATAAATGCCATCGAGTTCTTAAAACTTTTACAACAATTCTCTAAGGAGAGAATAACTATTTGTGATGTATTTTGTCATTATAAAAACTGTCTGCAGTTATTTAGCAATTAATTATCACTCCAAATCAAATTAAAATAGTTAAAAATTATTAGATTTATTTTTAACTATTTTTCAACTTGGTAAGGAATTTTGGCAGCACGATAGAGGAAGATGCTGGGAAAGGCACAAAGCATTTAGAAGGGTAAAAATGCTTTTTTTGGGGGGGAACGCTACAGTGCACAGCAGTAGGTAAAAATTAAAAACATTAGGTGAGAGATTAAGAGAATATTAACATATATTACATATAAAGAAAATATTAACATATACTACATATAAAGAAAATATTAACATATACTACATATAAAGAAAATATTAACATATATTACATATAAAGATATTAACATAGATATATAAAATATTAACATAAATTACATATATTAAGAGAATGTTAACAGATATTACATATATTAAGAGAATATTAACATATATTCTTTTTCAATCTTCTTCAAAATAAGTTTAAAAAAATAAGTTAATAAGTTAAAAAACTTCTTTAAAATAGTATCAAAGACTATAAAAGCAAATGAAGCTGTTAGCAAAAATAATTCTCT
>CM063498.1:79883008-79888008 GCA_032207245.1 Pardosa pseudoannulata
TGTTAGAAATTTTGGAATTTCCGTGATAGAAGCAAACTTTTATAATTGGTAAATATATTTTTTTCTCAATACATAAAATTGTAAAAAAATTTAAAAATATGGATGCTGAAAATGAAAAAAACCTTCTTTATACAAAATAATTCTAAGAATTAATAGAATTTAATGCTATTTATACAGTCAGAATTCTATATAACGAAGTAGCTAAATACCTAGAAAAATTTTTAAAGAGATATTAGGCCTTCTAGCCTAAGTATCTTCTAGTCTAAGTGTAGTAAGTAAGTAAATTTAGTAAAGTATATACTTTAGAGATCTAAAGTATATAAAATTTAAATTCATAAACACTAAATATTAATTAAAAAGGCAATTAATTATATCTTTCTATTAAAATTAATATTTATGGGTTTTATTCATTTTAGCCATAAAAAATGAGCAATCAAAACAAGAAAAAACACCAGTGTTTGGAATACACTGTAGTTTTAATCAAAAATTAACATAATTAACATAATTTAATTACAGTTAATTAATTTTAATAATATTAATTATCGTTCTTATTATTACAAGTATTTTTCATACGTCAAAGAAAAAGTTTGAAATGAGTATTAAAATTTTTAAAAAAATCACATCACAGCGAAAATTTGTTAAACAGAGAATGTACTTCGCTATTTGAGTGTTATTCTTTGAAGAAATTCCCAAAATGATCTTTGATTTTCTTTTCTCTTACAATACAGAAGCTCTATAAATAGAGTTTTATTCAAGATAAACCTATCAAAGATTAAAGATTTAATGTAATTTATAAAATCCGACCTCTAATTAACAGAGCCAATAAATCAATAAAAATGTTCATTATAT
The DNA here is from genome assembly GCA_032207245.1 of Pardosa pseudoannulata. NCBI lineage: Eukaryota > Metazoa > Arthropoda > Arachnida > Araneae > Lycosidae > Pardosa > Pardosa pseudoannulata. Next base: position 79,883,858 of record CM063498.1, read on the forward strand.
GGAATATTCGTTAAATAAAAATTTAAGCTTTTAACCCTTTCGTGGGCCATTTATTTCTCACTCAACGTTTCCAAACGTTCAAAACAAAGCTTCTAATTTTGTTCAATCGATCGAGCAATTGATGACAGCCCAAAATCGAAGCGGAAATCAGTCTTCCCGTCGTTTCAATAACAAGACCAATATATTATAATGGGTTTTGAGTTTCCCACAGGTGTATTTTGTAAAATCGTGTAAGTGGGAAGTAATCTTCCCACGGCCCACGAAAGGGTTAAAGTATATAAAATTTTAAATGTATAAACACTAAATATTATTGAAAATAGTAATTAATTATATTTTCCTGCATAAATTAATATCTATGTGTTTTATTCATTTTATTCATCAAACAGAAATTTCCTATCAAAGCAAGAGTAAAAAAAATATTCTCGGCAATACAATGTATTTTTAATTTTAAAAATTATATTAAAATTAATTAATTAAACAACATTAATTATCGTTTTCATTATAAAAAGCAATTTTTATGTTATTAAAAGAAAGTATATTTTAAAATACACAGAAATATTTTGAAAAAAATTAGATCGCAGGCCCTATGAAAGATTTAAAGTAATTAATTAAGTCAGACCTCTAATTAACAGAGTCGTTATATCCATAAAAAAGTTCATTATACGGAAAATTCGTTAAATGAAGATTTAGTCTTTTAAAGTACTTAAAATTTTAAACTTATAACACTAAATATTATTGAAAAAAAGCAATTAATTATATTTTTCTGCATAAATTAATATTTATGGTTTTTTTTTTATTTTACTCAACTAACAGAAATTTATGATCAAAGCAAGAGTAAAAACTATTTTTCGGTAATGAACTCTATTTTTAAATAAAAAAGTTATATTAAACTTAATTCATTTAACAAAATTAATTATCGTTTTTATTATATAAAGCAATTTTTATATTATTAAAAAAAGTGAAATTTGAAATGTACAGAAATATTTTGAAAAAAAAATTAGGTCACAGGTAAATATTCGTTAAATAGAGAATGTACTTCGCTTTTTGGGTGTTATTCTTTGAAGAAATTCCCAAAATGTTCTTTGTTCCAAGGAAAATTCGCAAAATAGAAACTCGTTAAATAGAGTTTCATTCAATATAAAACTATGAAAGAAAGAAATTTAAAGTAATTTATTAAGTTAAACTTATAATTAACAGAGTTGTTATAAACATAAAAATGTTCATTATATTAAAAATTCAGACAGATTTAGTCTTTTAAAGCATATAAAATTTTTAATTTATTTAAACACTAAATATTATTGAAAAAAAGAAATTAATTATATTTTTCTGCATAAATTAATATTTATGTTTTTTTTTTCAATTTTACTCATCAAACAGAAATTTACTATCAAAGCATAAGTAAAAACTATTCTTCGGTTATACGCTGTATTTTTAATTGAAAAAATTATATTAGAATTAATTAATTAAATAACATTAGTTATTGTTTCTATTATATAAAGTAATTTTTATGTTATTAAAAAGAAGTAAAATTTGAAGTGCACAAAAAATTTTTGGAAAGAAATTATATCACAGGTAAATTATAGTAATATAGTAGCCGTTAAATAGAAAATTTGTTTCATTATTTTGGATAATTCTACAAAGGAAATTTCAAAATGTTCTTGGTCCCATGAAAAAGTTCGAAATATAGAGACTCGTTAAATAGAGGTTCAACTGCATTGTATTTTTTTGTCTTGCTGACATCGTTCAGGTCTAGCTTTCGTTTCCATTTAGAGTCAACAGATTTTTACTAAGTAAGAAAACAGAAGCTGTTTGAACCTGAATTTATAATGCCATCATTTGCATTTCTAAAATGACTAATTTCGAACAGTTTAAAGAAACATGCAAGAAAGAAAAATGTGTGTCATCATATACTTAGAGTGTTTTTACGTTCTGTCAACGATTGCGTCGCTTTTATTAGCTGCAATAAATCTTCTTTGCATCCTTGACCGAAATTAATCTTTTAAACACATTTCTATATTCCAGTTTTAGTGTTTAGTTTTTATATTTATATAAGTAAGTACCTGTCTCAAAAATCACTTAAAACGTTCGTTGTAGCATATCCTTGATATTAAGTTCATTTTTAATTAACGTAGCAGAGTTATATACTCTTGAAACATATTATCTTTAAAGTATTTAAAAGCCTTGTAGATTTTGAACTTGTCAAAAAGTATCATTTACCGATAACGTGTCAACATTTTTGCTGAATACATACTGATAAATATATTAAACCTAAGTTAACTAGCATATAGCCCATCATATGACGGGATCAGTAAAATTTTTAATTTTCCAGAATTGTATGGGTACTCTATGAGGCAGGTAAAAAAATGGTTTGTTTTTTGGCTGAGAATTATCGTTCTACAAAAATATTCGATTAAAATTATCACTTATGTACCTAATCTGTTATTTAAGTCAAATATAAAAGAAAATAATTTGGGTAACATTTAGGGATAAAACTTATGGAAGATATTTAAATAATCTAAAATAGATTATTAAATGAGATAGTCAAAGGAATGACGTCATAATGCTAGAAAAATTGTTATTTTTACCTATTTATTATGTGATAAATTGATAAATTTAATAGCCTGCTTCTAAAATAGGGCTTGATATAATGGCATTAAATGCTCGAAAAGGGGGACAAGGTGAATTTCAAACGTTTTAAATATGACAGTATGTTTTGCTGTGATACGACGTTTATTCGTATCAATTAATTTTAGAATCGGATCTATAGTTTAGGAAAAAAATAAACTTTACTCGCTTTGAATTTTGATAACCCTAAATCATCAAAATTCCAATATGGATGCTCTATTCATACCACGTCCAACCGCTTCATAAATTCGAGGACAGATAGACAGATAACTTAGGCTATTATTACATTACGAAAAAAAGTATAAGGCATAAAAAGTTGAAAAAATAATAAATATTTATTTTAAAAATAATAAAACAATTTTGAAAATAATAAAACAACTTTAGGAATAAGAATTTAAAAGAAAAAGAAAATATTAAATTAATTAGACATTTAGAAAAATTTGGCTGTCAAGGACAGAACCGCCAACCCGAGAAGTAAGCTGATGAAATGGGTAGACCCTCTACCGAACGGGCTAGGCCTACACTCGATAGGAGGAACTAGTTAGAGTATATGAAGGTCGAGTAAACACAGTCCAGTTAAAATAATAAAACAATTTTGAAAATAATAAAACAACTTTAGGAATAAGAATTTAAAAGAAAAAGCAGAAAATATTAAATTAATTAGACATTTAGAAAACTTCGGCTGAGTCGGGGACAGAACCGTCAAACCAAGAAGTACGATGATCAAATGGTCAGACCCTCTACCGAACGTGCTAGGCCTACACTCGATGAAGGAACTAATTAGACTATATGAGAGTCGAGTAAACACAGTCCAGTTTTAATATTATGCTCCGCCCTCGCTGCTCCCTCTTATTCTATACTAAATTCATATCAAGAATGAATTTAGTATAGAATAAGAGGGAGAATAAGACTTGAAATAATAGCTTTAAACTCTCGAAAAGGGGGTATGGGATGGATTTCGAACTCGCTTTGAATTTTGCTAACCCTAACTCATAAAAAATCCAATATGGATACCTGATCCATTCCAGGTACAACCGCTTCATAAATTTGCAGACAGACAACTTAGGCTATTATTATATAGGGGATATTGACTCTGGAAAATTGAAAAGTGCTAAATTTATATAGCATTGAGTATTACACACACTGTTTTTATTTAGGGTGAGCTATAAATTTAACCATCATAAGATATCACTTATAAAAAAGATACATTTCATGATAAGAAATTTATTTGCTATCATATACATTGTTATGTACATTGTAATACTAAAATCAATATTCGAGCTGGCGTTACATGGGCCCCTGTTTTTGTTTCGGCGGCCGAAGACGGACACCCCTAGAGAGGGTTGGTAAGGTTCAACATGAGGGTGAGCGATGGATGCCACCCCCGCCAGCTGCAGAAAAGGACAATTTTTTCGTGGAGGAGAAAACTTGACTGGGGGGGGGGGATTCTCCCCTGGCCCTCACGAAGAGGAGTAAAAAGGAGATGCCCGGTCGGAGCGACAGGAAACGGAGATTCTTCTGAAAGG
>CM063498.1:79893008-79900508 GCA_032207245.1 Pardosa pseudoannulata
GTATCTCCTTTTTATTTGGAAATTTCCTAAATTGTCCGCTAGGGCCATGTAGGATTATAATTGGCCAGGCCTCTTCTCTGAGGGAGTAAACTGTAGCCTCAGTGGTGAATTTAGGTTAGAGGTTAAAAAGGGGAATGGAAAATGATGCGGAAATTTTTACCCTTGATTTAAGTTTTGAAAACCCCTGAGAATTTTCCTTACATATATAATAATATTTAAACCTAAACTAACTAACGTAATCATAATTGTATTTTTAAATAAATTTCTGGTGATTCTATTCTTAAAATTGCAACCGTTGGAGAAAGTCCTTTGCTTCCCTTCTAATTGTGAGAAACTTGGAGATTTAACATATTCTAAAATAAATTATTGCTTAACTATTTTTATATAACTTCTTTATGTAACTTAGTTTCATAATCAGTAGTTTGCACATCATTATGTGACTAATTATTAACATTCAACTTTCCTGCCTTTAGCAACCTAATCTACTATAAAACACCATAATACACGTTGCCAAACGATGACCTTCAGTACTGGAGTTCGTAGGTATGAATACCACTATGGCATAAACTAAGTGACATAAATGAATTATATAGTTGTGCTAAGCTAAAATTAATTCTCATGTATTCGAAGTCCCCAAGGTTACAATCAGAAGGGAAACAAAGGAGTTTCGCAATTCCAACGATAGATTCGACAAAAAATTTGATTTTAATAAAATTGTAATTAAGTTAGTTAGATTTGAGTTAAAATACCCTGATATGCATATATATATATATATATATATATATATATATAATATATATATATATATATATATATATATATATATATATATACATATAATGATATTTTTACTTTCGGTTCAAGATTCTTTTCTGCTAATTCTCAAAAAACCCTAGCAAATATTCTTGAATGTTAGCTAGTAGAAATCATTCTAGTTCCATATCTAAGTATAGAGTTTTGACGCGTGGGTTACATCACCCACGTGACTTCAAGTAATAGCTGATTGGTGGGCACAAATGACTATTTAAGCAAATGTCTAGAGTTCGAATACAATTTTTCGGGGTGTTTCACATAGAGTTTCGTATAAGGTTTCATTATGATGCTTTGATATGTAGATGAATAAACGAAGTTAGATTGAATTTTCGAGCGCCTTGATTGCGTACACTTCCGACTGCAGGGCGATGAAAACCGCCGGGAACCTAATTCGTAATGAGAAAAATGATTATATATATATATATATATATATATATATATATATATATATATATATGTACGTATGTATGTATACATGTAATATAATCATCTAAATTATCAAAATTATTAAATTTAATATTTTCTTCAAAACTTCCTCTCTTCCATTCTAAATCCTTAAAATCTTTTTCCGAGCCTCTAAATGTCTTAATCAAAGGAGTATCCTCGACTTAAAGTTCTTTCGATATATTTCCCAAAGCTTTCTATCTTATAGATGTAAATTTTTTGTCTATTCAACACGTTTTCCAGCTATCGCCAGAAAATGGCTCCTCGTTTTCCCGATCTTAACACTTAAATTCGCTGAATAAGTTTCTTGTCCCTTGGGAAAATTCTTTCTGTCTTCGCTCTTCACCTCAGTTCGAGCAGAGTGATTTTTGTGTCTTTCTCTTGTCTGTCATTGAATAGTAAAGATGTTCGATTTGGCAGCTCTGAAATAAAGTTTTAATTAGACTTGTGCGGTTGTCTTCAATGTGGCCCGACTGCATTTATATTATTGCTAGTTGATATGGCTTCTTCTTGCCTATTGGCCAGGGGTAGTAAAAACAATAGGGGCTACATATTTACTGTGACTAGAGGAAATAATTTTTACATATATATGTGTGTCTTTATATGTATGCTCTTTTTGAAACGTACAATTTAGTATTTTACTGACGCATAAAAAAAACAGACAATAACCTAATAGAAAATTTTGTTTTGTCAAAATTGTCCAAGTTTTTTCCAAGTTATCAAGTTTTTTTTATTTTTTTAAATTTGTTTTTATTACAGATATTATTCAATTTATTGGTTGAAATATTTTCCCAATAGGATAAAACTTTATACAGGTTGTCCCAAAAGGTCGTTTACAAACTTAACATAGTGGTATGTCCTATCACGATGAACAATATTTACATAGGAAGTTGTGTCTGAAAATGCAAACTGCGACCGCTAGAGCGCTATGATCCCAAGTAAGGAGCATGAGAAAAAAAAATGATATCGACAGCGGTGTTAATATGATTTTTACTACAGATGATGGTTACATCACAGCAAATGCTTAAAATTGTTTCCCTTCATCACAATGCACGTTTCACAACGTCGGCGCATGGATACACGAACCCTTTCAAATTGGCCAGGAGTGTCTCGGATACGTGCTGCCGCTTCCGCGATCCTGGAGATAAGATCCATGTCCGATGTTAGGATGTCTCGTACACCATGGACTTCATGTGCCGCCACAGGTAGAAATCCAGGGGAGTCAGATCGGGGGATCGCGGTGGTCCGCCTCTACTGATCCAGCGATTTTCCTGCAATTATTGCCCTCTGGCGGTGACAGTTTGCATTTTCGGGCACAAGTTCCTAAGTAAATCTTGTTTATCCTGATATAACAGACCAGCATGTTAAGTTTGTAAACGATCTTTTGTGACACCCTGTAGAAAGAATACAACGTGACTAGTACTCAGCCACTGTTTGAAGGACTGGACTTATCTTTGCTTTCATCTAAATTTACATAAATAAGATTTTAAACGAGCGCAGTTTAAAGGCTTCATGCTTTGAAGCTTTTATTCCATTGACTTAAATAGCTGACACTTTAGCAGGATTTCGAAAAAGCCATTACGTTAAATCTCGAGCATAGTGAACACACACCCACACACATAAAAAAAGGTTTGTCTGCTTCTTTAAACTATTTTGGCTCTGAATAAATTTCGGGTATGGAGAGAGAGGTTCATTCATAACTTCATCGCAAAGGATATATAAACAAACCTCAGTAGACTCACAGAAAAATGAAAGCCAGTTTGTTTTATTTATTTTAGTAGATGGAATGCGATAAATATGCTTTAAAGTATATATAAACATATAGAACTAAAATGACGTTGACACACAGTTATCGTGGAACAACTTGCTTTATGGAGTTGTTCCACGATAATTGTGTGAGAACGTCATTTGCAATTGCTTTATGGACATAAAGCAATTGTTTCAAAACGGCTTAACGAATATTGTCATAGTTAAACAGGAACTTGAAGAATGCCAACTTACATCCCAAATAAAACTAACGCCTCAGAAACTCAACAAAGGTATGCTCGAATCTACAAGGAATAACTGAAGAACCAGAGCACTCAGGTAAACCCAGGGTGTGTGAAGCCCGTATATAACTAAAGGAGGTATACCCCTGAGGTTGTCTCTCATTTAGCACTACTCAGAGGACACGTACGGCTCGTTGGTGGACAATAAAAAATATCTTGTCTGCTGCTCCAAGTTATATGGGCTCTGAGTCATTTTTGGAAATACAGAGAGGTGCCACCCTAAACCCATTTAATTTGAAATGGAAACTACACTTCTTTAAAAATATTGACCAAAGATATTTAATAATGCAGTTTGATGTATTTATGATTTGTAGATGATATTAAAATTGCAGGCAGTGTAATTCAGTAAAACAAATAATAAAATACTTCCATCCCATGGACTTAATGGCCTGGTACGCTAGAAGTTGTATGAAAAAACTATTTCTTATTACGTCATGCTTGATAGACAAACAGAAATATTGTCTGCTACTCCAAGTGATTTTGAGTCTGAATAATTTTTGGCAATACAGAGAGATACAGCCCTAAACCCATTCCATTATATTAAGGTGAACTGGAAACTACTCTTCTTTAAAAATGTTGACCAAAGATATTTAATAATGCAGTTTGATGTATTTATATTTTGTAAAATGATATTAAAATTGCAAGCCGTGCAATTCGGAAAACTAACAAGAATAAAAACTTTTCATATCTTTGACTTATTTGCCTGGTACTCTAGAAGTTCTAAGGTCTCTAAGAAAACTATTTTACATCAAGTCATGCTTGGTGTACATTAAAATATCTAGTCTGCTACTCCAAGTTATTTTGGCTCTGAATAACTTTCGAGAACACAGAGAGGTGAAGCCCTAAACTCAATCCATTATCTTAAGGTGAACTGGAAACTACTCTTCTTTAAAAATGTCGACGAAAGATATTTAATAATGCAGTTTGATGTATTTATGTTTTGTAGATGATATTAAAATTGCAGGCCGTGTAATTCGGTAAAACAAGAAAAAAAAACTTTCCATCTCATTGACTTAACTGTCTGGTACTTTAGAAGGTTTCTAAGAAAACTATTTTACCTAAAGTCTTGCTTGTTGGACAATAATCTTGTCTGCTACTCCAAGTTATTTTGGCTCTGAATAATTTTCAGGAATACAGAGAGGTGCAGCCTTAACCGAATTCCATTATCTTGAGGTGGACTGGAAACTACTCTTCTTTAAAATTATTGACCTAAAATATTTAATAATGCAGTTTGAAGTACTTGTGCTTTGTAGATGACATTGAAAGTGCAGGCCATGTAATTCGGTAAAACAAGAATAAACGTTTTTCTCCCACTGACTTTATTGCTTGGTACAGAAAGAACAAGGCAAGGTGAACCTGGTAGAAGGTTTCTGAAAAAACTATTTCTTGTTAAGTCTCATATTTGGTGAACAAAAAACAGATTTCTTGTCTGCTACCCAAAGTTATTTTCGTACTGAATAATTTTCGGGTATGCAGAAAAAAAAATCTTGTCTGCTACTCCAAGTTATTTTTTCTCTGAATAATTTTAAGGTATACAGAGAGGTCCAGTCCTAATCCAATTCCATTATCTTAAGGTGAGCAGCAAACTACTCTTTTTCTTTAAAAATTTTGACCAAAGATATTTATTAATTCACTTTCACGTATTTATGTTTTGTAGATGATATTAAAATTGCAGGCCGTGTAATTCTGTAAAACAACAATAATAAAATATTCCCATCACATTGACTTAATTGCCTGGTACGCTAGAAGGTTTGTAAGAAAACTATTTTACGTTAAGTCATGCTTGGTGGACAGTAAAAAAAATCATGTCTGTAACTTCAAGTTATTTTGGCTCTGAATAATTTTGTGAATACAGAGAGATGAAGCCCTAAACGAATTCCATTATCTTGAGGTGGACTGGAAACTACTCTTTAAAATTTTTGACCAAAGGTATTTAATAATGCAGTTTGATGTATTTATGATTTTTAGATAATATTAAAATTTCAGTCCGTGTAATTCTGTAAAATAACTAGAATAAAATCTTTCCATTCCACTGACTTAATTGCCTGGTACTCCAGGAGTTTTCTGAAAAAACTATTTCTTATAAGTCATGCTTCGTAGACAAAAAGAAATCTTGTCTGCTACTCCAAATTATTTTGCCTCTGAATAGTTTTCAGGAATACAGAGAGGTGCAGCACTAAAACCATTCCATTGCCTTAAAATGGACTGAAAACGACTCTTCTTTAAAAATTTTGACCAAAGATATTTAATAATGCAGTTTGATGTATTTATGCTTCGTAGATTATATTAAAATTGGAGGCCGTGTAATTCAATAAAACAAGAAAAAAAACTTTCCATCTCATTGACTTAATTGTCTGGTACTTTAGAAATTTTGTAAGAAAACTATTTTACCTTAAATCATGCTTGGTGGACAATAATCTTGTCTGCTACTCCAAGTTATTTTGGCTCTGAATAATTTTCTGAATACAGAGAGGTGAAGCTCTAAACAAATTACTTTATCTTAAGGTGGACTAGAAACTACTCTTCTTTAAAATTTTTGACCAAAGATATTTAATATTGCAGTTTGATGTATTTGTGCTTTGTAGATGACATTGAAATTTCAGGCCGTGTAATTAGGAAAAACAACGAGAATAAAACTTTTCATATCTTTCACTTAATTGCCAGGTATTCTAGAAGTTCTATGGTTTCTAATAAAACTATTTTAAGTCAAGTCATGCTTGGTGGACAGTAAAAAATCTGGTCTGCTACTCCAAGTTATTTTGGCTCTGAATAACTTTCGAGAACACAGAGACGTGCAGCCCTAAACCCATTCCATTATCTTAAGTTGAACTGGAAACTACTCTTCTTTAAAAATGTTGACCAAAGATATGCAGTTTGATGTATTTATGTTTTGTAGATGATATTAAAATTGCAGGCCGTGTAATTCGATAAAACAGTGAAAAAACTTTTCATCTCATTGACTTAATTGTCTGGTACTTTAGAAGATTTCTAAGAAAACTATTTTGCGTCAGTCATGCTTGGTGGACAATAATCTTGTCTGCTACTCCAAGTTATTTTGAATCTGAATAACTTTCGAGAACACAGAGAGGTGCAGCTCTAAACCTCTTCCATTATCCTAAGGATAACTGGAAACTACTCATCTTTAAAAATTTTGGCCTAAGACATTTAATAATGCAGTTTGATGTATTTGTGCTCTTTAGATGATATTAAAATTTCAGGTCATGTAATTCTGTAAAACAACAATAATAAAATACTTCCATCCCATGGACTTAATGGCCTGGTACTCTAGAAGTTGTATGAAAAAACTATTTCTTATTAAGTCATGCTTGATAGACAAAAAGAAATATTGTCTGCTATTCCAAGTTATTTTGGCTTTGAATAACTTTCGAGAACACAGAGGGGTGCAGCCTTAAACCGATTCCATTATCTTATGGTGAACTGGAAACTACTCTTCTTTAAATATTTTTACCAAAGGTATTTAATAATGCAGTTTTATGTATTTATACTTTGTAAAATGATATTAAAATTGCAGGACGTGCAATTCAGAAAAACAACAAGAATAAAATATTTCCACTTCATTGACTTAATTGCCTGGTACTCTAGAAGGTTTCTGAGAAAATTATTTAACGTTAAGTCTCATGCTTGGTGGACAAAAAACAAATTTCTCGTCTGCTACCCCAAGTTATTTTGGTTCTGAATAATTTTCGGGTATGCAGAGAGGTGCAGCCATAAATCCATTCCTGAGGGAAAATAAGCAAACTCAGTTAAAGAGAGTCATCTATCACGGAGGAGCAGTCAGTTTACCCTATTTATAGGGACACGTGGAATGCGAAAAATATGAAGAAACTTAGAAAATAAAAATAGTTCCGAAGAACTCAATTTCTACTTTTTTCTTCAGTTGTCACAGGACTTGAAAAGAAAATGCATGCATTAACCTTGAAAAAAAAAAGGAGATAGTTTTTTCTCTTTCTCGTGTGTTATTTCTACGCGTGCGAGCGCTGTCTTCATCACGTGAACGCAACAGAAAAAGAAAATGGAAAAAAATAATACTTTGCTGAACCGTTTAAAATATGAGTTCTGTTCTGGTTCGTTTACTGGCAGCTATTACCGAAGTTCCATCCAGTGAATTATTATTTTTCTAAACTGTCTATTTTTTTTCTTTAAACTTTTAAGTGATTCGTTCTACAGAACTAGA
>CM063498.1:79903008-79918008 GCA_032207245.1 Pardosa pseudoannulata
CATGCAAACACTTTTCGATTACAGAGTTGTAGCCCACAGCGAGATGACGCGGAGAAAACTCCCAAGAGAGAGCAGCTTAGTCATCGATGCTAAAAATCAGAGAGGAATTTAGATGACTGAAAAATTGAACTGGGAAATGTGGCGAGTAAACAAAAAATTAGCATTTATTTCAGAGTTAGTTGTGGAAAATGGGTTGCAAGAATTTCATAAGCAGCGTACACGCCTTTAACCCTTTAAAGTTCAACAAAATAAATTCATAGGAATTTAATGTAATTTTTTTATAAATGTTATACCTTGTATATGTAAACCATATAAAATTTTTTTATATTCCTTAGAAGGGTTTGTCTTAGAGGATACCAAATTAGGGTTTGAGAAGTGGTTTAACTGACTAACCCCTTCCCTTGTACAGCTTGAACATTATGCCTTTTTAAAAGTTTAACTATACTGGAAGAACAATAAATGATAATCCTTAAACTGGTATAATAAATAAATAGCTTAACAACTTAAAAGTGTTGTTTGTACAGATACTTTTATTTGAGGTCATAAGTAAGATAAATTGAGTCTGACTTCTCAAGTACAGAAAGTTTAAATACATATATTTCAATAGAAAAAGAAATAAATAAGTTAAACGTAGAACTATCATCTGTTATATATTTAAAATATCAAAAATATAATATGTATAAAGTGTATAATATGTACATATAAAATGTATAAAATATGTAAAATATATAAAATATGTAATGTATTTTTAATATATAAAATGTATAATATGTATATATAAATATATATACATACATACATTATATATATATATATACATATATATATATATATATACATACATACGTTATATATATATATATATATATATATATATATATATATATATATATATATATATATATATATATATATATATATATACATACATATATATATATATATATATATATATATATATATATATATATATATATATATATATATATATATATACATACATATATATATATATATATATATATATATATATATATATATATATATATATATATATATATATATATATATATATATATATATATATATATATATATATATATATATATATATATATATATATATATATATATATATATAATCGAAAACTCATCCATGTCTCCAAAAAAAATTTTAAAAATTTTTTTAATTGCAAAAGCTCTTGATTCTACAACATTGGCTTACATATATCACAGATGTATGAGATTGGAGCCATAAATAATTATAAAAAGATAAAGTAAAATAATCCAAAAAGTAAAGTTTAAAAAAAAAAATATGTTTAATAGGTGGTTATGCTACGAAACCACTGTCCGCTAAAGAGTTAAATAAGATATTAACGGCTGGAAATATAAATTCTATAAATAGGCTAGAAAGATGGATATTCATAATCGCCAGATCAGAGGACTGAAGAAACAGTCTTATTTATAATACAATTAACTTTGGTTTAGTCACGAGTCGAGTGAGCATGCTAATCAATATTCTTTATAGAATGCCTAGCAAATATCCCGGATAATTCTGCGCGGAATTGTTCTCATAGGAGTGACTGGTTGAGTTAGCTATCTGTCCCTCTATTGCATACAAAAGAAGCCAAATTCAAGGCCAAGGCCGAAGTCATAAATCAAAGTCATTGCTATGGCAACATACCGCTTCAGGAAACGAAAGGCGGACGTTAATTGCTTAACAATAAACAACAGTGCTTAAAGGGGTGTTGCCGGACCAAGCGATAATATCTGAGGAATCTTTTTTGTGAATCATTTTTTTTATCGTAATTCATCAACAGTGATCAACCACCAGTTTAATTTATTCTTTAAAACATTTAAAAATGTAAATTTCTATACAATGTTATTTTATATTTATTTTTCAGCAATTTTTTTTAGCCAGAGAGGATAACCCGTTAAATCACAGTTTTTTTTAAATGGCCGGTCAAAAAAATCAAATTTTTTTAATGTAAAAAACACAATTTAGAACGTTGTCTTGCCAAGAAAATTACAAAAATACAAAAATAATGAAAATTTTTATTGCAATTTTGGTTTTTTACAACATTGCAGAAAATAGTAGACTATTGTAACATTTGACTATTACTACACAAGGAACAAATAAGTCGTAAGTGATAAGTAGAAAAACAATATTTACTTTATACTTGAATAAGTGAGTGTTATAGCTTACAATCCCATGTAAATGATGAATATCAATAATACGATTGTTTTTTTTTTTTTTGCTTTTTTTCACATTGTTATTTTCAATTCATTAGAGTGTGAAAAATTATAGTAACATAAAGTACAATGCGGCTCGAATTATATCGAGTGTACACAGTTTGGCCAGTTTAGCGCGCCGGAGTTAACTCTAGCTTGCACGTTAATGGGTTAGTCGATAAGTAGATGGAATTTTTGAAAGAATCATATAAACTCTTTGTGCTGGAGTGATGCTGGGAAAAAAATTTGTATTTTTAAAAATTAATTTGAATTGAAGTTAAATTATTAAAAAATAGCCTGCAAATCAGGAACATTTTATGCACAATTACAAGATAAAACGAAGATGGAATATTTATTATTAGCAGTAGTTTGTATTTTTTGAAATTAATTCTCCTGTATTAAATAAATTATTTAAATGATTATTATTATTATTATTAAGGATGTAACGAATTCTCGACCACTCATTTCTTAACCATTAATTTGACAGGATGTTTTTTCAAATATTTTTTAATTTCTGTTATTTTCCCATTTCTGTATAGACGTTAGGATCTCTGTAAAAAAAAAAAATATATATATCATTTTCCATTTTTGAGATAATTAATATCCGCTGTGGCGAACACTGACAATTATGTTATATAAAAGTTATAAATATACATGTCCGGTGTAGCGGCCAGACTTAGCCAAATTAAGGGTTAAAAAAAAAGAATAGTCATGCTTAATCCTGGAGAGCTTTCTGTTCTGTCTTGCGGTGAAATCAGTGTAACGAAATTTTCAAACGCAAACCAGAAGTATAACACTTTTTTCTCATAGTTTAACATGAAGTTGTATGAATTCAAAATGGCACGCACTCTACAGACTTCTCTAATCTCACAATACCGTTTGGTATTGCGGGACCCAATCGATACCGTTTGGTACCAGAAGTTGATGACTAAAATCATGTAAGATTTTCTAAAATATAGGTTTTATATTATTTCTAAAATATATTTTTTATATTATTTCTAAAATATAGGTTTTACATTATAGGCTTTATATTAAAAGTAAACTTGAATTTACAGGATTTTTTTTTCTACAAATTGGACTTTATCGGGTTAACTGATATAATATTTACCGGTCCACGATAGATAGCATAAAAACAATATTTCAATGTTTAATAATCTGGAGACAATAGTCTAATGCTGTACAAAAATTAGAATAGGCAATATTCATTAGAAATTCCTAATAGTTAACTTAAAATTGTACACACGGTTGAACAGTCCAACATCCATTTAACGGATTCAATATTGCGAACTTTTCCACGTTACTTTCCGAGTAATTTTCTACGTAAAATAATCTATAAATAGCAAATTGCATTCTGTATGTAACAAACTTTTTGCTGTGATCAAAATTTGTTTTTCTCTCGGTTTCTAAAAATATTTCTGGACATTTCAAACGTATATATTCTGTTAATATATAAAAATTACTATTTATAATGAAGACAACATTCTCTTGAAAATTATTTACTCAAAATTAAGTAAATTTCTTGACAGTGTTTTGATTTATTCTTGTATTCCTTGCAGTTCTCTTTTTGACACGTGACATAAATTAAAAGTAAAAAATAGTATGTTTAATTACATTTTTTAATATTAATTAGTGTTTCTGAATTTATAATTTGTTTTATGTACTTTTCATTTAATGAATTTTCCATATCGCGAACTTTTTTCGAGAATTAGCGACTTCGCTTAATAGAGATTCGACTGTATTTCACTTTGAACATGGGAGAATAATGGAGGGAATGAATAGACTGATGATCATTTTCTGCTCTGTCTCGTGGGGATATTAGTTTAACGAAATCTTCAAACGCAAACCACCTAGGAGTGAACAATCTTTCTCATAGGTTTACATGGAGTTAGATTAATCCAAAATGGCGAACACCATATACACAACTTTGATCCCGCAAGCACTACTATTACAGCTTGGTACCAGCAGTTGACATTACAGTAAACTGTAATTTGCACGAATTTTTTTTTCTCTCAGATTGAACTTTATCGGGTTAACGGATATGATCTTTACCGGTCCAAGATATATCGCAGAAAAACAATATTTTAATGTTTAAATAATCTGGAGACAATAATCTAATGTTGTACAAAAATTAGAATAGGTAATATTCATTAGAAACTCCTAATAGTTAGATTAAAAATTGTTCACGTGCTTATACAGCTCAACATCTATTTAACGGATTCTATATTGTGAACTCTTCTGCGAATTTCTACGGAAAATAACATACAAAAAGCAAATTGCATTCAGTATGTAACGATCTTTTTGCTGTGGTCCTAATTTGTTTTTGTCTTGGTCTCTTAAAATACTTCTGGACATTGCAATCGTACGTATATTGTTAACATATCAAAATTACTAGTTATAATGAAGACAATATTCTCATGAAAATTATTTACTGAAAATTAAGTAAATTTTGTGACAGTGTTTTAATTTATTCTTGTATTCCTTGCAGTTCTCTTTTTGCTACGTGACATAAATTAAAAGGAAAAATAGTGTATTTAATTCCTTTTTTAGCATTATTCAATGTTTCTGCATTTATAATATGTTTTATGTACTTTTATTTAATGAATTTTCCACATCGCGAACATTTTTCGGGATTTAGCGACTTTGCTAAATAGAGATCCGACTGTATTTCACTTTGAACCTGGGAGCGGACTAAAAGGAATGAATATATTGATAATTTTCTGCTCTGTCTCGTGAGGAAATTAGTTTAACGACATCTTCAAAAGCAAACCACCCAGGAGTGAACAGTCTTTCTGATAGGTTTACATGGAGTTAGATTAAGGTATCCGTCTAGGTTCGGAGAACTATTTTCTTTAAACGTAGAAACTGGTTCATGTTTTTACATTTTTAGATTTATTTTTTATATTATCATAGAGAATTGCACTTAAAATATTTATTCCTGGAAAAGGTTTTATAAACTTTCTAATAAATGAAGAAAATTTAGTAAAAAAATCGGGTTTTTTCAAAAGGTCTAATTTTTTAATAAATTGAATTCTGTCAATATTTTTTTATGCAACACATTTCTTATACACTGGACTAGTGAATCACCTAAAATCTTTGCTTAATTTACATTTGGTAAAAAATATTGGCCCTTCAAAATCATACACATTGAATTTTTAACGAATTTTCATTACCTTTATATCGAACTATGACTAAAAATGCTTTTTAAAAGGCTTTAAATTCATACAACTTCCGGTTCCGAAGTCGCTACTTCCATTTTGTTTTGACTGCTGTCACTGATGTTTAAACCATATTGTACCACACAAACTAAATATTTCTGTAAGTTATTTAAACTTAATCCATATCACTAATATGGTGTAACTAAGTATATAAAATCAAAATTTTGAAAAAATGTTTTTAATTTTTTATGTAATTGGCTGTCCTATAAATAGGACAACGATCCATTACACTACTAAAACTTAACAAATATCACTTACATTGCATTAGGCTGATTCATAGATAAAATTTGGGGAAACAGTCAAAAAGAAGTCCAATATTACATTTTAAGTATACTGTTGTAGGTTTTCTCTTGCGGTTATTGAACTGGTAGTAAGTGAGTAAGTTTATCTTGCAAAAAATCTCCAGTTTTCTGAATAAAATAGACATCTAGTTACCCCTTGTTGTGTCCAGGAGTGTGAACAGGAGTTTGAACTGGTTTTCATTGAAAGATAAGAAAAGAATATGCGTTATCAATGCAATATCGAATGAGTAGAAAAATAATCAGGATTAGACCGTTGTCTTTAGGGTACCTTTTTTAGGGTACCTTTTTTTAAATACAAAATACACGTGTAAAATATATTTTTCCGCAAAAACTTTCAGCTACATTATTAGCTCTGTTTTAAAACTAAAAGTAACCTCCACAATGTTTAAATAATAATAATAATGATAAATATAAAAAAAAGATTAAAAAAGGACAATTTTTATGAGGTTACTGAAAATAAATTTTACAATACAATATAATTTGATTTCTCATTTTTTTGTTACTATGCTAAAGTGTGTCTATTTCAAAGGTGTTTGAATAGAATCCACTCAGAAAATATTTATAACTTTATAACTAAATGAAATTTTATTTGCTGTCCTGATTATAGGACAGCGGTCCAATATGGGTTAAACAGCTGTAACGTATCTTTTAAATGCCGTAGAGACAAAACAAAAACAGATTTAGAAGCCTAAAAGTTGAAATCTTACAACAGAGAAATTAAAAAAAAATATGATTTTTGGCAAAAAATGACGTTTTTAATGTAGAAGGATACCTTAATCCAAAATGGCGGGCACCCCCCACACAACTTTAATCTCGCAAGCCCTACCAATACCGTTTGTTACCAGAAGTTGATGACTTAACTCAATTAATATTTTCTTAAATATAAGTTTATATTATCCTACGATAATCAGTAAGGAAATAAAGATACATTACAGTAAACTGTAATTTGCAGGAAATTTTTTTCTCTCAGATTGCACTTTTTCGGGTTAACGGATATGATCTTTACCGGTCTAAGATAGATGGCAGAAAAACCATATTTTAATGTTTAAATAATCTGGAGACAATAATCTAATATTATACAAAAATTAGAATAGGTAATATTCATTAGAAACTCCAATAGTTAGATTAAAAATTGTTCACGTGCTTATACAGTTCAACATCTATTTAACGCATTCTATATTGCGAACTCTTCCGTGATTTTCTACATAAAATAATCTACAAATAGCGAATTGCATTCTGTATGTAACGAACTTTTTGCCTTGATGTAAATTAGTTTTTCTCTTGGTTTCTTAAAACATTAAAACGTATGAATTCTGTTGAAATATAAGAATTACTAGATATAGTGAAAACATTAATCTCATGAAAATTATTTACTGAATATTAGGTAAATTCCGGGACAGTGTTTTGCTTTATTCTTGTATTCCTTGCAGTTCTCTTTTTCATGCTTAACATAAATAAAAATGAAAAATAGTGTGTTCAATTACTTTTTTAATGTTATTTAATTCTTCTGAGTTAATAATCTGTTTTATGTACTTTCTATTTAATAAATTTTCCCTATTTTTTCGGGATTTAGCGACTTTGCTTAATAGAGATCCGACTGTATTTCACTTTGAACCTCGGAGCGGACTGGAGGGAATGAATATATTGATGATATCATCACGCCGGCTTTTCCTCTAGGCTCTTCTTTCAACCCCTTTTTCCCCTGTTGTATCTAACATGCAAATGAGACACACCGAAACAAGGCCAAGGTCATACTATTAATCATTCGTTACCATGGCAACGCACATCGAACCGAATACTGGGAAGTCGCAACGGAAAGAATTCCTGTTTAAAACGAGATTTCATAAATTAGTTCAGAAATCGAATATTTTTTCGTCGCCATTTGTGAAGAGGGGAATGTAACCTGAAATGCCTTATTTTGTGTATTGACAAGGAAATGTTCATAAATTTATAGGAGAGCACGGACGCCGTTTAACGGGAGGGTGTATACCAGCTTTAAAGTATCTGGGACCGGAAGTTAGGGGAGGGGGGCAGGAATGAAGCCTTGAAGATGGTTTACAAAACTTTAATTTCATATCGTCACATTTGTATATCGTCCACAAAAATTGCTTAAAATATTTACTTTTATCCATCTGTCAAGCTCTCAAACCAAATATAAGATACAGGCCCATCTATGACTCGCAAGCCTGAGATTCATGTTTATGTCTCCCGCAATGTCATATTTTCCAAATTCTAATTTTGCCGAACAATGGCGGAATGGTAGAGCGCTGCTTTTCGGAACCGGAGTTCGCGGGTTCGAATCCCGCTGCTGGCATGGATGTTTGCAGCCGTTCGGAATCGGCTTTAAGATGTAGGTTCCGGTTTCACTAACCCTCTTGTGCAAAACAGTAGACCGTAGCGCTTTAAACCAAATTCTCAATTAATTTATAAATAAATGTAATTTTCTTTAATTTTATTATTTTTAAGCTTATTTCCATATATTCAACTTTTTATTTTTTACTTTAATTTCTGATTTTTAAATGCTAAAAATGTAAATTTCACGGATATTGTAAGGATATCTCTGGCCGCAAAAATATGTGTTTTGTTTCTATCCCTAAACTTTCTACACTTTAGTTTTGTGTCATGAACTCACGAATCTACCTCTATACCCCCTCTTTCCTCTTTTAGTTGTTTTATTTTTCTGCTCGTTGTTATTTTATGCTTACTGTTAGAGGTTCTGCTCGTTGTTATGTTATGCTCACTGGATGAGAGGGCTCGTCCCAGGAAATATAATTGACCTACCATCCTGAAGGTCCTGAAGGTCAAACCAAATATGAAAGGATTACTTGCTACCCCAAATATTAACCAACTTGCCAATGTTTCGTACACCCATGTTATTGTAGAGAACTCTTTTATTAAGCTCTTATAATCTTCCTTTACATAAATATATGTATGTAAGGAAAAGTAAACTAGATCAGGAAACTAATCCAAGCATTTCATATAAATCCTTAAGACACCCCGAGAAAATTCTCAGGGGTTTTTAAACCTTAAATCAAGGACAAAAATTCCCGCATCCTTTTACTTTTTCCTTTTTAACCCCTAATCTAAATTGACCTCTGGGGCTACAGTTTACGCCCTCAGAGAAGTGGTCTGACCAGTTACAACTCTACATTGCCCTAGCGGACAAATTAGGAAATTTCCAAACAAAAAGGAGATAAATGCTATCGGAGGCGGATTTTCCTAGAGATTTTTCCACACATTTTAAATGAAATGTTGACCGAGGTGTTGAGGGCCTTTTTACTTCTAACTTCATTATAGCTAATGGAATGTGGCCGTAACGCCAAAGAGGGAGTACTTATTTTCGGAATGAAAATAAAAGATTTTGGCTACGACTACTTTATGATTAATGGAATTGGCGACGAACTGAATATGTGACATATATATACACATTTATACATATATATATATATATATATATATATATATATATATATATATATATAATATATATATATATATATATATATATATATATATATATATATATAAATATAATATATATATATATATATATATATATATATATATATATATATAGATATATATATATATATGTATAATATAAGATCGGGAAACTAATGTAGGCATTTTGTATAAAACCCTAAGACATCCTGAGGAAATTCTCAGGGGTTTTCAAATCTTAAGTCAAGGGAAGAGAAGTAGTCTGACCAATTATAAGTCTACAATGCCCTGGCGGACAATTTATTAAATTCCCAAACAGAAAGGAGATGCACGCTGTCGGAGGCAGATTTTCCTAGAGATATTCTCAGATATACCCAGGTGTTATGGGTCTTTTACTTATAAATTCAGACTAGCTGACGCCTCTGTTGTTCTGTCTCTATAATGAAGTATGAACCCGTACTCCAACATTCTGTTAAAAAAGGTCTTTAACTAAAATGGTGTCATTCTTATGGGCCATGATTGCATCCACCTATCTTGAAGTCCATCCTATTACATATAAATATATATACTTGCTCACTCATAGGTATGTGTGTTTGTAGAATGGAAAGATAATGTAAGAAAATACGAAATAAAAACTGTAAGTCAGGTTACAAAATTAGCTTCTTTTGTCATCATTAAATAAAAAAATTCCATATTTTATAAAACACTTGTATACTTTATAAAACACTTCGTAAAACTAAAATAATATTAGATGTTCAGAGAAATAAAAAACATGAACAAAAATTTGAAGAATGAAGAATAATTGAAGTATAAATACTGAAATAAAAAAAGGAGAAAACAGTAGCAAGATGTTGATTGTACGTCTGTTCACGAAAGTGTTTGCTCCTTTATATAGCTGGATAAAATAAAATTTCGGACATAAGTTCGAAATTTTTATATGGAGGATCGCGCATTCTTATGTATAACTGAATATTTGTATTAGCAAGTAATTTATTACATTGGCAGCATAAAAATTTCACCGGAGACGAGAAGTACTTCATTCATATATTCGTCGTTCGAATAATTTGTATAAATAGAACTTTACTTTCGTATTAATACAATTTCGGACTTTTCTGATGCCACGATATTGATTCCAAGAAGTATCTTTGCCCAGCATGGCCGGGTAAATAAATTAATAGGATATTATCGCGAATAAGATTTTTAATTATACATTTCATGAGAAATTTTTATGCGACTGGTTGATACAGGAAAAATAATCCAATTTAATAGACTATAGTTACACTCTATTCTCAAATCAAAAGCGGCTTTGAAAAATTTAAAAAAGCGAAGAAAACTTCGGACTCTCAAAGACTATTTTTTACACATTTCCTTTTCTCCTAGTTGTTTTAAGATGCAAAGAACTACAATTGGAAATTTTAGCGTTCTAAGCAGAAAAAAACCATTGAACATATACCTTTTCACAGCTCTCGCTGCTCTTAATACCTATTCAATTAGATGCCAAGGATCTTAAAATTTTGAATACAACACATTTAGAGCAACAGAAGCCGAAAAGAAAATTCTAAATATATATGCATTCAGTCAGTAACTGTGCATTATATTTTTGCAATATAAACGTTCTCTGAGCATGCACATTGATCCTTAATCTCATGCTGTATTCTTTGAATCGACTGTTTTCTATCTCTTCTTTAGAGTAAAGACATAACGGTAAATTGCTCCCTACAGCGGCATTTCACCCAGTTCTTTACTATTTCTCATTTATGGAAATTCTGACTACAGCGGCGTTGCTCCCAAACTATCATTATAGACCATTGTTAATTATTGTTAATTGTTGCTCTTGTGTGTCTGAAATAAATGATTGGAGAGAAAATGGTCCACTGGTATATGCTAAATTTTAACTGCAACCACATCCTAATTTAGTTAAACAGTGGACTTTCCATTACTCATTCCTATCACCTTGAACATAGTGGACCTTCCAGTACGTAGACCTATCAGCTTGAAAGCATGTAATGTTTCTAAGACAATTCTCTCTCTTTCATTTTAGACAAAAATGTGAGTATACTTATTGCATCTGATGTGTGTCTTTCATCCCATTCCTAATCAGCAGAACCAACGATTCTTCCTGCATCTTAAAAATAAAAGTAGCCAAGCTGTCGATCGATTGGCATTGTTTATTCCGAGCTTCCGCAGGAAAGCTAACTTATCCAGCCGAGCTTCTGTTTCACAGTCGATTTCATTTACAAACATGGCCATGTGCTTTGGACATATTTCGAACGTCACAAATCATCCAGTTCTGAATCAAGGCCAAGGCCGAACCAAAAAATCGTTATCCGTTGCTATGGTTACTCGGCGAAAGAGAGACAGAGAGAGATGCCTAGGAAAAAGACAGACGGAAACAAACGGATTGGGCGACATGATGGGATTGTTTACATTCATGGGAATGAAAGAGTAGCAAGAACTTAAATTACGTGTTTAGTATTGAGGCTTAGTAAAAGTTTTTGAAGAATAAGACTTTAAGTTTTAAGCCATAATTGTCTATCGTTCTTATATGAGTAGTTCACAACCAACGTGAAGCAGTCTATTTCACTAATGGAGAAAAATTGGGTCCTACAGTGTTTTTGTCACCATTAAATCCTGGATGTCTCCATTAATTTTTGAAAATTCTTATAAACGAGGGTATTTTTTGCTATAAGTATGTGCATACACATAAAATAACAAGTTATTAATTTTATTTTCTAAAATCAAACATGGATTTTGTTCACTCTGGTTGCACTCTTTATGAGTACTTTTCTTTGTTCTATTAACCAAAAGTTTATTAGATTGTGTAGTATGAATTCTACTTGTAAAGTTCTGTCTGTAGGATATTTTTTTCAGTTAATTAAAAAAATTATGTCCGTCATTATTGATTAATTTTCGTGTACCACCTACTAACAACTTACGTACCACACAGTGGCGTGCGGTAGGTTTTCAAGCAGGGTGTGCAAATAACAATAAATATTTAATTATTTTCCAATAAATATTTAATTATTGAGACATCTGAGTTCTCCATTCTGAAACGGGTTATTTATTATGAATATAAATTTAAAGATTACAATAAATAAAATATTTACCTACGAGTAGTCGAGGTATAACTATAAAAACAGCTAAACTTATGACAATTCTACAAGTACTGAAGCAAAAATCATGTCTTTTGTTGTATGGTGTCATATCGGCGTCGAAAAAGCAACTCTTCGGTCTTCCACGAAAAACTTAATGTTCAGCAAACGTAGCACCACATGGCGCCCGCCTCTGCAGTGCCTCATCCAGATGCTCATTGGTGCCGACAAACTGAACGTCTATTCCACGTGCAGAGGATTTCACTGCACGCTGGCCCAATAGAGCGAACTGTTTCTTTTTCTGTCAGTGGATTAAATTATATTTACTAATTGTTTTTGACATTCGGAAATCATATATTCTGTGAAAAACATCTTGATAATTTTTAAAAACAAAACCAGGGATATGGTGTTACAGATATAACTTATATACTGTCTGTAAGACACAATGAATGGTAAAATTTGGACTGTTCTGTTAAAATTCGTTTCTTTAAAACAAAACAACATTGTTTTTCAGCGAATTATTTCAATAAATATAATACATTACCGAAATTACTTTAACCCACTAAAACATTTCACTTTATATTGATGAAATACTTCTTTTATATTTCCATAAAAACAAAATCTTACAATATATATGTTTAAACATTAACCGTCTGCAAAATCGTATGGCCAGTTAATCAGTTAAAAAACAAAAATCGCTTCAGCACGTAAGTCCCCGATCTAATACAACGCTTAATAAACCGTACCTTCGGATGATTCTGAATGCCAAGTGCAGGAAAAATAGCTGCACTTGCCTCAATGCCATAGTATGCTATTCTTCTCCAGTAGTCCATACATATAAAGCGAGATTTTCAATTTAGTGCGCAGTGAATACACGTCAGAACTTCGTATGTTCGTTTGCGCGCTACGTGGTGCAGTACGTAGTACCGCACCAACTGCGGGAATACAAGCAAGGAAATCAACAAAATATTTGAATATATTATAAATAGTATTTATTATATACCATATAAAGATAGGTAGACATAGGTGCAGAAAATTATTGTTCCTCATAATTTTGCCAGGGTGTGCAGTGCACACCCTGCACATATGGACCGCACGCCACTGGTACCACAGGTTGGGAAACGCTGGTCTGGAGGGATGCAAACTACTTCAATTGCTATTAGATATTCCAAGATTTGATATACTTTTGGTACATAAAGGATGTAATCTCACATCAGGTGAACCAAGAATATTGCCGCAATGGTATCCATAGATGAATGGTCACCACACTCGTCTCGTAATCAAGAGATCACGAGTTCGAATCCTGGTCACAACAATAATATTTAAAATCGTGTAAACATTTATTTAATTCACACATTTGTGTTCTACTTCATTTCATGTTCCAGGCGATTCTGGACCTTTCTTTAGTTTACCAGAAAAGTATCCTGTAATATTCGCTATTTCTCTGAGTTGCGCAGTAAAACGGCCATGGTTCATCTTTTTCTTCCAATGTCGTCTAATAGTAGCATTCCTTCCCAAATACCAAGTGCTTTGCCACTTAGATGAACCGGCTTCTATGAGCAAACTACACGTCCTCTCTCAAATGATAATATCTGCGCATATCTTTCGCGCACCTGAATGCGAGTCATAGTTACTATCTACCTGAGGACACAGAATTGATAAAAATTTATGACCTGGAATGGAAATTTCTCTTCTTAAATATCCTGCCAGTTGATCAGATAAGATGCGACACACGTTCATTTATTGTCCCCAAACTTTAATATTTTGTAATTCTCGTCAAAACCTGTATACATATCAATTAGTATCCAAGTGCTACAAAAGACATTGTTTATAATTAATAGTATATGTTATTCGTTTATATTATGTATATATATATATATATGTGTATGTGTGTGTTGTGTGTGTAATAATATCAATATTTAAGCCCTTGAAGTCTATCCAAAATTATCCCTTTTCCCCATTCATTATTCTAAATCTTAATTTCTCCTCTTTATATTAATCCTATTTTCCCAGATACCAAATACGAACAAGGAAATTTTCCATTTCTTCAGCCGAACTCCAAAATTTTTTCTCTGAATGATCAGCAATAATAGTTATCCTGAACGCCACACTTTGGCAGATGTCTGTAGTCAAAAGTCACTCGTGATCCAAATGCATTAAAATTTTCCTTTACTTGTTTCGTCTCAATTTCAACTTTATCAGGGAGAGATAAATTCAACCAATAAACAGACAGATGTCCACTTCTTGTCAGGGGGCAAGAGAACTGAGAGAGGTGATGTCTACATAAACAAGAAAGGGAGAAATGGAGGGAAATAAAGGCTTGAATTCAGGTCCTCTCCGATTTAACACTAATTTCTTAGAAAAAAAAACGAAAAGAAAAACGGAAACTCCTTGAAAACATGAAATTGACCATATAACCGATAACAAGAAAATAAAAGACTGTATAAGCGGTGCACTTTAACACATGTTTCCTATTAAGTTAGAGGGGACTTTAGAAAATTGACCATATAAGAGGGGTGACCTTATAAGCGAGTGACCATATAGCCGGTACCGACTGTATATTGTTTTAACTCTTGTAGAGCGGTTATGTGTGAAACCCTTAGAGAATATTATGCCATCAAAAGCATTCGTTCATTGCTAGATATTAATATCCAATAATCTCCATTATAATACAACCCTACATTCTTCACTAGACACGTTTTAAAATTTACCATTTTTG
>CM063498.1:79930508-79973008 GCA_032207245.1 Pardosa pseudoannulata
ATACATTTCTTTTGCTGAACTCGAAGATAATAACAATATCGCTCCCTATTGATTTTCTTCAGTAAATAAGCTTCTGATAAATAATGAACCAACTATGAAATAATGTCTAATGCGATTTAATAATAGGAAATATGTCAGATCCTTTCTTTAAGTAGACATAGTACCTGTTGAGACGTAAATATTCATTTTTCCCCCGATTCATCACAAAAGAAGAATTTTTAGAAAAATGAATTTTTTAAAAATTATTTAGTTTCGTAATCTAAGGAATGGATTTACAAAAATACCTTAGAAAATATCTACCAAATGAAAAATATGAAATTTACTTCCACGCTTGATAATTTTTGACAAATGTATATTAGAAACATTTTGTTATTCAAATTGAAGTAAAATATATGTATAATTGTATAAATCTAAGGTATATGGCATTTTAAATTTAATAATAGATGAAAATAGTAAAAAAAAGTGAAGATTTAAAAGTAGGCTGATCAGGCTGCAAAAATATATATAGTTCTTATGAATAATTGAGTTTCTCAGACTAGAAAAAGATAATTAGCATCTCTTTATATAAATATTAGATTCTAATTCAAAATAAAGAGTATTAGTTTGCTATTACTGTTTCATGTAACAGAACTAAATCACTTTTATAAAATTTCGACCATTTCAATAACTTAAGAAAATTCTCATTCTAAACGGTTATAATAGTCTATTTTTGATTTAATATAAATTAAAACATTTATATTAAATCAAAAATAGACTATTATAATGAAGGCTTTTCTACTCGAAAGGTACTGTATCCTCTTAAATATTTAAGAATATATAGGAAAAGGACCTGAGTTAAGGCCACTAAAATGAGAATTGTAAACTAACTTGAAAAAATAACTTGTCAGTAAAAATATTTTAAAATTAAAACATAGCATAAAGCTCTTGTGTTTTTGCTTTTGATGATTAAAAGAAACATAATTTATTTCATTAAACTCAAATACAATAAAAATATTTCGATTTATTAAATTTCCTCAGCAAATGAGCTTCTGATAAATAATGAACTAAGAGTGAAATAATGTTTAATATGATTTAATGATAGGGAATATGTAAGATTCAGTTTTTGAGGGGACATAGATACTTATATAAGCCTTTTTTGTTCGTTTGATGTCATACCAATACTATTAAAATCTGTTCAATTCTTTATCTCTGTGTATAGACTCTTCTAAAACGACCAGGAGTTTTGGTGTAAGACAGATCTACGGATTTGGAAAATTCTTTGAAATTTATTTTGCTAAGTTTTGCCTTGCTATGCATTATTAATAAATGTGTGAATTAAAACCACTGAATATCTTAATTATTTTAGTTTAAATGTGCATGTTTCTGTTTAAGTAAATTAGGGATAACAGAAGAACATGAAGTCGTGATTCTGGTACTAAAACTGGAGGAACCATCGTCACTTAGTTGAATTTCTTGCATTAATAGAGGCATTTACTGTTAATGAAAAATCAGCAGCAAAAATTCATTTAAGTGTTAACGAGAGCAAAACACAATGTATACCACCGTGAAAGATATCGGTAAATCTTAGAAACTAAAAATTACAAATTTGAACTTGCTGATAATTTCACATATCTTGGATCAAACGTGAAACCTTAGAGCGAACTGGATACCCTGATAAAAATGACTTCTCCTTTCTGCTAATCGTTGTTTTAATGTATTAAGAAATTTTCCACAATCAAAACTAGTAAAAAGAGAAAAACATTGAGTTATATAAACCCATTTTTAGACCTGTTCTCATTTATGGTTCAGAAACGTGGCAATGACAAAAACACATGAGAGTCGACTAGGAATCTTTAAGAGAACGGTTTTAAGAAAGATTCTGGGTGCAGTTAGCATTAATGGTATATGGAGGTAATAGATTCAATAACAAGCTGTATAAGTTGAATAAAGAGGGGGGTATTATTAACTATGTTAAAATGAACCACATCAAATTTGCTGGTCACATATGCAGAATGAACCCCACCCCTTTAAATTCTAGAGTCCTCAAATTCAAACCTATTGGTACCCGACATAGAGGCAAGGTCAGACTAAGGTCGGTTGATTGTATTGATGTGGACTTTAAAACACTGAGAAAGATTTGTAGGAACATCACAGCTAAGAGAAGAGTGGAATGGAAGAAGATTCTGAAGAAGACTATGACCCACAAAGGGTTGTGGAGTCAATAAAGAAGAAGATATGGAGTTGTTTGGGTGGAATTACATCACAACTAAAATTGCTTCAGTCAGAAATACTCTTGAATTTTTTCTGATACTTTCTATATACATTTCATATTAATATACAGTTTAAAATTTTTGCTTTCGCTCGCAAGTTACCCAGCGGTCAAGTCACAACAGTTACCTATAAAATTGTCTTATCAATTCTTTTAAGAAACGAACATTTGACGGAAATGGCCTAAAAATCGCTGTACAAATAAGTTTGAGAATTTCTTCGAAGAAAATTTCGTTTTATCTTCTAAACCTAACTACTACTAACTATTAACATTGAAGAATTTTATTTGCAGTTTATATAAAGATATAAATACACAGATTACTTTTCAAATGAAGCATCAAAACACATTACATTTCAAAAAGTATATAGAAAAAGCATTCAATCTTGAGTTTTGGGATCTCAAAGCTTCCCAATATATATAGGAAAAAGGCCTAAGATATTTCTTTTTTTTATTGATGATTTTTTGTAGGTTTTCTGCTTTGTCAGATTTTTGCATTTGTAGAAATCTCTAAATTTTTCTTCAGAAGATAAAATCTTTTCTGCAAAATAAGCAAATAAGCAGATCAATGAAATCATATGACGAGTAAGCGAAATTTCACCTGCGAAATCTAATTTAGACTCTTTATAAGCGGAAATAGGTTCTTGTAAAGCTGAATTCACAAATCTCATCTTATAAAATCAAGTACATTGCTGTATTCACGTTTTAAAACGTTATGAATTTTAAAGCATCTTGTTTAAACAGTTACTTTTTTCCACCCTATATGTCTGTGTGTGTATAAGTCTAATGTGGGCGTTCAGCTTGGAGAAATTTGGATGAAAACTCCATATTTTTATTCATTGAATTGTAAAAAATAAATGAAAATAAGATTCAGAGAAAATGTTTTGATATTCGTCATCTTTTTAAGGTCGATGAATCCTTAATCATTCCTCTTAATGTATTATAAATTTTATGATATTTAAATAATGTGATGCTCCGTGTAAAACTAAAGCAAATAATTTTTATAAAGTTAGACCCTTTTTAACCCTTGAGGACCAGCCCGTAAATGCTATGAGTCGACAGTTGTGAAAACCGTTGTAAATTAACGCCATCTAGTAGGTAAATATATCATTTAAAAATTAAAATAAAACGTTCAGATCTCCTATTACACATACGCGATGCTGGTCTCTCAATATCAACCGGAGATAATCGCGTGGAGGCAACGCTAGACCGATAAGAGTGAAATCACTGCGTAGCGTATACGAGACGTTGGTCGCGAAAAGGTTAATGAGCTAAAAAAAATGTGTTTGAAACAGTGCAGATTTTTTTTAGTACAGAATCAAAAATAGATTGTTTACAAGATGGCTTTTCATCTCAAAAGGTACTGTGTCCTCTTATATAGTAATAATTTGATTTTCATTTCTTACCGCATTCTTTACATGAAAATAATTAATTCTCTTATATAAAATACTAGTTGAAAAGCCTGTAAAAACAGGTAAAATATAAGCACAATAACCGAAGAGCAATGAATAAAGTAAATATATTTTTTATTCTTGCATTAATGCAATAAATCACAGAAATAAAGATTATAAACAATATTCTCGAAAACATGTGGAAATATGTAATTTAGCACTAGCAAAAATTAAAAAAAAACTGTTTTGTAAAGTAGGCTTACTAAAGTAGTTTTAATATTCGTAATCTTTTTACAGTCGATAAATCCTTATTCTTTCCACTTAGTGTATATATATTATGGTATTTAAAAAGTGTGTTGCTCCGTATACAGCTAAAGCAAATAATTTTTATAAATTTAAACCCTTTGTAATGACATAAAATGTTGCTTTTTAGACAGAGCAGAAATTTTTTCTTTGTACAGAATCAAAAATAGATTGTTTACAAGATGGTTTTCATCTCAAAAGGTACTGTGTCCTCTTATATAGTAATAATTTGATTTTCACTTCTTATCGCATTCTTTACATGAAAATAATTATTTCTCTTATATACAATACTAATATTTTCAAATCAAAGGCAACTTTTGCCTTAATACGAGTAGAGTAGGCTCAGTCGTGCTTGGTTTGACCAAGTGGCATCATAACAACAACATACATGATACTCCCGTGCTCAAATTGTTAAGCAAAATTTTAGAAAGCTGCTTCTGCATCAATATCTTGATTTACACATGCGTAAGTTAAATTTTCTAAGTTATGAGAAAATCAAGAAATAAAAAACTGTATTTAGCATTAAAAATAGTTTCATTGTAATGAAACGCATTTAAAGGAACGGATAACTCCTGAAACTGCGCAACTGTAGAATCAATTTAGAAGATTCCAGAGTCACATTTCAATCAAAATAAACCTACGCAAAATTTCTTTCGCGAACAACATACTACGTAAATTTTAGATACAGAAATGAATAAATTATTTCCGTTGCGCAATGTGACGAGAAAAATTTATTTCCCTTAAATGACTTCATTAGGCAGCTGGTGAAATGCAAGTGGACTTTTGTTTTAATTTTATGAGAAATTTGAAATGGGTTTAAAAAAACATTGTTACGCAGTGTAGCCTTTAAAAGTACTACAGATGAGCCTCATTTAAATATAGATATGAATCACTCATTTTGTTTTATCTTTCGTTTCTCCAGCAGCGTCTAGAGTAACTTTGTAGACTGTTTAACAAGTCTAAGAGATTTCACGGCCGTTCTTAGCGGAGTTTTTTGAGGAATATTTTAAGAAAGTGCTCTTGCGTCTTTTGATTTGCACAGGGCTTTTGATTTGCACATGAAATTCCAAAGTTATGAGTGAAGAAGAACTTATTTATTTTCATCTGATCTGTTCATTCTACAGCTTAGCGTAAAAAGATTATTTTTGTGATCAACATGGGTATCCAGTAGATCCTGTATATTTTAATACTCGAGGAATAATTATACCGAGGCATCTAAAAGAAGATTCCGAATTATTTCGAACGTCACCCACGTTTGAAAGGTAATTTAATAGAAGATAGAGTCACAGTGCGAAAAAAAGCATTGTATCATGATTTCGAATAGAAATCCATCAAGAAAATATTTCCACTTTACAACACAAACAAATTAATAGGGGAGACCGGGACACCTTGAGACACTTTTCAGTTAAACAATTTTATGAATTTTTTTAAAAGCTAATTAAAAAAATAAGTATGCATCCATATAGTGTCATCATATCTGCTTCTTATAAACATTAAATCTACTTAATATCTCATTTAGTTAAAGAGTAATAAAAGAAATAAAATACCTTTCCAATGTCCCAACCTGTCCCACTGTATGGGGTAGGTTGGGACACTAAATAACAAAAACAAAATAGTGTTCAAATTATTTTTATTAACTGCTATAAAAGAGAAATGGCTGAAAATTGTTCAAGTTAATACATTTTTTTAACAAATCTCATATTTGATGCCAGTTTAGCATGTCTTTTCATGAAGCCAAGGTACCAAACTACACCAGCTTTTTCTGCCCGAATCCAATTTGGCAAAATATTTTTATTAGAAGCTAGAGCAAACTGAAATGCAAGAGTTTTAACTTCACTTATTTATAGCCCATAGTGAAGTTTTGAAGCCTGTAATAAATGACTAACATTATCTTTTCTTCCTCACTAAAAATTTGGCGACTTTTTATATTCAACTGGTATTTAAAGCCTTTTGTGGATTCAGATTTGCTTTTGAATTTAAGTATATGGCGGCTAAGGGTACTTTTGCTTACACAAAAGGTACTTGCTGCTTCTCTTACAGACAACACACCAGCCAGAACTTTTTCTGCAGCTGATTCAAGCATGTTAGCATTTGCAGCAGAATACTTCCTGTTTTTTCTTGTTGTTCTCACCATTTTTTCTGAAAAAAAAGGTTAATAAATTAATATTTTGACATGTTAAATCATCAATTAAAAATTTGGCACCAAAATATTAATTATTTTTGCTTGAATTGATATTTGTTTACACTTTTTAAAGTGTCCCAAGGTGCCCCATCTATGTGTGTCCCAACCTGCCCCATTTTACATAGTATCTTTTGGTAACTATTATATAGTTAGGTTTAACAATACAGTTTATTTATTAGTATAAAAATAATAATAAATGAATTTTCGTTTAGAACTATACACTTTTTTTTAAATATTTAAATTTTTTTTAAAAAAATTAATTTTTAAAATGCACATTGATGTAATTTTGGGTCATTCAAAACAAAGAAAATGAAATTGTTCCTTACCTATAAGCATTATCTTCATCAAAATTCTTTGAGAAGTGAAGAGTAATGTCATCTATCAATACACATGAGCACTAATTCCTGGTTGCAAATTAAAGATTGAAAATAAAGGTGTCCTAAGGTGGGCTATGTCCCAAGGTGCCCCACTCTCCCCTATTTATTAAACATAGAATGATAACCAGTATTATAAAGCCTGGCTTGCTTTAATAAGTGAGCCATATGCACGTTAACATGTTGCAAGAAAGGGTTCAGTGATGGCACTGAGTTACAGAAAAAATATTATACTTAATGTAAAACGGTGTTCTCTGGCGACTTTTCATAAACGTGAGAGGTAAATTCATTTACAGGAGCACTTCACCACAACAATGACTTTACAAAGGTTTGCTTAAAAGCAAGATTTTTGCTTTTTAAGGACTTACCACACGTCAACATGTACTCGTTAGTTTATGACACCTTTAACTGGTGAAGAATGTGCAGATTTCTAGTGTTAAATAATATTTATTAAACATAGAAGGATACCCGTATTTTATAGCCTGGCGTGCTTTTAATAAGTGCACAATATGCACGTTAAAATGTTGAAAGAAAGGATTCAGTGGTTGCTTTGAGTTACAGAAACTTTATTATACTTATTATAAAACGGTGCCCTCTGGCGACTTTTCATGCACGTTAGAAGTAAATTCAGTTACAGGTAGCCCTTCACCTCCACAATTATAAGCTTACAAAGGGCTATTTAAAAGAAAGATATTTGCTGTTGACACAACGTCAACATGTGCGCGTTAGTTTATGATACCTCCAACTTGTAAAGAATGTTTAGATTTCTAGTGTTACAGCGAAAAACATTTAACCTATTTAATTTAGTTCAGGCTAACTTGTCATTAAACATTTAATCATTGAGAAATCTTCGCTGAACCTCCCACGAAAATCACAGTTTAAAGTTACAAGAGAAATCCGAGAATTCTTCAGCAGGTAAAGGGAATCTAAACTGAATCTGCTGCTTTTTCAACATATGTTGACGTATGATAAGACACTGTGGTAATATAAACAACTTATTATTATTGCAGCAGTGAATCCATACTTTACCGTATGAGAGAGTAGACAATATGGATTTTACAAATTAAAGACATATTATTAGGCCTAATATGTTACAATGGTGCTTTAAAACTAACCCAGTTCTTCATTTTAATAAATTTTTAACTAGCTTGCACCTGAGTAAGTGATTTTGACACCATCTAATGGAGGATATTGAAAAAGGCACGAATTAATTATGATTCAAAGAGAGATGAAAATGCTTTGGGGTGCAATCTGGGACCGTACAACTGGTGTTAAACTCTTATATACATAAAGATGGATTTTTATTCGGCCTTAAGTTACAACTTTTCAGTAATCAACTTGGCACAATTAAGCATATCGACTACTAACATCACTAAACTTATTTAAAAGTTGAGAAACGAATGGAATGTTTTATAATTTACAAATTTTTGACAAAATGCAAATGAGAAATAAACATTTTAAAAGTTGATTATTTTTCAAATACGCATTGATTGAAGCACTTTATGGAAACTGATATGATTCTTGTACACTTTCAAATTTGTCATTTGGATACACTATAATGTTACTCCACACTTTGTCGTGCTTTCCTCTTGCCATAGCTTTTTCCTCACATGATTTTTGACTAGTAGGAAGCCAATACTCTATTCGGTTGCTATCATCTTTTTCACATTGTAAGCGAAAACAATTATAAAACTTTAGCAGAGTGATTTTGCTTATCCTAAAAATGAGATCTTACTATGATGGAATTAACAGAGATCGAGGCAATTTTATTGCTACATGAATTCGCTCCAAGTTCATCTTAAAACCTTACTTTTAACATAAATTCTAAATGATGTAAAAGCATCGACTTTTTTTAAGAAAGGCAGCCATCTGCACAACTATCCATCGATTCCTCCACTTGGTCTCCCGTTGTGTCGTACATTCCAATTTTTATGCCAATGCCATAATTTTAGGATCTAGATTCAATACTTTTGATTTTGAAGGTTGGTAATAGAGTATACTCCTTTCTTCTGAACAGTGCACAGGAATTTCGCATCAGCTACTACATTTTTACGCAAGTTTAATTAGTTGCAAAAGGCCTGCACGTGAGTTTTGCAGTCTATTGTTTTTAATTTTTCATGTTTAAATGTCATTTAATTTAAATTTTTTAGACCATTTACTATGGCATCCAGACGAAAATGCATTATTGATCAAACAATACAAAGAGAATTTCCATTTCTTAAAAATTGTGTGAGTACAGTGTATGTTTATGTGTTATAATTCTTCTTCTTCTATAGCACTACAGCCTGTTACAGTCAAGGGTGTCCCAAGCAATTTTTTCCAGCCGTTCCTATCTGCTGCAAGACTCCTCCAGTTCCCCTTTCTGACAGTAGTTAAGTCCCTCTCTACTGAGTCAAGCCACCTAATTGGTGGTCTTCCACGTTTCCTCTGCCACATGGGATTAGTGAAAGTGAGCTGTTATACTGGGTTTATGTCATCGAGTCGGAATAGTTGTCCAAGCCATATGTGAAATATTTAAAATTGTTTAAAATTTCTTTGTATGCATTACTGTATACTACAATTTTCATAATATAAGTTATAAACTTATGAATTTTATAAGTTTTTTTTTATTTTCTTCGATGTGTCCTTTATTTCCCCCTTTCTAAGAAATATGGTCACCGTAGTTTTGATGCACGTCATATGTATGGAAACTAGGAACGCTTGTTAGGAAGGCCCCGTAAATCAGGCCCTTATAAAAGATATTTTGAAAAACAGCATTTTTATTTTGTAAGGCTATTCACCTTCAGAATTAATATGTTTATACGGAACAGAAATTACATAGCTAGTGATTACTGATATTGATAGAATTTACTAATCGACGAAAGCCACTAACGTTATATTCTTAAGCAATTCAAATCCTTCCATTAGTTAAAAAAAAAAGAAAAAGAAACAATACTTTTGATTTCTTCTTTTATACGATACGTGTGAGTAGTCTTTTTGGATCACTATTATATGTTCGCTACTACTACAAACACTCCTGACATAGATTCTTTACAATGGTGTTTCTAGATGTAATATTTACCACGTGTCTCTTTTTTTCAGTGATAACACTTTCAGTGTCATACGTTACAGAAAAAAAAAATATATATTACGGCAACCCTAACAGAAAGTTCTCCTGAGAAGGTCACCTGCGAGGTAAACAACGTCCACATGACGCAATCCTAAAGCACCGCATGGCTTCCTAGAAAGCAGCATGAGGAAGTAGGAAAAAATGGCGGGGGAAAAAATCGTAATAAACCATAAAACAAGCGGGGAGGAGTGGGGAGAAAAATTCCGACCGCCCGTTAATGACTGTGTGTTGCAGATGGTATTCTTTACCTGGAAGTAACACAGGTGCGGGTTTGGAATTCTTTTCTTGCTTTTCTTCATGAAGACATCAGGTTGTAAAAATGAGGTTATAGAATTACTCACGGGGTGTCTATTTCTGCGAGACAGTTTACTTTTCGAGGTGCGAGCAACGGCTCTATCTTGCGATATGATTTCTCTTCATATTATGGTGTTACAGCGCCTGTGACTGCTTACGGAAGCAAAATTTAAGAACGGTTAAACGCCTGAACTAAGGCGCAATACAAAATTTCTTCGTATAAATTAATATTTCGTATTATTGAATATTCACATAAGTAAAGAAATTAGTGCACAGGCTTTATCAAGGTTTCGAAGGTGAACGCGAAAGTCTTTGTGTAACTGAATATTTCGTGCAAACTAGTTTTGTATAGATGAGATTTTACTGTATATAAAAGGTTAATATTATTATTATTATTATTATTATTTCTAATGCGGAAACACCTGCTCTCCTAACATTTTTCACTACCAAACTGCAGATATTTGTTATCTATTTTATTATGCGAGCACCATAGAGGCCAACATTACTCTCTGGGACAACACAAACATAGTTCTCGTAATTTACAAGCAGGAACCAAACTGGATACCCCAGACTTGCCTTGCTATCTTTATAGCTATCGTATGGGGATTTGGAGGATATTGCGACCATGAACCCATTTTACGTTTCCCAGCCTCCATTAATGTACACGGTGGTTGTTAGGCGGGCTCGAGATTCAAACTTGCAACCTTCAGACTATGACATCAATGCCTTTGCCAACTTAGCTACAGCGGCTCATAAATTAAAGTGTATGTACATTTAGGTTTCATACAAGTAGACACCCTTTGTCTAAATTTCGCTAAATGATGGACATATTTTCTTTGATACCACTCGGCCATGTGTTCCCAAAGGGGTGATACGTCACCATAGTGGGCTCTGAAGCTTTTCAAAGGGGACGGTAGCGGGTTCAGAGGCAAATAGGGGTGTTACAGCATTCAATAATGGGACCCGTCAATAGACACAATATACATTAAAGGTATTCATGATATCTATAAAAATAATCTTTCAAAAATTATTATTATTATCATTATTATTATTATTTACAATGCGAGGAAAACTTGCTCTTATAACATTCGTCACTACCAAACTGCAGATATTTGTTGTCCATATTATTATGTGAGCACCATAGAGGCCAACATTACTCCCTAGGACAACACAAACATACTTCTCGTAATTTACAAGCAGGAACCAAGCCGGATACCCCCAGGCTTGGCTTGCTATCTTCATAGCTATTGTATGGGGATTTTGAGGATATTGCGACCATGAACCCATTTTACGTACCCCAGCCTCCATTAATGAACACGGTGGTTGTCTGGCCGGCTCGAGATTCAAACTTGCAACCTTCAGGCCATGACATCAATGCCTTTGCCAACTTAGCTACAGAGGCTCATAAATTAAAGTGTATGTACGTTTAGGTTTCATACAAATAGACACCATTTGTCTAAATTTCTCTAAATATTCTTTGATACCACTAGACCATGTGTTCCCAATGGGGTGATACCACACCCTAGTGGGCTCTGAAGCTTCTCAAAGTGGCAGGAGCGGGTTCATAGGCAAATAGGGGGCGTTGCAGCATTCAATAATGGGTCCGGTCAATAGACACAATATTTATTAAAGATATTCATGATATCTATAAAAATAATCAATAATAATATCTTTACCCTAATGAATGCGATATTTTTTCAATAAAACATTTTCATGAATTCCACCTCAACTGCCATTTGGCCTGAACTAGAGTACAAAAATCTTTTTGTGAATTTTCTTCATCTATTTGGCTGATCGTGAAATTAATGCTGTAGCAAGTTGATAGTTTAAGAATAGGATATGACTGAAAGTGGTATTTAAGAATGATGTTAACGAAATTGGAATCCGGAGTTAACAAGTTGTTAAAACTCCCCTAACCTCAACCATCTCATTAATTTTTGTATTTCTTACTGGTTTTATGCTTATTTTTGGGCTTTTAATAATAACAATTTTTTGCGA
Source organism: Pardosa pseudoannulata (assembly GCA_032207245.1). Classification (NCBI taxonomy): domain Eukaryota; kingdom Metazoa; phylum Arthropoda; class Arachnida; order Araneae; family Lycosidae; genus Pardosa; species Pardosa pseudoannulata. The sequence continues at coordinate 79,942,405 of CM063498.1, forward strand.
CTTTTAAAAGCCACTTTAATTCATTTCCACTATGAAATTTTTACTAAATAGACAGGAAGAAAAAACAGATAAAGATAATATACAGCAATATTTTAATATTTGGTTATTAGTAAACTATTATGGAAGAGGGGGCATTCGGATAACTTTTTACTTGTAAAGTAAGTGACGGTCCATAACAGGTTGGGCACCTCTGTACTAAAACAGTCATTGTCGATAATGAAACCTCTTCTGCTAATTCTATCACGTGATATGACTATGTAACGTTACTTAACGTTACCGCTCAACGATAGATGGAGGTACATGATTATTATTATTGTATATTGGCATATAATTTGGCACAATATTTGGTATAATTGATTATTAGATGGAGCATTCAAATAATTTTTTACTTGTAAAAGGAGTGGTGACCCATAAATGGTTGAGCACCTCTGCACTAACTGGTGATTGTCGATAATTAAACCTATTTTGCTCATGCTATCACGTGATATGACAATTTAAAGCTTATTAACGGTACCGGTTGACGGTAGATGTCAATACATGAGTGATATTGTTATATCTTAGTGTATGATTTAGCACAATATTTCGTATTATTAACTATTATGGTAGAGGGCCATTCGAATAATTTTATGCTTATAAGGGGAGTAACAATTCAGAAAAGGTTGGACATTTCTGCACTAAACGGTCATCGTCGATAATGAAACCTCTTCAGCTCATTCTATCACGTGATATGATAATGTAACGAATATTAACGTTTGCGGTCGACGACAGATGACAGTACATAAGCATTATTGTTGTATTTTAGTAAATGAATAACTTAGGTTTGGTAATTTATAAGTTAGTAACGGTCCCATCGATCGCTCTTAGTATCGCGTATTAATTTCATCTTAATTGTTGTTGCACCATGTTTTCACAGTAATTTCATAACTTGCTTTTTCTTTAATTATTATTATTTTTTAAAAATTCTTATTCAGTTTTTAAAATTATCTTGTAAGTGCAACTTGTTTGTACTGTATTTAATTTTTAACTTTTTAGACTGCTCTTGCATCGTGTTTTAATTCTTTATATTTTTATTATTGTATTGTGTAGTATTCGGTGTTTAGGGCCCCCAATCTTAACGATTATTTTTACTGATTTATTGTAACTCTATTTTAAAGAAAAGACACTCAGTAAAGAATTAGTATTCTCACAACAAGGCATCCTGCCTTCGGCTTAGATACCCCGTAAAAACCATCAGAATGTTGGAAAAAAATTTAGTAACCAGTAATTTATTTGAAGTTAAAATTGTCTACAAGGATTTGGAATTTTGGCTTTATAAGATATAAATGTATTAAAGATAAATCCCTTTTAAGAGTCTTATAATGAAAATTGTGTCAAACCAATTAAATGGAAATTTAACATGCTAAATAATTAACTACAAATTTTGGTACCCTTATTCTGAAAACGTATCCAGAAGTTCTACCTATATTATATTTTCAGTTATTTTTTTTTATGAAAATCAACATAAGAATTCAACGTGATTTTGATTTACAAAAGTTGAATACATTTCGGTTAGGTGAGTATAAAAATAAATCGCATAATATTGCCAAACTAGCATATAGCCCATCATATGACGGGATTAGTAAAATTTTTAATATTCCAGAACTGTTAAGTACCCAATCAGGCAGGTAAAAAAAGGTTTTTTGGCTGAGAACTATCTGGTTCACTCTCAATAATTTATTTATCGCCATACTCCTCTAGAGTCTCCCGATCCTGTAATGCAGTTTAGAATCACATTGAATTCATTTAGTCAAATCGTGTGGTTATGTATAATAAACAAACACACAAAAAACAAACTTCTTAATTTCCAAATATATATAAATTAAAAGTTAGATATTTATTAGTCCGTGAAATAGACCACTAGACTTATAGGAAAAGAATTTATTGTTATTACCGGTGGTAAAAGTTTCATTGCAACAAAAAATAATCGATGATTAAATTTAAAATTATCCCGTATGTACCTAATCTATTATTTAAGCCAAATATAAAAGAAAATCATTTACGTAATATCTAAGTTTAATGATAAAAGATATTAAAATAGTGTAGACGATATTTAAATAATTTAAAATATGAAATGATTAAATGAGATGTTATCACAATGACGTCACAATGATAGAAAAATTGTTATTTTTACCTATTTATTAAGTGATAAATGGATAAATTTAATCGCCTGCTTTTAACCGGGGAAAATAGGGCTTGAAATAAGGGCATTAAACTCTCGAAAAGCAGGGAAGGGTTGGATTTCGAACGTTTTAAAGACGACAGTATTTTTTGCTGTGATATGAAGCATATTTATGCCAATTTATTTTAGAATCGGATCGATAGTTTAGGAGAGGATAAACTTTATTCGCTTTGAATGGATGCCTCTATCCATTCCAGGTCCAACCGCTTCATAAATTGGAGGACAGACGTACAGTAACTTAGGCTATTATTATATAGGGGATATTGCAACTTACACATCATAAATATTTTGTCGGAAGTACGTTACAGAAATATGGTATCTTGTCAAAGAAAGAGAAGATAATTGAGTTTGATACTTTATTATAACCGACAGAATTTCGACTAATGAATGAGAGAATTTCTATTAACTAAATTAAATTAGCTCGCAAAAGAGTTTTCGAAAGACTACGTAATGACACTAATTATGTATACCCAGACTGAAGGCTAAACTTCGTGCCCGGGCTTCAGTATTTTGAATAAAACAAGATTACTAAATGTCATACAAAACTGTTGAACTTTTAAAAGTGATTGAGACATAATACCAGCATATCTCAATTGCTAGAAATATAAAGAAAATCTATCATAGAAATGGCAACTTTGTAAAGGGAGAAAAGAAAATTGAGTCTGATATTTTATTACAATCAAAAGAAGTTCTAATATTTAAAGGAGAGAAGTTCTATTAATTATAGTCATTGATGAATCTTCAACATGTATTTCATTCAGGATCTTACACTATTTTAAAAATGTATTTATTAAGTTATCTTTTAAAAATATATTTATTAAGTATCCTATTTCTCCGGATACATAAGATATTATTGAGAAAATTTTTAAGTTAATTCCATGAATGTACTTATTTTTATTTGAAAAAAAAAAAACCGTTTTAAGGTATCTGTCTACGTTAAAATCGTCAATTTTTGCCAAAAATCATAATTTTTTTAATTTTTTTTTTGTAAAATATCAACTTTTAGGCTTCTAAATCTGATTTTGTTTTGTTTCTATGGCATTTTAAAGAAAAGTTATAGCTGTTTAAACGCCAGTGACAGCTGTCAAAACAAAACGGAAGTAGCGACTTCGGAACCGGAAGTTGTGAATTTAAAGCCTTTTAAAGAGCATTTTTTAGACAAAACTTTTTAAATTTTCATGAAGATTAGTTTAAACATTTTTCTAGTATTTTTAATAGCTAGCAACTTGGCAATTAGAAAGTTTTGAAGCAAGGAAGTGTGGGGAATTTTAAACACGTATTTTAATTTTTTAATAGTTAAAGTTGCTTTCATAAACTTCCAATGCGTTTTTCTCTGAACGGTATTTTTAATAAAATGTTGAAACTTAAAATGTGATTTCTCAAAAAGTACTTAAAATATTTTGATGAAAATAATTATGAATGCTTTTGATAGTATTTACTAATGAATGACCTAAAAGCTTTAAATTTGGATAATTTTTATTGATGTTACACTCATAGTTACATATAAAGGTAATGAAAACTCGTTAAAAATTCAATGTGTATGATTTTGAAGGACCAACATTTTTTACCAAATGTAAAGTAAGCAAAGATTTTAGGTGATTTGCTAGTCTAGTGTATAAGAAATGTGTTGCATCAAAAATATTGAAATAATTTAATTTATTAAAAAATTAGACCCTTTGAAAAAACCCGATTTTTTTTACTAAATTTTCTTCATTTATTAGAAATTTTATAAAAACTTCTCCAGGAATAAATTTTTTAAGTGCGATTCTATGATAATATAAAAAATAAATCTAAAAATGCAAAAACATGAACTAGTTTCTACGTTTAAAGAAAAAAGTTCTCCTAACGTAGACAGACACCTTAAACACATGAAATCTCTTTTCTTAACAAGTAATGGTACATTATTTTTTAAGCTCAGTTTTGAATAAATAAACAACATTAATTTATATAACATCAGGGAGAATAATTTTATTGTTTAAACTATAATTAAAAATTCTGTAGCGTTTATTTTATACAGGTTCCTTAAATATCTACATTTTTAAAGTCGTACTTTTTAGCAAAAAGAAATTAAAATGTGCTATATCAGTATCCATCAGTTTTAAAAATTATACTGTGGCGATTTCACGCAGTAGGGCAAATTCTCAAATTATGACAATTCTGTCTTTAGTTTCAAACGAAAGGTCAGTTTATTGTTTGTCTACTGGCTGTTGTAAACATAAAAATGAATGGGAAGGGCATTATAGTAGTTCGTGACGTTGCGACAAATTGCCTTATAGTGAAGCCTAAATAATTTTCTGTATCTATATATTAGTATCATCTATAGAATGAATTAATATCGTTAAAATAATTAAACAATTAGATCAATTTTAATGACTAAGTAGTTATACATTCATTCTGCTTCTAGTTTTTTTCTAATTTTCATGAGTGTTTGAATTTTTTATACCAAAAAAGTGTATTATTAATTCATTCTAAAGAATGAAGTTTTCAGGTTATTGTAACTTAAGTTGTACATTAATACCTAGATTCTAAATTAAGTTTTAATACAGATCGCAATGTAACTTATGTTATTTAAAAAAAATTAATGCAAACAATGTTTTACAGTTTAACTTGAATTAAATTTTAATTCAATCCTATCAACGTATGTATTTTGATCTGAAGACAGCTTCTTAAAAAACATTAAACCTCTATCTTCTTTTTTTCTACTTACAAGCTATGATACCTTGTTTTTCAAGCACGATCTTGCATAACATACATAAAATTAGTGGAAAAAGTTAAATCTCGTTAAAATTTTTAAGTGTGTATTACATCTAAGTTCCTTAAATACCTATATTTTTAAAGCCATACCTTTTTAAAAAAAGAAATTAAAAGTATATTACATCACAATCTAAGATTTAAAATATTCTACTCAGGGGTTAATCTTAAATATTCTTCTGTATGTATATATTAATATAATTTAAGAATGAATTAATATCATTGAAATAATTAAACAATTAGTTTAATTTTTAATGAAGTTTTAATTATAATTTCTACTTCATTTTTTTTTACTATTTCCCTGAGTGTTTGAACTTTTTATACCAAACAAGTTTGTGTTATTAACTCTAAAGAATGTAGATTTCAAGTTACTCTAGTTTAAGTTGTAGGTTAATAATCAAGCATTATAAAATTGTAATTAATTCATAATTAAGTTAATTAAAGTTGTAATTAGTTTGTTGTTCTAATTTGTTGAAATTAGTTTATTTAAGTTGCAATTAAGTTATAGTTACGATTCTAAATTAAATTATCGTCCAAAACATAATACAACATATACATTTTTCTTCAAAATTCTATTGCATTTTTTAACAGTTTTTTTATAATAAATTAAGACGAATTAATTCATGATTTTATAAGAGCTGTCACAGGTCTTAAATGTTTCGCAAAAGCTTTCATGATATTGTAAAGTGTGTAGAGACATAACCTATCAAAACAAATACATTTTAGGATTGTACAAAGACTAGATGATACAAGACATGATTAAGGACATAGTAAAGAATGCAATTTTTCTAAGAGTAATTTAATAAGGTTTGCTAATGCATCCTCTCTATCACTAACTTTTATTTTTATCATTTATAATAAATACACCTTTCTCTCAAGAGGTAACTCAGTTTACTGCAAATCTGTTTAACAGAACTTTTCCCTGCGTGTACCTCTCGGTAATACATTTAATGAACGGAAGTTTTAGTTTCATGTGTTAATTTCTCGAATCTTGAACCAAACAATGGAGATTAAGTTTACACCTTCTAGGTTTTCTCTGTCTCGAAGGAAACCTTTATACCTTAATGAACTGAAAACGGACACGTTTTCTACAACATTTCCCGGAGTTTAGTATTTCCGTTTATTATCTTATGATAAAATATGTAGTATTGTATGCCTCCGTTATTTATATATAGCTATAGAAACAAGAACTTAGATTATATAGGAAGCAAAAAGTAAAATATGATTTATCAGCTTTCAATAGTGTTGTTTCAAAATAAATTATATTCCTCTGTAGGAAGAGGTGATATTTTTTTCCATGATATTATTACAGTGAAATCTTGATATATCAATACTCATGGGACCCAATAAAATTATAATTATACACGAATATATCGCTATATAGGAAGAGGATATAATTTCTATCTAAAATATTTCAATTATTATTATTGTGATATATTTATGATATTAAAAACTTTTTAATAAAGTATCAAAACTTTTTAATAACGCGAGGGCACTTACTTGTTAAGCATTCGTCAATAGCGAGGAAATTGTTAGTCTTTTTATATCAGTCGGCCGTAGGCAAGATCAGGAGAAAGTGTTAGGCTACTATATTTATAGCTTTATCGCCAATTTGGCGGGGGTACCCTGTTCTGATATCAAACCAAAGTTAGTTTCGTTTCTTTAAGGTAACGGTCTTTTTCCTTTTTAATAATGCCTATTATGTACTCGCCCATAACAACGCGAAAATTGTTGACCATTTTGTTATAGGAGCATCATATAGGTCGCCTAATTACTCCCAAAGATAACAGAAACAAACAGTATCCTCCTAATTTAGAATCAGTGATCAGGCTTGACCTGGAAACTCCAGAAATATCGTTCGGGAACGTGGAGGACATTACAACCACGAACTGTTAAATATTTCCAAAGTGTAGAAAAACTATTTTAAAAATTACAGAAGTGAGTTTAATACACGAAAACTATCATATCTTGTAGATGTAAAACTTGAAAAACATATCTGCATGACTTGATGGTCTACAGGTCTGTCATAAAGAATAAGCTTTTTGTACTTTTGTTAGCAACTTCTTCATCACCATTCTACTTTTTATCCAAGATTTCATACGTAATATATTCTTTTTGAGCTCTACAAAAATCTTAATTTTCTCATTAGCTGTTAAAATTTTTCCACGCTATCTTTCTCTGGTATTTGGAATCTGAAATACCATTGTAGCGGGATGGGAAAAGAAGATCATTCACGAGAAATTCTTCATTTTACAGAGGTTTAGGGTGCTACCATATTGCAGTCGAGATATCTCACAGGTGACTCGCGTCATAATGACGTCATAATTCGGATACGAAATATGGTAATATGAAATATGAAATATTCAGATACGAAATATACCCCATCATAATGCAGAAGCGAAAAAGTCACCAGAAATAGGAATTTCGTACCATGAATTCTTTCTGTCGCCTCATAATGACAATTTCTGGCATCATTATGACGCGATGTCACCCGTGACATAGCTCGACTTCAATATGGTAGCACTATTATTGTTGTAAGGAATATCGTTAAATTGAGGGAACATTAAGAGTGCTACCATATTGCAGACGAGTTATGTCACAGGTGACTTCTGCGTCAAGATTTCGGAGAGGGAAATTTTATCACACTAAATTCCCATCGCTGGTGACTTCTGACGTCATAATGACGCGGAAGTCGCCTGGGACATACCTCGACCACAATATGATAGCAGCAATAAGATTATGTTGAAAGCAAATTCTCAAGGACCGCAAAATATTATTGTTTTAGAGTGATTTATCGTTGTATTGAATGTTATTAAAAAGAAGTTTTACTGTATAAAGTACTTTATAAATAACTTGTTAATTGCTTACTAGTTGCCTTTCTCAACTGTTGATTTCTTGACGAAATGACTTATTTTAACAAGTTATATGTTTCATTTTTCTAACTAATGCTTACGCTTAATATATGTTTTTCAACTTTTTATCAAATGGGAAAATTGCATGAGAACAACTCCGCACGCTTCAAAAAAGTTTGGCAAACGTTTCAGATTGGAAGTTTGCCAGTTTATTTATTAATTCAAGCTCAGGAAATCATGCTATATTTCAACGTAAATTAACCTCATGACATTATTTCTGTGTCATAGTGTAATGACACGGTGAACATTATTATAGGTTGAAAATGATAGCTGAAAGTGGTGGAGAGATCGAAGAATGACAAATCATATTTCATAGGCCATATTTTTTGTTGTCCTTACATCCTTCTGCTTGGCTCTTGCATAAAAATTATGAGGAATATGGATATATTATAAATGTATATCACTATTAAGTAGGCTCTGGGCGGCCCAAGTGTTTAAGGCAGTGGTTCTCAAACTTTTTATCCCACCAAATCCTTACGGTAACGGAAAACCCTAAATAAATATTACTAAAGGATAAACTAAGGGACTATTGTCAAATCGTCTGTTAAAATTGATGTTCTACCCACATATTATCCTTTTTATTTTATTTTTTTCTGTAAGTTGTGAGTGGCAACGAACGATTTTTGTTAGTGAAAACATGGCTGTTCTTTCGTATGCGAGAAAAAATGCCTCTTGAGTTGCTTTTTGTGTTTGATATGCTAATATTATTTACGCCATAAATTCTTCTATGTGACATTTTCTGTGCATTTAAAGATCTCGCATACGTAAATATAATAAAAAGTGTTTTATATTAAAAGTGCGTCTGTTTTGAGCAATTAATTAACGCCATTGAGAACATTCTTCAGTATCACACTTCTGATTTCGAAACCCAAACGGGACAACTATTACTTATCACTGATGAAACATAAATATAACCAATTTGGCTGGGGTATCCGTCAAATTGGTTATATTTATGTTTAATGTTAATTATGTTACTATTATTTATCACGGAACAGATGCATTATAGACGCCGGTCCCGTCCGCCATATTTTTTTTTTTTTTTTTTTTTTACCAACTAACAGAAAAACGCGTGTTTTGAAAGATCGCCAAGTAGAAAAACATGGCTGCGGTACGCGTTTTCTGAAAGATCACCAAAAAATCATGGCGGAAGTCATATGGCATATTTGAAAAACAAAATTAACAAAACAAAACTTTAAAAGAAAAAAAAAACAGATTAACAATTTAAAGCATTTTTAAATAAAATTAGCATAATACTTATCATTTTTAACGTTATTTAAAAAATAAATAACAGATTAGTAATATTTATGATATATATAAACAAAATAAACACAATATATAGCATTTTAATAAGGACTAATATTATAAAAGATCTAACATGTGAGGGGGGGTTCCCCCGTCAACCCCCCTTGTAATAAAAGAAATGCAAAATAAATTTAATAAAAGATGGAAATTGGAAAGGGTAGCACCACAAACATTCTTCAACACTCCTACCTCCATTAAAAAAAAACTTTGAAATAATTTACCAAAAACAAAAAAAAAAAAAAAAAATTCAGATTTGAAATTGTTTTATTTAGAATGTTCTGATACTTTTTAACAATTTCAAAAATAGTAAGAGCCGAAATAATTTCACCCGTCATAACTAAATTAACTAAATCCCAGAAAATGATAAGAACAAAAACAAAATTACTTACTAAATCCCAGAAAATGATAAGAAAAAAAAATATAACCAAGTCGTATATTTGGTTTACGACTGTAAACCAAAAGAACAGCTAAGATGCAAATTTCTAGAATAGTACCGGGTACTGACGTCAGAAATCACGTATACCAGTGGGGTGCAAGAACACATTAGAGCTGCCATACCCCACCACCAATGTCAGGGCAAAATACCAACTCTCTCATCGCCTCATAAAATCGCCAAAAAATCGCCAAATTTGGCGACAAAAAATATATATTTATATTTAATATATTTATATTTAATGGCAATTATGTTACTATTATTTATCACTGATTAAACATAAATATAATCAATTTGGCGGGTATCCCAGCCAAATTGGCGATAAAGGTCTAAACATAGTAGCCTAACATTTTCTCCTGATCTTGCCTACTGCCGCATATTATAAATGGATTAACGATTTCCTTTCTATTTACGAATGCTCAACAAGTAGTTATTTAAAAGTTTTAATACTTTATTTAAAAGTTTTTATTATATCATAAATATATCACAATAGAAATAATTGAAGTATTTTAGATTGAAGTTACAATCTCCTTCGATATAACGATATAGCCTTGTATAATTGTGACTTTATTGGATTACATGAGTATTGATACATCAAGGCTTCACTGTAACAATATCATGAAAAAAATATCACCTCTTCCTACAGAGGAATATAATTTATTTTGAAACAATAATATTGAAATCTTATAAATCATATTTTACTTTTTGTTCCCAATATAATCTAAATTCTTATTTCTATAGCTAAGTATAAATAACGGTTTTTACATGTTAGGAGGCATGCAACACTAAATAATATTGTTACGAACTTCAAAACTGGGTTCGGGGATTGAATGGACTTTAAGCAAGGCTACAGCACGAAGACAAATACTTTATTCGCAATCAGTTGGAAAAGATACAAAACACCTTACAAAATCACCGCGGAATAATTTGAGCACAATTACGTTGGCTCACGTACCACTTTCCGCATCAAGCACAACTAGCACCGGTGAAACACAACAGACCGTGCGTACTTCTTACACCGAGAGATCCACTTAACGACTCTCCCTGCATGGGACTCTGTCTGCGTTATATAGGCCTGACGAAACTGCTGGAATATTCCAGAAACCGGAACCGGAAGTTGTCACGTGACGCCCACTTGGCAACATTTAGCGACACTTGGCGACGAACTTGGCGAAAAAAGTAGGTTGCCAAAACTGTCGCCAACGAGCTGATATCTCGCGAATTTGGCGAGATACCCATAGAGTCCCATGCTAAACTTAAGGTTCACCAAATAAATTCGTAACAATATAAATCAGCATAAAACTGTAGATAATGCTTACAAAAGGTTTGGTTGGTTTGGCTTTCAGTGATATGGTATACATTCTTACTAAACTAGAGCTAATGCAACCGAAGCCAATTAATTAAAGCCGATTCCAAACGGCTACGAACTACTATGACAACGCAGGATTTGAACCTGCGCACTCCGGTACCGAACAGCAGGCCCTACAATTTCTGTTATAGAGAAGGAATGGTAATTTGACTTGAACATGATGTTCAATTCGTTTTGTTTGTCTAAAGATCAGACAGTTCAGTTATTTTTTAATCACTCATCATATAAGATATACCGTGAAAAGTAAAGTACTCTGTTCGTTTTTGGAGTGAATCAGAGCTAAGCAGACGTATGAAAATCGTTTTAGATATTCACCACTTTCGGATACGATTTTCATAAAAGAATATGACATTACATTTCAGCAGAAATTAAATGGTTTAATAATTGCTTTCAACAAATTTTAAGAAATGATAACAAGAATCAAAATGAATTTTTCTTAGACTATTACAAACAGAGGCTTACCCAGAGGGGGTGCAAAGGAACATATGCACCCAAGATTTTTCCTCGAAACGAAAAAAAGAAGTGCGTGTGTGTGTGAGAAATTTTAAAATTTTTCTTTATTTTTTTAAGTTTAGAAATATTTTTCTAATTTTTATAACTTGCAAAATTATATCAGTTCATGAATAGTTTAGCAACGGAGAAATTAGATTGATGTAATGTATTCTTTAGTTTTCACATAATGATACTACTAAATTAAAGAAGTCTATTTTTTCAAGGCAATTATAGGTGCCCACCTGAGAGAATTTAGGAGGGGGGGCTGAGATTAAAATGTGTGAATGCATGTGTTGTGTTACTATATTTAAGTGTTAAATTTAGTTTAAAGAACTGACTTTACAAAAAGGGGGGGGAGCCCAAGCCCCTTCTGCACTTTCCATATGGCTGCTTGTGTAGGCAATAATAATAAACCCCTCCAAATTAATTTCTGGGTACGCCACTGATTAGAAACCAAGGTTGGTTTTTTTTATATCATTTCGATATTAGTCTCTAAATCACTGACAATAATAAAATCATGGATTTACACCAAGAAAACCTTTTATTTAGAATTTGTGAATTTTTAAGAACTATTTTTATTACTTGTATAGAGGGCACCACAAACAACATTAATATGCACTATAACTCATAAATTAGAATTTGTAAAGGGAAAATAAAGTTTAAATATTTTTCCTTAAATAATGAAATTTCTGATAAAATCCGTTCCCTTTCAGGGTTTTCAAGTAATCTTACATCAAATCCAAAATATTGCTTCTATCTGAATTCTAGTTCTTTAAAAATTAATTTAGTAAACGGATAGATTAATTTTTTTGAACAATAATGTAACACTAAACTTAAGGAAGCTCATTTTTTCGTCACACTTTAATCTGCTTGTCATGACACAATTTCGATTCTATCGATGAATGGAAAACGCATCGACGAGTATGTATGTAGTCTTTCTCCCAACAATAAAATTTAACAATTTATTTTAAAAGGAAAATGTAAACAAAAATTACTTAACCATAATCATATCTCCGGAAAAACAAGCCCCTAAGATTATTCCGTCACCTCAGTCAGACGATCACGTGTTCACGTCTCTCTAGTTCAATCTGCTCTTCACCTCTTTCTTCCTTCAGTAGGAAATCTAGGTATGACGGGTCCCACCCTTTACCCCACCTTTGACCTTCGTCCTTGGGATTATTCAATGGTTTAACCCTTGGCTGCTGGCTAATGCGGGAAAACAAACTCCACATAGAGTTTTCTTGGCGGTAAATTCACCTGTTTTTCCTCCACTCAATCGTATTGTTCGGATGTCTCTCCAAATTTCTAATGTCGATGAAGATCATTATCGGGAAAACTGATGACTATTCACCCCCAACGTTGATGTATAATGTCCTATTGTCCTGATGACTTCATTCGGTCCCAAAGTTGATGGTTTGGTTTGAAGTGCTACAGTCTACTTTTTTACAACACGAGGACTAATGAGACCGGGACCTACAGTTTAAAGCCGAACATCTATGCCACAGTGGGATTCGAACCCACGAACTCTGAAGACCAATCCCCTAGCCATTCGGACATTCTTCGGCCCCAAACTTGATGGATAACATCCGATTGTCCGCACTTTGATGGGAGCGTCACATACAAATAAATAAAATGTGATCGGTTTGTAAAAATTATTGAAGTAGCATAAACATTTATACATCATGCATTTAGTATATAATTTGTCAGATGTAAATAATATCGCACAGATTAAGAAACCAAATTGGATAATGGGAATTAAATCCTTAATAAAATAATTCTTAATAAAATAATCCTTAATAAAGTAACCTTATTTGTGATATTTAATTTGAAATATATATATATATATATATATATATATATATATATATATATATAACTTAAAAACACGTCCACATAATTAAAGAATACTGTAGAATAATGTAGCCGAGTTTGTTGATGCAGGCTTGTAAAAACATCTTTTATTTAGAACGCCAGATAACACACGAATCCCCGTAGGAAAAAAGAACACAAATAGAAAATATTTGATGATATATTACATCGCGTTCTCAAAGGAAAACCCGAAATCTGTGATCTAGGCCTTTTATTAACTTCTGGAAGATGACTGGCTCCAGGAAAGATGTCGTTCCGGTAACCAATAACTTTACTTTAATTACATCTAGTTTATTCTAAGAGGTATTACGTCACAATCCGCGGGAAAAAATTAATTAACGGGGCGGCGATTCTAAATTTAAAGTTCCAGGAAATGAGCGGTCGCCGCCATATTTAAGAAAACTGTGTTTTAAAATTTTATTATACACACATACACACACACACACACACACATAAGGAAAATTCTCAGGGGTTTTCAAATCTGCAGTTAAAGGATAAAAATTTCCGCTTCCTTTTGCATTTCCCTTTTTAACCCCTAACCTAAATTGGCCACTAGCCTCAGAGAAGGAGTCTGACCAATTGTAACTGGACATGGCCCTAGCGGACAATTTAGAAAATTTCCAAACAAAAAGGAGATGTAAGCTGTAGGAGGCAGATTTTTCTAGAGATATTTTCCCCACAGATATTAACCCAGGTGTTAAGGGTCTTGTACATGCTAGCTGACCCTTCCGTTTGTTCTGTCCCTATGATGAAGTGGGAACCCGTCCTCCAACGTTATCTTAATAAAGGTCTTTAGCTAAACCGGTATCATTTTTATGGCCATGACTGCAACCACCCATCGAGAAGTCTGTCTCATTACACACACACACACACACATATATATATATATATATATATATATATATATGTATATATATATGTATATATATGTATATTATGTATATATATATGTATATATATATGTGTATATATATGTATATATATCGAATAAAAAAATCTAATCTCAATCCAAAAATCTGATTAAATGCAAAAAAAAAATCCGATTCATAAAATTTTTTTAAGTTAAGATTTTTATTAACTTTGTTACAAACAATGCAATTGCAACCAAACACTCCCATATTTTAATGAATTTCAAAGCTTTTGATCGTTTTCGTATTAATGAAGTTTGTAAAACAACTCACAAATCTCATAATGCAATAAATAATTTATTTTAAACCGTGGTAATATTTATCGCAGGTTTCAATTCAATTTGTCTATTGCAGAAAAAGGATGAAAAAAAAAGTTTTGCCGTATTAAGAAAATGAAAAAAGGAATATATTTTAAGACATGCCTCATTAAAGATTTTCAGACTTTTCATGCGTAATGTTCCCGACCGTAATTGCCAATTATGACGTAAACTGAAGCAATTCGGCTTTATGGTCAATTTGCATTCAAGTATCGAGAATTGCGCAATAAAAATCAATTTATATTTAATATCCCCTCATTTTCTTCGTCTCATTAAGAGTCCTTATGATAAAAATAGGTCTTGCTATAGAAAATGTTTCTTTTGTTATATTCTAAAAATTTTCTTGTTTAAAATTTAAAGGTTAGAGATCACATGTATTACATGCACCCATCGGCGAGTGTTTTGCCGCTGGCAACTCTTTCGTCACCTCCACAACTTCCAAACATTTCTCTTGGAACCGTAGATCCCAAACATCCGCAATTATTAATTTCGTAAAATTTTAAACTGAGAAATAAATTTATAATGAGACTTATCTATGGTATAGCTAGTTGATATTGAACTATTTAAACTTAATTCTGTAGTATTAAGAGGGTTATTTTTTATGCTAAATAAAAGACTTAGGCAAAAATGCAATTAAGAGCGCTTCCTTGTTTTACTGGCGTTATTTTTCGTTGCCAATAAGGCCAACATGCTATTTAAGAATATGGTGATAAATATGTATAAGAGCAATACAAATGGAATAAAAAGCATAAGCTAAAATTATTAAAACTAGCTTATAGACCGTCATATGACGGGATCAGTAAAATTTTAATTTTCCAGAATTGTAAAGTACCCTATGAGGCAAGCAAAAGAAAAAAAAATGATTTGTTTTTTGGCTGAGAATTATCTGGTTCACTCTCAATAATCTGTTTATCTCCATACTCTTCTAAAGTTTCCCGATACGTGAATCATATAGAAGACATAAGAATCCCGTGAATTCATATAGAAAGATAATTCAACGTTTTCATATTGGGAAGATCGTACGGGGAATCAATTTCCCTTCTTTATTTAATAAATATCGTTCCATTTTACAATTATGCTCACTAAAAATTAAATTCGTTTTAAACTTTACTCGTTTTGCTAACCCTAACTCACCCAGATCTTTTGACCACCACGGAATGTAATTAGTTCAAAGATGTGGGTTCGGAAAAAGTCTTCCGAAGTTTGCCGAAGTTTAACAGCGATACTCGGAAAGCGATGTCAAATAGCGAGGGGTACAGTTAAATCCCAAACAACGAGCGAGCTAGATCAGTGATACAGCGATCAGCGATCAGCGATGGGGCTGTTTGAATCTCCCCGATAGTTCAATGTACATTGATTGAATCAAAGAAATCTTTGAGATTGAAGATCCCGATTACAAGTCATTCCGGTTCACTGCTAAAAGACTGTGTTTCAAACATAAGATACGAAAGCGACCGAGATAAACATGCTCCGTCCCCCAGCTATTGGAATGACCGAATAGCGTATTATTTCCCCTTTTATATTTAATAAATATTGTTCCATTTTACAACTATGCTGACTAAAATTTATTCGTTTTAAACGTTACTTGCTTTGAATTTTGCTAACCCTAACTCATCAAGAATCAAATATGGATGCCTCTATCCATTCGAGCTCCAACTGCTTCATAAATTCAATGACAGACGGACAGATAAGTTAGGCTACTAACAAATAAGCGAAAGTAAAAAATAAGGTATAGATAAAATATGCATAGATTGGGTTTCACTGCAGTTTAGGGTGCCCCTTAATGTTGATTCTTTATCAATATTTATCATCACCAAATATGCGTGTTTCCTCAGGTAATGCAAACTGGAGTTTTTCTGTCTGCTTTTGTGCATAAAAGTTTTGTATAGAGTTTTAAGCATTGGAATACTCATACTTTATGCCCTTTGTTTCATTTTTCAACTCCTCTTCTTAGCCCACTCTCCTGTTTCTAATCATGGATCTTGTTGGTGCTTCAACCACATTTGGCGAAATTGGCGTGCTTGCAGCTTGCGTGCGTGGCGTGCTTGCAGCGTGGCGTTTGAAATCTGGCGAGGGGATCGTAACTCAACAAATTGATACATAAACAAAAACAACATTTTGAGGAAAAATTTTACAAAAATTGAATATTTAAAATCTAATTGAATTAACAAAGGAAACACATAACATTCATACTAAATAGACTGAAACATTCACTTAATCACAAATTAAATAAACTGAGTGTGATTTTCATCACAAATTTGTGATTTAGTGTAAATTGTAAAATTAATTTAAAAACTCTTTGACTTAAAAGAAACTGTATTTTGAGTGGAGGTTGAAGAGGAGTTGTAAAATTGAAAATTTTTTTTCAAATCTCTTATTATACCTTTTATATAGAATGTACCCCTATTTTCTCGTAAATTTCCGTATGATTTAGAAATTTTTAAAAACTGTTTTCTATTTGTTTGCAAATTGAAAAATGTGGCACATTTAGTGGTTTAAAGCAGTTTTCATGAAAATGAAACAAAAACATAAACTGCGAGTATTCAAATATTTAAAACTGTATACAAAATTTTTCACACAATTGAAGACGGAAGAGCTTTAAATTGCAGTATGTGCGAAACCTCGCATACTTAGCGATGTTAAGTATTGATAAAAAAATCAATATCAAAGGTCATCCTAAACTTTAATGAAGCCACGACTTGGAAGAAACAAACATTTATTTGTGATTATGACCAGAATGAGAGAAAAATAAGTTATGCCACATTAATACAGAACCTAATAATAAACAGAAAGAAAAAGGCATATGAAAAAGCGTGCCAGTGGGGACATATAACACTGGATAATATGTACTGGAATTGCAATGAAGTGCAATTTTTAGAAAATTTAGCAAACGAGGTTAATATTTCATTCTGCTTTGCAAACTATTGCATATTTTAGAAGTCTGCAATCTTTGCAACTTCTGCAGTGTACTATTTTGCTTCTGAAAACGCATTTAACATTTAATTTATAATAAGAATGGATATAAAATTAATTAAAGAATATTGATTGATGTCGGAAATGTGGTACATAGCTTTCGGCCGCCATCTTACTATGCGGATGTGATGTAATTCCGGCCTTGACCGCTTTCTTAGATTTTCGGGGAGTTTTACTATTTTGGAGAAGTTTATATCATGATGTTGAAAATCTAACGTTGCTTGTAATCTGTTATTTTATTATTATTCTCTTTGTGGAACTCTTTGGAGAAAGATACTGAAAATTTACTCCTGTGTTTAGGGCTTGACTGAAGAACAGGGTGCCCTCGCCAACTTGGCGATAAATCTCTGAGCATGGTAGCCTAACATTTCCCCTGATCTCGCCGTGTCCAAACAATCTGTATCTATATTTTAGTTTATATTATATTTGTATCCAGCTCTTCTTGTGGAACCCATTTCTTTTATATTAAATGCGTGAAATGCTTAAAAATATTAAATATAATGAACAATTAAAGGATCCCTATGGCTAATTTCTTAATAATTTAGAGCTCTTGCCTTTGTAAACTGTTACAGGATTAATTGCCCATAAATATAAATGCCCGCTTTCTCAATGGTCATGGTTAATTAGGAAAATGTATATAA
This sequence comes from Pardosa pseudoannulata, assembly GCA_032207245.1. Lineage (NCBI taxonomy): Eukaryota > Metazoa > Arthropoda > Arachnida > Araneae > Lycosidae > Pardosa > Pardosa pseudoannulata. The sequence goes on from CM063498.1 coordinate 79,960,590, forward strand.
TTCTATTACAATGGCGCAATCAACATCAATAAAAGTCGCCTAAATAGCAAAGGATACAATGTTGTTCAGATGAAATACCTTCGTGTTTTAGTAAACATCGCCAATAATTACACCAAATATGCCAAGGGTCACCCTATTCTTGAGTAGTACTGTTTTTAGGATCTCTACTATGATAGACTATTTCTTGAGAGAGTAAATTTAATTTGAGACAAATGTAGTATCTGCATCGTTGTGACTAAAATGTCACCAACAACACAATGAGGGGCATAAAAATACAAGTAAAAGGAAAAGTAACACCATAATAACAAATAAGTAACAGATATACTTAACACTCTGATCTCCACCACCATGTTTTCTTTTTTGGCAAGTTCCACAATTTGGCGATTTTTGTTCATCGCCAAATAATAACATCTTTCTCATAAAGTCAAAATTGAAAAATCTAACATAGTATACAACAAATTTTGCAGGTGAAAATGTAAAGAAATATCACAAATTATACTATATAAAACACAAACACTATTTTCAACAAAATTTGCAGATGAAAATATAAAGAAATGTAACATTTTAAACAATTTTAAACCCAAAGAAGCATTTATTTTACAATTTTTGCATATTAAATTATTTCTAAAGACTAAATTATTGCACAATTTATATAATTTTCTAATTTATATAAGAGCGACCAATTATTTTGGCTCAACTATCGCTCCCAAATCAGCAAATTTGGCGTAAAAAAAAGGCAGTATGCTAGGTAGATCTGTACTCTTACCTGTTCACGCCACACCAAGAATCTTGCTAAAATAGCTAAAAGGCGCTAAAGTGTACGAATGGGGACAGATACTATGTCTGAACCTTTGATTTTATTTTTGAATTTGATAAATTTGATTTCTCAAATTAATTTAGTGGATAAATTTTATTTTTCCGTTTTAGCGTCTTTTTGGTCGCCAGTGGGAAAAATGTGCTACAAGGGATTGTATCGCATTTATCTCGCCATCTTGGATTTCTCTGAGGAGATATGAGTAACGATTTTTTTTAATGCCTAGCCAGTGCTTGCCCATAGTTTAGCTCTGCAATGCATAGGAGATCTTCAAATTTATTTATATCTTCCATTTTAAGCATATCGATTATATATTTTTAGTATTTTAATATAGTCCGAAAAGAATAATATATGATATACCAACAGGTTTAATTTTCTTTTACAAGAAAAAATTATCCCAGAAACAAGCGAAAGAAGTTTTATAACAAAATATTTGATAAATAGATATAAAAAGTTTTACATAAGAGAAGATATTTCAGTAAGTCACCAAATCGTTGAATTTGCCAAATTTGCATTAATAGTCTATTTATTATTTTTTATTATTGTAGATGCTATTGCCTCCCAATATCCGCTGTAGAGGTTTTCTTCTTTCAAAGATAGTGGTAATACTTAAGTATAGGGTTCCCCTTGGCAAATTTGGCGAAATTATTGGCGATGCTTATTAAAACACAAAAGTAATTTTTCCAAACATTGCATTTCTTGCTCTTTATGTCGACTTTAATTAATGCAGTGTGTGCCATCTTAATATAATTATATACTCTTATTTCATTAAAAAAAAAAAGACTTGGAAACCAGACATTTATATTTATGGGTAATTAATGCCTCAACAGTTTACAAAGTCAACACCTCCAAACTATTTAAAATCAGCCATAGTGAACCATTAATGGTTTATTTTATCTATTTTTTAAGCATTGGACGCTTTTAATATATAAGAAAAGAGTTAAATAAGGAGAGCTGGATGCAAATATAATATAAATTCTAATATAGATACAGATTGTTTGGACACGGCGAGATCAGGAAAAAATTTAGGCGACAATACTCAAACCATTATCGCCAAGTTGGCGGGGGTACCCTGTTCTTACGTGAAACCAAGATGGACACTTTACAAGGTGGACTTTGTTCATTTCACGATTTTCCTGTTTTATTATTTCATTATTGGTTATTGTCGTTCGTTTTATAAGAATATTCCATTTAAAATTATCTTTGTAAAGGGATATCCTGCTATGAATAAAAAATAAAACCAGTAAATTAAAATCTGAATAAAAGCTTTTAGCCAACATAAATAAAATTATTGAGCATGAATAAAAGGCAAATTTTCAAAATTTTGCAGATCTTGGCGTAAAATAATAGCCGTCAATATTAGCCTAAAATAACTAAGATGTCTGATATGTACTAGATAATACTCCAGAATAGGGTGTCCCTTGACTAATTTGGCGAAAGTACTGGCGATGTTTACTAAAACTCAAAGGTATTCCATTCGAACTTTGTATTCCTTGTTTTTTTTTTAACTTTAATTGATGCAGATTGAATTTCACACTGTTAATTAACTAAAACCACTTAGACGTCGGGAATTTATATTTATAGGCAATCAATGTCTGAACAGTTTACAAAGCCAAGAGCTCCAAATTATTAAAAATTAGCCATAGTGAACCGATAATTGTTTACTATATCTAATTTTTTTATGCTTACACGCATTACGGACACGGCGAGATAGAGAAAATGTTCCATACCTAGAACTTTATCGCCAAGTTGGCGGGGACACCGTACCTGATGTAAATTATATTTATAGATTAGATCAATCAATTAAAAAGGAATAAAATAGCTAGCAGTTTGGCGATTTTAAAAATTACGGATTAAATTTTCAGTATTTTTCTAGTTTCACCCCATTGAACTAATAATCATTTTATATCATTTAAAGGAATTTAAAACATTTTCACTTCAATCAGTTTTTATTTATATTTTTAAAATAGCAAATTCATTCTTGTACAATCCTGATTTTTTTCGTTAACATGTTGTAAGCAAAAACATCTATAGTAGGCGAGAGGACTTACTAAACTGGAACAATCGATATATTTACTGTTTTATTCTTTGTACAATGTCAGGAAAATCTTTATGATCTCCATCTCCTTCTCCTTTCAGTTGACTCAGGACTAGAGCTGCCTGATGATCTCTGCCTACGTCTTGCTCTTCTTGCTGTTGTGTTGCAGGCAATTCGTGGCCGACTGCATCTTGATCTCCTCCTACTCGCTGCTTGTCGATGAGTTGATCCATTTTGACCACATCTGCTCCTCCTTCGAGATCCTGATCTTCTACTCCTACGTCTCCGAGAATGAGATCGTCTTCTACGGGAAGATGGAGTTGTTCGTACTCCATAGCTTGTTCCCTCGTTTAAGAGGAATTTTCCATTACCGCCATCAACCAGACTTCCACATTTTATCAATTTTTCCACGATTGTTTTGACTTTTGGGCCACCGAGCAGTTTACCAACTTTCCCGTCAAGAAATTTTTGTACCTGAGGCAAACTGATTCCAGTTTTGTATTCTTCCTTATCTAATAATTGGAACACCAATTTCTGAGCTTGTTGAAAATTTCGTTCTTCTGATACTAGACTCATCTTTGACCTGATTATAGTTGATTATAAATGTAATGAATAATAGCCCTAAATTTTGAAATATGAAATAATTTTCCTCGAAAATGAATTGCTTCATTTTTGATTTTTCTCGTGCGGCACGAAAAACAAACTCTACACGAGATCTCATGCTTATTCGAGAGCTAATAAAAGTTGCTGAATTTTATTTCGCAGATTATTCATTTGCCAATATATTATCTTGGATTTTGGAAAATTAATTCATGGTGAAACGATGAAATAAATCACAATAAATAAATAAATAAATAAATAAATACATTTTACATAAACAAATGCACTTGTGTATTTGACAAACTCACGTGAAAATATATTACCAAATTTTGGACCAAAACCTTTTAACTGAGAGAAAACTTCATAAATGTCTCAGTATGATCCAATCTTCAAAATTTTTTATTTCTTAATATTTTCAGGGGTTAGGCTATATTTGAGGGTGTCCCTTGATTCTCGACAAGTTGATAGTGGTTGATCGCCAAGCTGGGCAATGTTGTATTATTTATGGTAACGTCTATAGTTTTTTTACTTTTTGGAAACCCAATAGTGATTCTGATTGGTTTAGATTTTAGCGTTATTTCTTAATATTCAACGGTATATGTAATTTCAGAGGTCAATTAGATCTACGTTGGATATCAACTGGTAAGGTTAATTTTGGATTGGCGCCAAACAAAAATCATCAATTTCGCCAAGGGACACCCTCAAATATTTTTTTACCTTTTTCAGGTATTATAACGACTGTCATTAAGAATTATTTGTCACGTTCAATTATAATTATAACGTTTATACGTCTCTGTACTTTTATCAGGCTTATTTTTTTTAATGTGCGCTTATGATCAGTAGATTTAATTCCTCCCTGAAATTTCTTGTACTGATGTAAGTAGAGGAATCTTACTTTTTGCATTTTTCCTTCATTTCGAAAAGAAAAATGCTGTCTTTCTTTCTCTCTCTCTATATATATATGAAACACAGCGAAAATGTATCCCCCCGGTTACAATAAAAATTTTATCCCTATTGCTTTTACTTGTCCGGACTACTGGAATAGGAGAACTCTAAACAACTAGATTATTGAAGTAAACAGTTGTGGGCCATTGAAAAGAACGTCACGTCCTTAAAAAGACTTAAACTTTATTTTAGACCGATGAAGATGACATGTTATTCTATAAAAGGCAGAAGATATAATGATCATGAAATCAATTTACTTTTTTTTAGTGGCGCCCGTCCCTCAACAAGATGCTGAGACGAATTCTTTCTCGGAGAAAGTACACGTAAAGTACTTGTTCACTCTCTGAAGAGTAAAAAGGAACTTAGACCATTAAAAGAGTGAGCCATTTTATTGAGGCAGCTGTAAAATGTGGCGAGCGGACAGAAAATTAGCATATAATGCAGAGCTAGCTTAGGAGAATATTAAACATTTTTTTAGTCAAGGATATTCCTTTAGTTAAGATATTTTGTGGCTCGGAAAATAGATTAAAAGTAATAATAATGGAAAAGAGGAGAATTTTTAAGAGATTTTTTAAGTATAGTAATTTTGATATATTACACATATATTGTTTGTGTGTGTGTATTATCGAAATTATTGCACATAAAATATTTCTCTAAGATTTTCCCTTTTTCCGTTCTTATTCTTTCATATCTATTTTCCCATCTACAATATTTCTGAATTAAAAGGAGTGTCCGCTACTTGAATTTTTCCAACCCATTTCCTAAAGATAACTCTGAAATAAATGCAAATTTTCTGTCCACTTGCACATTTTCCATTGTCTCAGTCGAATGGCCCCCTTTTTTCTGACTATTAAATTCACTCTCTCTCCTGGGCGTGTTCTTCGCGTTTCTCGCTGTGGGGCCCAACAAGTGTTTTAATGTATCTTTCCATTCTCTGCCCTTGCCAGAGAAACATGTCATTAAACCTGTCATGATATATCTGCCATGTTATGCCGTCATGTTGTTATATCTACTATAGGCTCCACACTATGTCCAATTGTTCACAAATTCCCGATTTTGTCCTTGGATGATGGTTTACGGGTTGCAACTACTCACTGGGCCACTAGATGAGCGCGTGAGTTCGTCCATAGGGTCTACTGCTCACTTTAGTTCCGCATCTGGCTGCCTTTGATCTTTGGAGGAAAAACCGCTTTAGAAGCCATCCTTCGCCAAGGCCATTTTATTTTCTGCCATCGTCGACCTCGAGGAGCCACACCCCCTACCAGACGGTGACTTGAAGTGGACCGTAGTGTGGAGGATCCTTTAAGTAAAAGTTAAGTTCTACGGATACGCTGATCTTTTTATGGTGCCATGACTACCATTTACTTCTTAAGATTTTCATTGCCCATAATGTCTGGGCAATTTAAAAATAATAGGGACATAATTTTTGTCTAACCAGAGGATTGATGTCGCCGTGGTTTTATGTATATATATAATATATATATATATATATATATATATATATATATATATATATATATTATATATATTATATATATATTATATATATATATATAATATATATATATATATATATATATATATATATATATATATTATATATATACATATATATGTATATATATATATATACATATATATATATACATATATATAATATACATATATACATATATATATATATATTTATATATATATATTTATATATATATACATATATATGTATATATATATACATATATATATATACATATATATACATATACATATATACATATATATAATATATATATATATATATATATATATATATATATATATATATATATATATATATATATATATATTATATAAGGGCAAAAAATACCCTTTGAATAGAAGTTTTTAAGATTTTCAAAGATTTTCAACTTATTTTTCAACTCCTCTTCTTAGCCCACTCTCCTGTTTCTAATCATGGATCTTGTTGGTGCTTCAACCACATTTGGCGAAATTGGCGTGCTTGCAGCGTGGCGTTTGAAATCTGGCGAGGGGATCGTAACTCAACAAATTGATACATAAACAAAAACAACATTTTGAGGAAAAATTTTACAAAAATTGAATATTTAAAATCTAATTGAATTAACAAAGAAAACACAAAGGAAACACATAACATTCATACTAAATAGACTGAAACATTCACTTAATCACAAATTAAATAAACTGAGTGTGATTTTCATCACAAATTTGTGATTTAGTGTAAATTGTAAAATTAATTTAAATAGTCCAAAGGGATGAGGGAGGGTAGGCGGGATCTCATCCAGCAAAAAACTCTTTGACTTAAAAGAAACTGTATTTTGAGTGGAGGTTGAAGAGGAGTTGTAAAATTGAAAATTTTTTTTCAAATCTCTTATTATAGAGTTAAGTTGTGTTCATTTGTTGAAAATATAAACTCGGGATATTAGTTTCTAATACTTCCGGACAAAATTAAACTGCTTGACTGATAAACAGGGTGACCCTGCCAACTTGGCGATAAAGCTCTGAGCATGGTAGCCAAACATTTTCTGCCGATCTCGCCGTGCCCAAACAATCTGTATCTATATTTTAATATATATTTGTATACAGCTCTTCTAGAAAACCCATTTCTTATATATTAAATGCGTGTAATGCTTAAAATATTTGATATAATAAACCATTCAGTAAGACTAATTTTTATTAATTTAGAACTTTTAGCTTTATAAATTGTTTCAGGGATTAATTGCCCATAAATGTAAAAGCCTGCTTTCTCAGTGGTATTGGTTAATTAATAAAATGAATATAATTCTATTTCAATGGCGCAATCTACATAATTTAAAGTCACCCAAATAGCAAAAGATACAATGTTGTTCGGATAAAATACCTTTCTGTTTTAGTAAACATCGCCATTAATTTCACCAAATTTGCCAAGGGGAACCCTATTTTTCAGTAGTACCAATTAAGCTTAAGTCTTTGTAATTTTGTATTCCTATTAGGAAATTTTTAAGCACCCTAATCGAGAAAATACGACCTCATTAAAACTAGGCATAATCAGTTTTGATCTCACGTCTGTAGAATTTGTTTTACTATTAAGTTACAGTATTGAAGAAAATCAAAATAATACCCTACTTTTATCTTAAAAAGAATATAGAAATTTATACAGCATCAACCTTAGTTCCTCCCCTTGTAACATAAGATTAAATCCTCTGCTATGTACATTATGCACATATCGACTTAAATATAACCTCTAATTTATTCTTAGCACCTGATTGCGGAAAACAAATTAACGATATTAGTTTTCTCTTACTGCTATAAAAAATACTCCCACTTGTCTTATCATATGCAAAAGTTTTAAAAAAAGTTTGGTGCCTAATCATACACTAATTTCTTACTGTTTTAGTGATCACTGCAGTGATTTCTGACACCATAGATATAATGATTTCGATAAATTGATACCGTTTTATCACACTTTTGAAATTTTTGTAGCATGTTTCAGGGAAAGGATTTTTCCGTAGAGGGACGAATGCTGACGATAAGCTTAAAAATATTGAGATATTAGGGAGTAAAGAGAGAAGTGGTATGTGCTTAATAACGTCAGGTTCTGCCGCAATTAAATGTTTAAAATTTATCAGAGATAACTGCAATTTCATCGCACTGAATGGCATTGTAAATCATAAAATTTCGGTGTCAGTTCTGAGTTAGATATGTAAAAAGTATTGCCATTTATTCGTTTAAGTTGAAAATTGTAGAACCAAATGATCTTTCACACCACATTTCTAGCATTTCTGACTGCAGTTTTGATTAGTGACACGGATAAAAGTTTTACAGTGAGCAGCTTTGAAGTACTGCAGGATTCCCAGCATATTCAGGATAGGATAATTTCCGATAGATCTATCTTTTTCATCCACAAATAGAAAACTTTCATTCGTATTGATTTTGTATGTGGGTTCGGTTTGATTTAGTTTAGAACTTTACATTAAATTTCTTGGAGCCCGAACAATGGACGAATGGTAGTGCTGTAGTTCAACGAAGAAGCAAAGTGACATTAACAAGTGACAACTTAATCCTGCATTACTTTTTTTTGTAAGGATGAAGCTCAGCACCGTAATCATTTTAGGCATGCTTTTCAAAGCCTCAAGATGATCTTAAATTCTGATATTAAAGGTTTCAAAATGCAAATTCTCTCAAACCGAAGTAAATTTTTTAGGCCATCGAATTTTTTTTAAATGTTATTGAACCAACAAAGGAAAGAATAAAAGTTATAGAAGATTTCAAGCTTTCTGAAACAGTCAAACATTTTTTGGGAATTATCAATTTTTATAGAAGATTTATTCCTCAATCAGCTCAACATCAAGATAACTTGTATGATTATTTAAAAAAATAGCAACCCTTCGGTAACGGAGGTCGCGGATTTGAATCCGCTACTGGCATGGATGTTTGTAGTCATTTGGAATCGGCTTTAAGCAGTAGTTCCCCGTCTCATTAGCCCTCGTGACAGTAGATATTAGAGTCTCAAACCAAACCAAACCAATTTCTTGGAACGGAATTGCTAATTAGACCGGAATTTAGTGATTAACCCTTAATTTGGCTAAGTCTGGCAGCTACACTGGACATGTATATTTATAACTACTATATAACATAATTGTCAGTGTTCGCCACGGCTGACATTAATTATCTCAAAAATGGAAAATGATATATTTTTTTGTTTATTTTACAGAGATCCCAATGTATATACAGCCATGTAAAAATAACAGAAATTAAAAAAATATTTGAAAAAACATCTTGTCAAATTAAGGGTTAAAGTCGATTCTGAATAATCACAAACGTTCATTCCATCAGCGGAATTCAAACCAGCGGGCTTCGGTTCTGAAAGGTAATGCTTTTCGGATTTGGCCAACATCAGACAGAAAAATTAGGAGAGACGTGAGTTGAAAATAAGAACCCTATGACATGACAGGAAAATATGAACACTGTAATCAAAATGTTTACCAGAGTGTTTTTCACAGGCTTTGACTATGTAACTCATGCGAGTAATCCCTAATCCAGGGTGGCCGATTTTTTAAAAATCTTTGTATACATCAAAATTTTAGAAAAGTAAAAAACTCCGGAGTTCATTCCGAAAGCTTTAAACTCGTAACATTGATTTGGGTAAGGTTACACTGTAAAAGTCAGTTAAAACGTACCAAGGATGTGAAATAAAAACCGTGGGTCTCAAATTGATCAAATTCTCCCACTTAGTAACTAAAAATATATGCGCAGTTCATGGAGTGATATATTCTACTAATTATTCAGAAGTAAGCACAATTATTAGGCGAGAACTCTTACATAACGTGAACAACAACTACTCCTCGCTATGGGGAAATATATATTTCGGATTTGGCCAACATCAGACAGCAAGAAAAACAGTCTGGTAAACATTTTGGTTACAGGGTTCATATTTCCCTGGCATGTCATAGGGTTCTTATTTCCAAATCACGTCTTTCCTTATTTTGCTGTCGGACATTGAAACAGGGGATGAGAAGCAAAGCACCATTTGCTGGAAATATAAATAAATATATATAGGTCAATAGAAAACCTACCACTAGGTCAATTGAAGACCTAGTGATCGCCATATTCGTCAATTTGTTTTTACCAAGGACTTGGAGCTTTTTCTCTCAGTTGACTGTGTTCAACCCTGAGATTCACTGCTCTCATTCCCATTGGTTCTCAGAAACCAATGAAATTACTTCCACCATTTCACTGGATCCGCAGTAACGCAGAGTATAATTTTTGCTCCACTAGTTTATTTGTTGGGAATTAACTTCTATTAAAAAAACTTATAATATTTAATAACTTTTATTTGTGCTTGTAACTTAATCTTAATTTCCTCTCTCATTCTTGTTATTAAGTTGTTCTTAATTTTCGTGTATTTTCTGTCACCGTACTTGTGGATTATTTAGTTTATTTAGTTTATCTATATCAGTTTTTAACTTAACTAAATTTTTTAAGTTCTCATTATCGTGAATGTTGTAGTGAACATTATCATGCTATTCCTCATGCATTAACAGTATTTCTCATTTAGAGGGCTAGGCCCATGTAAATCAGAAATAACCCTCCTGTGCGATGTCCTAGTGGTCAGCGTGTAAAACTAGAATCGTGGAGGGCACGATTTGAGCCTGTTATGCGTACTAAACTTTGCGTCCCTGTACACACAGAGAATGTGGAGGATAAATCAGTGAAACTGGATGTCCTCTCACTGGTTGGTCAGCAGGTGAAAGAGATATATGGAATCAGAAGCAAAAAAAATTCACCTTTCAGAGAATGATTAAAATTGAAGGGATTCTCTACCAAGGGCATTCCAAATGCTTTTTACTCTTTAGGGAAACCGAACAGTTGTGTGATATCACACTGCCGGTGTCTGCTAATCGATAAACAATATCCTTAAACGTCCTTTTATCTAAGTTTTTGCATCTCTCTTAGTTTTTCTAGGCACTTTATTACTAATTTTGCTTTGCTTTCCTTGATATATCTTAGAACTTGTATAATGTTACATCCTTGAATTTCAGTCTGGAAAATAGCCGAATGTGTAGGGCTTTTTATTTTACTACCGATGACCCCAGGTTCAAATCTCATTGTTGGTATGCATGTAAGTAGCCTTTAGAATCATGTTTAAGCAGTTGGTCCTTGTATAATCACATATTGTATGAAAACACATTGACTATAGAACATCCCGAAAACCAAACCGCATTTGTAAATGCATCAAATTAGAGTTCGTTATTTTACCTTACTATGCTTTAAGTATTTTTAATTTAACTTATACTGTATCAGATTCACTAACTTTGACTACATGCCCATGAAATTCGAACACTTAAAAAATTTTAAATTCATTCAAACACTACATTTCATTTCTCGCTTAAATGTTGTGACAGATGCCATAAAAGGCAAAATTGACAATGTGCATTGGAGCAGTTTCCTTTTTTTCTTTTCTTTTAATATTTAATACAACATTCACAATACCCAAAAATGTTCTGCACGCCGTACAGCATTCGAAAGTTCAGGTCAGTGTTCACATCCATCAAACTACAGTTCGGTAACCCCTTTCTACCTGTATTCTATTACAAAGAGCGGAGAAAACGTTAGTCTTATTTACTTTCTCTTTCATCAGCATGCATTCCGAAACCAAGGAGGGGTGGGCAGGAAAAAAATAATAAATAAATAAATAAACTACCAACCGGTATTCAAATACATGCAGAAAATGAAGCATTTCGTCACGCTGCCGACCTAAGTCACGTGCTTCCAAAGCAAAATCACGTGGCCATTCACGTTTAAGGTCGTGTCAAGAAGCTATCTTCACGCTATTGGTCGCGTGAGGTCGGTCAAGTCTACGCCGAGAGTTAAAATGCCGTGGGATGCGGATTTAGGTATCGATGGACGACACTTATGCTCAACGGCCAGTTTTTTTCCCTTTCGTTCTTCTTTATGCCTCGTGAGTTTTAATGACATAGATATCGCGGAGGAATGCCCGCTATTGTCGATTGCTTTGTCTGGTATTTGGAAATCTTGTTTAAGGGAACAGGGTATCCAGAACATGCTCAAGATATCTATTTTATTTCAGTTACCATAGATATTGAGTAGGAATGCTCGTTGCTGTAGCTTACTTCTGGCTGGTATTATTAAATCTTGTTTAAAGGAGCATGGTACCCTAAGCAGGATAAAAAATATCGCATTTTTTTATTTAACATAAACATTGAGGAGGAATTTTCGTTGCCATTCATTAATACTGTATGGTATTTTTACATGTTGTTCAATGGAACATAGTACCCCAAACATAGTCCAAACATTGAAATTCTTTTAGTTAGTACATATATCGAGGAGGAATTTCCTTTGTTGTTGCTTAATTATGGCTAGTATTATTAATGCCTTTTTAAAGGAACAAGGTATCTAAAATATAGTAAAAATATTGATATTTTCTAGTTAGCACTTGTATCTAGAAGGAATGCCGCCTTTTGCTCTGGCTGGTATTTTTGAATCTTGTTTCAGAGAACATAGTAC
>CM063498.1:79980508-79983008 GCA_032207245.1 Pardosa pseudoannulata
ATAATTAATGTTTATTGTTGTGGTAGTTATGATATATGTATAACACAACTTTTATGTACAGTCGCGGATGTCCCTGTAAAAATGCATATTTTGAATATTGTACGATAATAAAATTTTTTGAATAATTTGTTATTTTATTTTTGTATGTGCGGCCCACCTCAGTTCAGTAAATTGTTTTTTGGCCCACCAACCGATTTGGATTGGGCACCCCTGCTTTAATCCATTATAAAATATTATGTTTTTCCAGCGTTGTTCTAAGCTTATACTAATAAATTTACTCTCTGTAAGTATTTTTATGACAAATAACAAGAATAAGGAATTTAACAAAATAAGAACCTCTAGAAGGTTATGTCAACTATAAAAATAAATTTTAAGAAATCCCCCCCCCCTGTAATTTCTAATTTTATTTTTCGTTTCCGATATGCGTTTAGTCAGTCAACTCGGAATTTCCGGGCTTCCGACCCCGAATTGACATCTGACGTCACCAAAACTGGTCCGATTCGCGTAGAGCCGCATTCGTGACGTCAATGCAATGAGGGACATCGGGTGGTTTCTGAGAATGGAACTTAAAAAATCCACAAACAACTGTTTACGACTAATCTTACCGAAATAATTAAAAAGGCTAAAGAATGAACTGCACGCTGGGAATGCGTCAATGGTGATAAAAAAAAACCTGAATACACCGAAGGAAGTTAGTACCCATGTTTTAACGAAAACATCAAGTTTTCAATTTTATTTTGGTATAAAATATTCTTTGGCACATTTAGTGTAGCGTAACAAAATATATGGCAACATAAAAACTAGACATTCATAAAAGAAGTACTTTTAGTTTAGAATATTAGTTGCGTCCTTTAAGGGTACACAATCACATTCAACCCCTTAAAGCTTGTTATTTTTTTCGAAAATACTGATAAAAAATGATTTTTTTTTGACAGAAAAGAAATATATAGGTATAGTGTAAAATATTTTTTGCAATTTACTTTGTGAGGGTGATGACTAGAAAACGGTAAAGTAGATAAAAGTTTAAAAAAAAATTGCTATACAAAGTGTAAACAATTGGATTACATGATTATTTTGAATTTCGCCCTTGTCATACACGGCCCAATGCGTTCAGGTTAAATTTTGAAAATTTAGATTTTTAAAAATTTTGAACATTTTTTAATCGTTTTAAAATAACTTCATTGAAATATTTTAATTGGAACCTGTTAAACGTTAAAATTTTTGCATTTAATATCATAGCTTTTAAGGCAACTATAAAAATTTTAAATTCAACTTACTGAAAAATGGTGCATTCTATACATTTGCAGGCGCCGAACGATGGCCGTATGGTTAGGGTGCTGGATATTTGAACCGGAGTTCGTGGGTTCGAATCCCACTGGAGCGTGGATGTCCATAGCCATTTAAAATCGGCTTTAAGCAGTAGGTTCCTGTCTCATTTGCCCTCGTGTTGCCAAAAGTAGACCGTATTGCTCCAAACCAAACAACAACTCAACTTTCAGGCAATGGAAATAAGAACTATGCCACAATTCGATTTCAATTTTTCACAGTAAATATATTATAAAACTATTAAGATACTCCACCCACTTTTTCGTTGTTATTTATTTATTCTAATATTTATAGTGTTTGAAATGGAATGTTTTAAACATCATTTAGCTTCTTTTATTAAATTCAATCTCTCGGTGTAATGTTTCTGATATTTTTTTAAAAACTTTAGAAAAATTGATGAAAAATACTCAATTATTAATTACAAAAAATTAAATTTTTTAAATGAAACTCGCTTTGTGTAAATCTGCCGAAAATGTGTGAGAAAGATGTAAAACATTGTAAAACAATCTTTCACTTTTAACTTTAATTTAAAAAAATTCCATTCTTAAAACCAAAGAAAATTCAGCAAAACTAAGTAAACTCCCTTTGTGTTATAAATATGCGGACTATGTGTCAGAAAAATGTAAAATATCATAAGATATTCTCTCCCTTTTCCCTTTATATAAAAAAATTTCGTTTTTAAAAAACAAAGTAAATTTAGCAAAACTAATAAAATATAAACAAAGAACAAATACTGATGAAAAACCTGTGTAAAAATTTTTAATGAAACTAACATTGTGTAAGTCTGCGGACAATGTGTCAGAAAAATGTAAAATATTTTAAAACAGGATCTCACTTTTCACTTAGCAAAGCTAATTAAATATAAATCGAGAACAAATACTGCTGAAAATTCCGTGTATTAGAAATTTTTAATGAAACTCACTTTGTGTTGTAAGTCTTCGGACAATGTGTCAGAAAAAAGTAAAACATTTTAACAAACAAAGTAAATTCAGCAAAACTAATGAAACATAAGCAAATAATATATTAATGAAAAAACCTTGGTGCAATGTTTCTGATACTTTTTTAAAAATTTTAGAAAAAGTGATGCATTATACTCAATAATTATTAATTACAAAAAGTTAAATACTTTAAATGAAACTCACTTTGTGTAAGTCTGCGGACAATGTGTCAGAAA
>CM063498.1:79988008-80003008 GCA_032207245.1 Pardosa pseudoannulata
TGGCAGCACTATATGTACAGTGCATAACTAACTTGGACAGAAAAAGTATTTTTATGTCTAAATTTACCAAAATATAAAAAGAAACATTGCATTATTTTTTTTTTTATCTCATAGTTCACTTTAATGAAAAATTCTTCAATGAAATAATTTCCATCATTTCTGTAATTCCTTTTCTATTTTTGTTCCTATACTTGATTTGTTAGGTAGTAGCATAAATGATAATATATCATTAGAAAAATGAAAGAGATTTACAGTAAATATTTCTTTACATATAAGAGTTCTTATATGTAAAGAAAGTTAATGACATATGATATATATTTCTTTCTCTAGAGAAGTAACTGTACCAAATAAATTTTGAGCGATTCTATCTTTAAATGGTAACCTTTGGCAAAAATCTTTTGTTTTTTCGTCTCTGTAGCCTGGTGACTTCGCACACACCAAAATTAATTTCTGCTTACTTTGGCCCTTCTGATATAAATAAATGATTTTTTTTATCAAAACTAGATTATCTTCCTTATCCTCAACTTGGCGGGTCTGCAAAGTTTGGCTTAAAAGACTGTGGGGTGTAAACGCAAGTACACAAAATTAAGTTTCTATGTAAGTCATGCGATATTGTTAGGCGAGAAAAAAGAAAACGTCCAATACATAACATTGCGATTGGGGGAGGGAATAATTATGAATAAGTTAATCCTTGGTAAATGTGATGAAATCATTGGAGATTTTTACTAAAACAAATGGGAAACTAAACTGCCGATCCCAATTTAGGGGGCCCCAGTTCAGTGGACACGCCAAGCGTGGGTGATGTCGCCAAATTCTAGTACCTTTCTTGGTAAACCTTGCTCTTCTTGATGACATGTGAACACGAAATTACACTTGTTTTGGACACGTGACACGTGAATGACACATGAAACGTGAACACGAAATGACATGTGATTTTAATATCTGACCCTTATTGGTTGACCGCTGAATTTTGATTTTCTAGCGTCCATTTCAATTGTTCATTTCGTGTCCATTTCACCTGTACTCTTGTGGTGTTTTTTTTTCGCTTTTTAAATTTAATTTCTCAAGTGTTTCACAAACCTTTTTTGTACATTGAGGATGGCATCTGCATTTGTTTTCAGGTATGACTCTGAGTTTTTTAGGAACTTCAGGGATCAGGGAAATTTGGCAATTCTGTAATGGTCCATGGGTGTTGGTTTGCTTGCCGGGATTTATGAATGCCCGATTTGCACATCCCCCATCCTTGTAGAAAGATATTCAATTGACGGATATAGATGGGAATGTCGTAAGAGAGGCGTGAATGAGCATCGAGTGAAAAGATCTGTGAGAAAGGGAAATTGGTTTGAAGCGAGTCATTTGAGTCTCTTCAAAAATTTAATCTTAACCTATATGTGGATATATAAATTACCTATGGACTGTATCGTTCACGAATTAAAATTTCAAAAAACACAGTAACTGACTAGTTCATCTCCTCTAGGGAGGCTTGTATAGATTTTATTTTAAATTCTTCTAAAATTGGGGGGGAAGGAGGTCATTGTTGAAATTGATGAAAGAAAATTTGGGAAACGTAAATTTAATAGGGGTAGAAGGGTTGATGGTAAGTAGGTTTTCGAGGGAATAGAGAGGGTTTCAAATAGATATTTTTTTGAGGTAGCAGAACGTAAAGATAGCGATACTTTATTAGCGATCATACGTAAATATGTGCATACTACAATGATTTCTGATTGTTGGAAAGCCTATGATTGTCTTTCAGATGAGGGTTTTGATCATCTGAGAGTTAATCATAGTGTTACTTTCAAAGACCTTGATACTGGAGCCCACACCAATACAATTGAGGGCTTGTGGAGCTCAATTAAGAGATCCCTCCGCACAGTTCGCAAGTGTGAGAATCCATTTGATTCTTATCTTTGTGAATTTATGTGGAGAATAATGAAAGAAAATTCGCAGGACGCTTTTCAGGATTTTTTGATAAAGCTTATATATTCACCGACAAGGTGGGATACTTAAATTAGGTAAGTGCTTTATTTTATATTTTATGCTTAATTTTCGATGGGTAACAAGTGATGTTATATTTCACATTATATTTTTATTTACTGCTTTTTGAACTTTTTTATTCAAAATTGTGTCTTAATTTAATTCAAATTAAGACACAATTCATTCATTTCATTACATTTTGTTCAAAATATGCTTTGAAATTCAGTATAAACTTAATACAAAACGAAACACAAATTGTAAAGATCACTGTGCGACAATTAGGCGATCACTTGTACAAAAATACAGCCAAAAAACATGGCGGCCGGCACCCGGAACTGGGATTCTAGTATTTGGCGAAATCGCTCACGCTTGGCGGGCCCACTGAACTGGGGCTCCCCAAACTGGGATTCTACCAAACTAAACAAACTAATAATGGTTCACTATATCTTTTTATGGCATTACAGGAATTTAATGCATAAGAAAAGAGTTTCTCAAGGAGAGTTGTATACCAATATAATATAAATCAGAATACAGATATAGATTGTGTGGACACGACGAGATCAGGAGAAAATGTTAGGCTACCATGCTTAGAGCTTTATCACCAAGTTGGCGGGGGTACCCTCTTCTTGTGTCAAATACTAAAGCTGTTCCTTTAAAAACTGACATGTGCTAAAATAATCTCATTTAGTGTACAACAGTTAGCAACTTTTTCTGCCTTATGAAACAATGGTTCGGATATGCATGGTTTGCTCGTTTCTTTCTGCTTTAAGGGTTAATTTCTTGCAAAAAATAATATTAAGTGAAAGAGATTACCTATCCCAGGTGAGGGCATTAGGTCCATCGTAATTGACTGGTGGACCACCAAGACATTTTGGGGATATCTAATTTACTAAAACATAAGACGTTCAACTTTGTTTTTTTTATTTTGTTTAAGACTTATTTATTCTCACGCAATTTTTTGCCTATTATGTCGAAAAAGCTTAACAATATTTTTTATATTTAAATTTGGAGACTACTCTTATATCCAAAATCTCAAGCACATTAAATGTATAAACAGCTTATGCTTAAAAAGCGAAAAAGTTGATTCGGTTTTGCAATTAGTTTAGCATATTTTTCTTTGTTTCTCTTTCCTTCTCTTTTTATACATATTTTTTCACATTTTTCTCTGAAAGAATAGATTCCAAGCGAGTTTATTATTTTCTTTTAGTTTTTCCTTTGCCACACGGGCTTTTATTAATTCGATTATTTAGCAGGGGATTTTTTATTTCATTTTCTCTGGATGGAGGCTCAGAACTGGTGTATATAAGTGACCTATGTTTATTTTTATAGCACCAGAAATTATCTCACCAGATTCGAACTAGTTGCGACAAGCGTACTTCATACGGAAAAAACGTCACTCTTCCTTCCTTAAATCGTTAAATGCAACGTCAGTCCCCGAGTACTGACGGAAGATTTTCCGTTGAGGCAATGTCGATTTTGCTATCCATTCCGCTCAGGCGAAATCTAGTGTACTCTTGAAATCTAGAGCTCAAAGGATTTGGGAATAGAGAGTATCAACAAAAGATTATTTTATGTCTTCGATCTACAAGATACGACCAGTTAGAATAAAGCAATGGAAGTATAAAAATCTATTCTATAAGAGAGAATTTAGTCCTCACAGTGACAATTTTTTAAACGATTTGCTACTCAAAATACCGAAAATGATGAAAAGACAAGTAGATAATTATTCATCGAATGAGTTACGTGTAACATGAAAATACGATTGCTATCTACAGATAGTAAAAGTTAATTTGAGAATTCAATAGGTAATATAAGAACGGCAAGTTCACGGTGAAGTGCTTTACATCTAAAACAATGCAGGGAATAATTTAAAGGGTGAAAAGGTGATCGTCGACGATGTAACTAAGGAATAGAAATATTTCTGAGTTACACAATGCTAATAAAGAATTGCTCACCGATATCTATGTACTTGGAATTCCTGACCCGTCACTTTTCAAGAGTCTGGAGATAGAAAACAATTGATACAGAAATTCGGTAAAATAAGGAATAATTATATATTTGTTACATGAATTTGAGGTTCTTAACATTTTTTAAAAATATAAATTATATTTAGAATGGTTCAAAACATTTAAAAAAAATATTTTGTAAATGATTCCTGTTTTGCGCAAGTAGATTGCCAGACTGCAAGAATGTGCTTTCTATCGACGCTACCTGTGGAAGTAAATTGTCGCTGTCACTATTAGCTTACTGAAATAATACTTAATTTTAACATAGCGTCCTGTGCTTCATAAAAGGTTTGTTTTCGTCTGCTTCCTTCTTTTTCTCATGATCTTGCTTCTGACCTCTGAGTAAGTACTTCAGTTTCGTGACCCCACTAGTTTTTAAAATCTGTAATTATCAATTAATCATAAAATTTTGTGCCAATAAACTTGTTTTAAGTGTGTTAGAAAGAGTCCTTATCTTCGTCACACGTAGTTTAGTTGAGTTCAGTTGGTTATCTAAAATTGGCTTCAGAGAAACAGTTGTTTTTTTCTGTTTGTAATTAAAGATGTATGCGGTCTGAATGCTATTTTGTTTTAGTATTAAATCAAAGAAATATTACCATCGCCACTCAAGCTATCCCCACGAATAATAAATATTCTAGTGATCTAAGAAAGATCCCTGTTGAGTCATAAATGCTTTTGTTGTTCACACGACCATGAAACATTCTTATCCTCACAAAATCTCA
The DNA here is from genome assembly GCA_032207245.1 of Pardosa pseudoannulata. Lineage (NCBI taxonomy): Eukaryota > Metazoa > Arthropoda > Arachnida > Araneae > Lycosidae > Pardosa > Pardosa pseudoannulata. The sequence goes on from CM063498.1 coordinate 79,992,711, forward strand.
CTTCCACAGTTCTCCTGCACTCTACAAAAACGATACTACCTTGAAGACAACACAACCGAGACAAAGAGGAAAACTTTTGACGATTTATAGGGGAAACGAAGAACCAGGGGACGATGAATGTGAAAAAAAAATATTATTGATGAAATGGGAGTTAATTTGGGACCAAATAAATCGAACAATAAATGCAGGAACGGTATAACAAGATTTTATTGTGTATCCTCCTATTTTCGTAAAAATGGGTTCAACCAGAAAAGGGGATAACAAATGAAATGCATAACTATACCAGCCAATTAGATGTATTGATTTGATTCTAATTGACTAATTCATCTTACCTCAGGGATTGTTATAAAATGCCAAATATATGGAAAGCCAATAGATATAATTAGTACTGAACTGGGTAAACTGTAACCATCGTGATACAATGAAATAAAAACTTTCCATCATCGCTAGCATCAATAAGCATCCAAACAAGAAATTGAAATTGTCAGGAAGACTGTAACAAGAGCAAAATCTCTCTTCTTAGAAGAATTACAATTCAGGGAATTTCCCAGCTGGGCATCACGAACGCTTTACTCCAGTTTGATAGATGGCCCTTGCAAGGTATCAACTTAATTTGGAAGAACTTGGTACAAAAAGGGAAAAAACTTCATACTAAAAATGATAAATAATTTCTTAATAAGATGAATACAGAATTTCATGTTTTGAAAACAAAATACAGTACAGAACCAAAGATATATCTTTACCCAAAATGACAAGACATAAGGATATCGGCAGTCTTGATTATTACATTTTCTACATTGTGAATATTGCTACGGAAAATACAGCTTTTAATGTCTGTATCGGATTGAAGACTAGTTTTACTCAAAATTGCAGTTGTTCTCCAACTTTCGTTTTGAGACGCTTACAGCATCCTTGTTGTGTCAGAATCTATACATAATCAAGTATTTATTGGGTGCAATGAAGAGAAGAAAGGTTGTGGTTTTCTATATCATCCCAATTCAAATTGCACCAGGGCAGAAAGAAATTCTTCTTGATGATGCCTGGAAATTGGCTGAATGTTGTTGCCAGAACCTATTTCTAAAACTAAAACAAAGCACCTACTATTCGTATGCTTATCATAGTTTTATGTTAAAAGTGGTATATAAGGCAATTTGTCGCAACGTCACGAACTACTATAATGCCCTTCCAATTCATTTTCATGCTTACGACAGACAATAGACAAACAATAAACTGCTCTTCCGTTTAAAACTAAAGCCAGAATTGTCATAATTTGAGAATTTGCCCTACTGCATAAAATAGACTTATTGTACATAGTGAGCATCTAATATTCTTTTTGTGTACAAAGGAATTTAAAAAGGTTTATCCTATACTATAAGACGAGGAATGGTTGTCAAGTCGAAAATCGCCCCAGAATTAATAAACTCCGGTAAACTTGGGGATCTGGGGTTTTTGGCCACGAGGAATCGATTGGCGCCGGTTTTGAAGCGCTACGGTCGAGCAGTTCGGAGTTACAGATAGGGCCATTTTTGGCTTACGGCCCTTATATACGGCCAAAGGAACATGATGTCAGAATATGCGAATTTCGTGTGAAAATTGGTACTTTTTGGCCATGAGGAATCGATTGGCGTTGGTTTTGAAGGGCTAAGGTCACTTAGTTCGGCTCTACAGATAGGGCCGGGTTCGAACCCCGGTGCGGGCAAACTTTTTTCTCATGCGTCCAAACCAAGTGAAAATTGGTTCTTTTCGACCACGAGGAATCGATTGCTGTAGTTCTGACGAATTAATAATAATAAATAATAATAAAGTTTTTATTAATTTGTATTCCTTGATATCGGTTTCCATTTTCATTTGAATAGTAGTAATAATATTCTCCTTGGGTTTGTTTACTAACCGTAGTTGGAGGTTCCGTTGATGGTTTGCAGAGTTGTCATCCGCTCTGTCTCTCAGTTGGTAACAGCAAGACGTCAGCGTCTCTCCACTCCGTCGCCGGTACGGTTTCCTTGGTTAACCTACGATCTCTTCTCAGAAAAAAAAATAAAAACTAAGAAAACTTTATATTTTTCTTATCGTTCTGACGAATTATGGTCACACAGTACTCACATTGATTCTTACATCCACATCAGGCGAGCCAGCCTACAAGGCAGTCTGTCCCCGCACGGATAGCTTCACCGACCGGTTCAACCTATCTTAGCCAATGTGACTCGAGCAGTAATCAGATCCGCCAGACCCGGGGGTCGTTCCAAGACCCATAATCCGCCTCTCTCAGCTCCCTTGAAGGCAACCACCAATCAATACGATCAATTGACGTTGCTGTATTTGATTCATATACAAAAAAATTTGTTCGTTGGAAAATGCTTATCATACAGTTGAAATTGATGGTGAATTGAAATCGAAATCATGTCTTTAAATAATGTTTTGAGCGATAGGCAAGAATATTCGAATTTCCAAAAAAGCATTTACGGAACTGATTTCGATTTCAAATCACCGTCAACAAAGTTCGACATTTCAACATTCATCAGATTTCAAGCTACATTTTCAACATGCAGAACGCACCTCTACATGAAATTCTTCAAGGAGCCGGAATTTTGGAAACAACAAGCGAACAACTCAATTATAGTAAATGGACAATAGAGATACCGTCATTGTCAGAATTTTTCCATTACACCGAAAAAGCTTACCCGACCGTCAAAGATGTACTTCACCCTGAATTTGTCGCATTTACGTTACAAAGCGATGTTATAAAGGAATGGTTCTCTCAACGATATCAGGGACCAGAACAATCCAACTATCTATACGGCGTAAAGGATTCGATGTGTACTGCCCATTCGAGGAAAATGGATAGAGGCGAGCACTGGATGCTAGGAATTTACGAAGCAAGCTATGGAGAACGTCAACTATTAGTCTGCGATCCAGTCGGCAACCCGTGCCCATCGATGCCTATGGTCAAGGCCTATGATCGATGCCTATGTCAGGAGTCAAGCGTCAAAGTGCGTTGAAGGTCTTGCTGCCTCCTGAGAATCGACCCGAAACGTCGTTTGGAAGTAAGTCCTGAACAAGAGATCACCAGCCGCACCTGCTCTGACAAGAAACTACCGGACAGCATGGAAGACTTCGAATCGATGATTAATACGTTATTATGTTTATGCTGTTATGGGTTTTAATATGATGTATGTATATATGTTTGATTTTTCTAAATAAATTTGTCAAAAATATTGAACTTCAACACATTTCAATCTTTACACTGCTCACTTTACCATTTCTTTAATTGTATAATTTTTTGTTATCAATTACATTTTATTTCCTATGACTTTTCAAACTTTACCTTTGTATAGAATAGTTCCCTTTCCAAACAACTTTGTTTAGAATAGTTTACAATAGTGCACTTTAACCGGTTGTCTTTTCACTAATGGTTTCACAAATTTTCTTATGGCATGTATTGTTTTGACAAATCACAATTGGAAATTTAAATCTTCGAGTTACCTTCGATACTTGTTTTCTCCGAGCGGAGCTCGGTCACCCGGTACTAAAATTAAAATAAGAGAACAATTATATTAAGATCACTATTACTACCAAAGAAAACTATCCAAGTACCTAGATATAAAAAATATCTTGTGTTTGTTAAATATAAAAATTTCCATTCCTTTTTACAGTATAGTTAATTCGTTAAAAGCATTTTATGTAATTTAAAATGTAAATAGCGTTTATGGAATATTTGAAATGGTTGTTATAGCAACAGTCTCCACTGAGGCACATGCAGTTTATCATCAAGGTCATAAGGATCTTAAATTTTCCTTCTTTCATTAAAATAACTAAAAACTTTAACTAAACATAGTAATGGGACAAGGAATAAAGAAAATTAATTATTCTTGTGGAATAAATCTGCGAAAATAAAGGCTTCTATGAGAAACGAGTATAAAAGATTGATGTTCATTAGAAAGGAGGTGAAATGTAAGAAAAAACTTGTAACAACAAATATATTCTAGAACTGATAGAAGAAAAAGGATATTTGGTATTTCTTAATTAAGACTGGAGAACATGAAAAAATAATTTGATTTTATTTGAAAAAACGAGTGAAAAATATGCTAAACTTTTTATTGTATGACGTATTCACACGAATCCACGAAGTCATGCTTTCACAATGCACATCACATATCAACATAATATCACTCCTTATTAATCTGTATTGCACAACGAGTAATAAATTTACTTATTTTTTCGAAGTAAAAGATTGTATATTGATCTCGAATCCACTTGTACATCGCATCTTGCACGTCTAAGTCTGGGGCAAGTCTGCACCCTTGTAAACCATGATTGCCCACACTTAAATTTCTCACCTCACAAGTACAATTTTACATGATAGAACAATTTTCCCACATTTCAAGGATAGTGTAAGAGTCACGTCCGTCTCTGTTGGTGGTCGGGAGTTTGCACCCTTGTAAACCATGATTGACCACACTTAAATTTCTCACCTCACAAGTACAATTTTACATGATAGTACAATTTTCCCACATTTCAAGGATAGTGTAAGAGTTTACGTCCGTCTCTGTTGGTGGTCGGTAGTCTGCACCCTTGTAAACCATGATTGCCCACACTTAAATTTCTCACCTCACAAGTACAATTTTACATGATAGTACAATTTTCCCACATTTCAAGGATAGTGTAAGAGTCACGTCCGTCTCTGTTGGTGGTCGGGAGTTTGCACCCTTGTAAACCATGATTGACCACACTTAAATTTCTCACCTCACAGTACAATTTTACATGATAGTACAATTTTCCCACATTTCGAGGATAGTGTAAGAGTTACGTCCGTCTCTGTTGGTGGTCGGGAGTCTGCATTGTAAACCATGATTGCCCACACTTAAATTTCTCACCTCACAAGTACAATTTTACATGATAGTACAATTTTCCCACATTTATAGTGTAAGAGTTACGTCCGTCTTTGTTGGTGGTAGTCTGTTGTAAACCATGATTGCCCACACTTAAATTTCTCACCTCACAGTACAATTTTACATGATAGTACAATTTTCCCATATTTCGAGGATAGTGTAAGAGTCACGTCCGTCTCTGTTGGTGGTCGGGAGTCTGCACCCTTGTAAACCATGATTGCCCACACTTAAATTTCTCACCTCACAAGTACAATTTTACATGATAGTACAATTTTCTCATTTCGAGGATAGTGTAAGATTACGTCCGTCTCTGTTGGTGGTCGGAGTCTGCACCCTTGTAAACCATGATTGACACTTAAATTTCTCACCTCACAAGTACAATTTTACATGATAGTACAATTTTCCCATATTTCGAGGATAGTGTAAGAGTCACGTCCGTCTCTGTTGGTGGTCGGGAGTCTGCACCCTTGTAAACCATGATTGCCCACACTTAAATTTCTCACCTCACAAGTACAATTTTACATGATAGTACAATTTTCCCACATTTCGATTATAGTGTAAGATTTACGTCCGTCTCTGTTGGTGGTCGGGAGTCTGCACCCTTGTAAACCATGATTGCCCACACTTAAATTTCTCACCTCACAAGTACAATTTTACATGATAGTACAATTTTCCCACATTTCGACGATAGTGTAAGAGTCACGTCCGTCTCTGTTGGTGGTCGGGAGTCTGCACCCTTGTAAACCATGATTGCCCACACTTAAATTTCTCACCTCACAAGTACAATTTTACATGATAGTACAATTTTCCCACATTTCGAGGATAGTGTAAGAGTCACGTCCGTCTCTGTTGGTGGTCGGGAGTCTGCACCCTTGTAAACCATGATTGCCCACACTTAAATTTCTCACCTCACAAGTACAATTTTACATGATAGTACAATTTTCCCACATTTCGAGGATAGTGTAAGAGTCACGTCCGTCTCTGTTGGTGGTCGGGAGTCTGCACCCTTGTAAACCATGATTGCCCACACTTAAATTTCTCACCTCACAAGTACAATTTTACATGATAGTACAATTTTCCCACATTTCGAGGATAGTGTAAGAGTCACGTCCGTCTCTGTTGGTGGTCGGGAGTCTGCACCCTTGTAAACCATGATTGCCCACACTTAAATTTCTCACCTCACAAGTACAATTTTACATGATAGTACAATTTTCCCACATTTCGAGGATAGTGTAAGAGTCACGTCCGTCTCTGTTGGTGGTCGGGAGTCTGCACCCTTGTAAACCATGATTGCCCACACTTAAATTTCTCACCTCACAAGTACAATTTTACATGATAGTACAATTTTCCCACATTTCGAGGATAGTGTAAGAGTCACGTCCGTCTCTGTTGGTGGTCGGGAGTCTGCACCCTTGTAAACCATGATTGCCCACACTTAAATTTCTCACCTCACAAGTACAATTTTACATGATAGTACAATTTTCCCACATTTCGAGGATAGTGTAAGAGTCACGTCCGTCTCTGTTGGTGGTCGGGAGTCTGCACCCTTGTAAACCATGATTGCCCACACTTAAATTTCTCACCTCACAAGTACAATTTTACATGATAGTACAATTTTCCCACATTTCGAGGATAGTGTAAGAGTCACGTCCGTCTCTGTTGGTGGTCGGGAGTCTGCACCCTTGTAAACCATGATTGCCCACACTTAAATTTCTCACCTCACAAGTACAATTTTACATGATAGTACAATTTTCCCACATTTCGAGGATAGTGTAAGAGTCACGTCCGTCTCTGTTGGTGGTCGGGAGTCTGCACCCTTGTAAACCATGATTGCCCACACTTAAATTTCTCACCTCACAAGTACAATTTTACATGATAGTACAATTTTCCCACATTTCGAGGATAGTGTAAGAGTCACGTCCGTCTCTGTTGGTGGTCGGGAGTCTGCACCCTTGTAAACCATGATTGCCCACACTTAAATTTCTCACCTCACAAGTACAATTTTACATGATAGTACAATTTTCCCACATTTCGAGGATAGTGTAAGAGTCACGTCCGTCTCTGTTGGTGGTCGGGAGTCTGCACCCTTGTAAACCATGATTGCCCACACTTAAATTTCTCACCTCACAAGTACAATTTTACATGATAGTACAATTTTCCCACATTTCGAGGATAGTGTAAGAGTCACGTCCGTCTCTGTTGGTGGTCGGGAGTCTGCACCCTTGTAAACCATGATTGCCCACACTTAAATTTCTCACCTCACAAGTACAATTTTACATGATAGTACAATTTTCCCACATTTCGAGGATAGTGTAAGAGTCACGTCCGTCTCTGTTGGTGGTCGGGAGTCTGCACCCTTGTAAACCATGATTGCCCACACTTAAATTTCTCACCTCACAAGTACAATTTTACATGATAGTACAATTTTCCCACATTTCGAGGATAGTGTAAGAGTTACGTCCGTCTCTGTTGGTGGTCGGGAGTCTGCACCCTTGTAAACCATGATTGCCCACACTTAAATTTCTCACCTCACAAGTACAATTTTACATGATAGTACAATTTTCCCACATTTCGAGGATAGTGTAAGAGTCACATCCGTCTCTGTCGGGGGTCGGGCGAACTTTTATTCTTTTGAACAATTGAAAATGGCAGTATTGTACCAGTAAGGGTCTTTTTGATGCACGGACGATTGGATGTGTCAAGTGTGCCGTTTTTGTCAACGCACCGACAGAGAAATAAAGAAATTGTGCTTTGTGTGACCGAGTCGGCTGGGCGCCAAAGGGCGTTTCGGCTACTCCAAGGATAGAGGTCAAAGAAGAGGGAGGGGTGTCGATCTCCCCTAAAACCGAGGTTTCCTGCTTGGAAAAGAAGAAACAGGAGGGGACTCCCGGCTGAACTTTGAGATGAGCAGGTTGTCTAGAGTGTTCTCCTCTCTGTAAAATAGATTGCATCTACATTGAGTTGATTTGTTTTATTTAAGACGTTTCCCTTTGTTAAATAAATGAACAGTTGTTAAGTTTGAATAATCTATGGCTGATTATTTCGCCTACATATCCGTTCCTTATACGAGACCCATGCGAAATAATATCCTAATGACTAGGGTATGACTTACAATAGGAAGTAGAAACATTGCAAACCGCCCGGCGAGTTAACAGATAGTAAAAGATGAATATCTGCCCCTTTCACAGCTGCTTACCGCAGCCATTGGATCAGTTCTTGTTGATGTTCGTTGGTGCAAGCAACTAATGCATGTGCTGTGATTTATCTCAAACAGAGGATGGAAAATTGAGGAGTTTTATACCATTAACACAGTAGTATCCCCTATATAATAATAGCCTAAGTTATCAAGTTATCTGTACGTCTGTCCTGGAATTTACGAAGCGGCTCGACCTGGAATGGATAGAGGCATCCATATTGGATTCTTGATGAGTTAGGGTTAGTAAAATTCGAAGTTTATCTTCTCCTAAACTATTGATCCGATTTTAAAATAAAGTGGTATAAATATGCACACAGCGAAAAATATTTTCGTCTATCACAACGAAAAATATTGTCGTCTTTAAGATTTTCGAAATCCACCCCTTCTCCCTTTTCAAGTTTTTAACGTCTTTAAAACCTTGAAACCTTATTATATCAAGCCTCATTTAAGACGATTAAATTTATCAATATATCACATAAATAGGTAAAACAACATTTTTTTCTAGCGTTATAACGTCATTTCTTTAACCATCATTTTTAATCATTTCTTATTTTAAATATCGATCATCGATTATTAAAATTCATCGATTATTAAAAAATAATCGATGATTGAATTTAAAATTATCAAATTAAATGTTGCAAGATAATTTTCAGCCAAAACACAAACCATTTTTGTTACCTGCCTCATAAGGTACTTTATGATTCTGGAAAATTAAAAATTTTACTGATCCCGTCATATGACGGGCTATAAGCTGGTATCAGTAAAATAAGCAAGGAAGTTAGTGTACACTATGTCAAACGAATCATTACAAAATTGTAGAAATTTTCTGACCCATCTACACAATATTAAAATATAAACACCAAGAGCTAAGAAAAATTTTTTGTCAGTTTTAAAACAGTGTTCTATTAATGAATTTCTATAAGCTTTTCACAGATTAAGTAGAATATTTCTATTACATGCTTAGGTAAATGTTGTTACAAAATTTTCTTTTATCTTAATAGCTAATAAATAATAAACCTTACATGAGAATGTTTATAAACCATACTATTCATATTTAAAAACATCAGAATATTTATGCTATATAACCAATATTAGAAAAACAAGATAATGTTTATATGATTAATTTTTACTTTAATATGACATAAAAGAGGTATTAAAACCGTAAATATTCGGTGTTCAGATTAACAGAAATATATTTTGATTTATTTGAAACTTCAAATATTTTTGACATCATTCAATGAAATTTAATAGTTCATTTATGAGCCTGTATATTTTATGTATGTAATAGAGCATGGTGATGAAATGTAAAAGCTTTACCAGAATAATTTAATATAGTATCTATATGCATATCAGGTACTTAGAGGTACATCTCATGTTTAATATAAGCGGTTACGTTCGGAGAAAAATATTTCATATAATGTTTAAATGATTAATTTTTACTTTCTAATATGATATAAAAGAGGTATTAAAACCGTAAAAAACTTTCGGTCTTCAGATTTCAACAGAAATACACATTTTGATCCTTAACTTTGAAACTTTAACTACCTGTAATGACCATTTCTGAATGAAATTTAACTAGTTTATGACGCCTGTATATGCGTACGTATGTATGTACTAGTGGAGAGGCTTGGTGATGAAATGTAAGGGAAGCTGTGTACCAGAATAATTTAATAAACACCCACGTATCTATATCCGTATCACGTATATATGTATATATAGATAAGTGGGTGTTTATATATATATATATATATATATATATATATATTATATATATATATATATATATATATATATATATATATATATATATATATATATATATATATATATATATATATATATATATATATATATATATATATATATATATATATATATATATATATGTATCTATGTATATATATATATGTCAGGTCTAAAAAAGGAGTAGTTGGAAATTACTTAAGTTAAAAACGATTTTAAAAAGGGAAATCTTTTATGATAATCAAATAAATGAAAAAGACCCACGCTCGCGTAAGCTTTTGGTATCATCCGGTCAGACGGAAGCATTTTTGAGCTATTTGTTGAGCTTGCAAACAGATAAGATCAGTCAACGCGAGAACATGGATCGGTCAACACCTTTTCCAAGCTTAGTTCAGCCACGAACAATGATAATGGCGCAGGTTTTGCTTTTAGAAGAAACAATGATTTAATAAACTTATTATTATCAAGAAAAA
>CM063498.1:80005508-80013008 GCA_032207245.1 Pardosa pseudoannulata
TGGCATAACAATATTAATAGGAATTTAAGCTTTCATGACATATTCATTCAATATGTCATATCAGTTTATGAGAATGCCTTTGATGACTTCACGTGATTCAAGAGTATTAGAGGCTAATCTTTAAATTCAGGATTTGCACAGAAGTTTGTGCAACCAATATATTTCGTGACCTAGTACGGGTTTTCTAAATATGAAATAAAATGGGTATGTATATTCATAATGGAATTTAAATATAACATGGGAAATTGTGAATAATTTAATAGATGTACAAGGTAGTCATGTTGTGTTCACATCAGATTATTGTAAAATTAAAGCTAAATTACATTATAAAACATTCAAAAACATTAAATTTAAAGGAATGCATACATTCATATTAAAATTATATAATAGTCTTAGATTATTAATTTGTTTGTTAAAATTATGAGAGATCTTTTAAAGAATTATTTTTATCCATGGAAACGTAATTGATTTCTGAATGTCATGAATAATATGACAAACAATTAAAAAAAATAAAAAAATAAGTATACATATAATCCTGAATTAATGAAAATGATTTTTTTTTCTCTAATAATCTATTTTCGTAATTTTTTTCTAATTAAAATTAATGAGAAGCGAAATTTTATTTTTGGATATTTTCCCTAATTTTTATTCCTCAAGTACATGCTTATATAAGGATTATTTTGCGTGGTAATAATTTTTAACCTTAGGCAATCTATTCATTAAAACAATTTATTCATCAAAAGTTAAGCCTGTCTCATTTTTATTATAATTTCAGAACAATAAGATATGTTAAATAATTTCCTCACTTTTGATTGTAGAAAATTCTTTAAATTATTTTCGGGATTTAACAAATTATTGCAATATCGTTTAAATTAAAAAGCATAATTGTGATTTATTTAAGGCATCCCTTAAAGGGGATGTAGAAATTTTATGTCAATAATTAGCTTGGTTTGGAGCTCTACGGTCTACTGTTTTGCTATGAGAGGGCTAATGAATTCAGGACCTACTGTATAAGTTGATTCCGAAAGGCTACAAACATTTATGCCAGCAATGAGATTCGAAGAGCAGCTGTCTACCACTAGGCCATCGTTCGACAAATAATTAACTTATAGTTATGAAAATCTTTTCCATGAATTTTAATATTGTTCTTCACAAGCAAATCTTCTAAACTACTAGCTTGTTAAGAAATATCCGACTTGACGATTGGTATCATTGAGCTTGATTTCTATAAAGATGTTATTCATTTACTCATTGAAGGATGGCTCCAATGGGTAGGGTACTGCTTTTCAGTTTTGTGACGTTGCTCACGTCACATGAGCATTTGTAAGTCTTAAGACACTACAGCTCTTGACCACCTTGGGAGTTGAAAGGATTAGATAGGGTTAATCATGTAAATACTGCATGACTATTCTATTTAAACTGTGCACGTGCAAAATGAATGCTCCTCTGGAAAGTTCCCCGATCGCGTGATGATTGATAACCACTCACAAGATCCCTGTTATCGTTTTATCACGAGGTTGGGTTCTTCTAGAACTCTTTCCGCAGTCTAATAAAGAGAAATGTATATATATATATATATATATATATATATATATATATATATATATATATATATATATATATATATATATATATATATATATATATATATATATATATATATCAGGGACAGAGCGGAGGAGCAGAGGCATTCCTTGGCACCACAAAATGGGACCATAGGAAGGTAAGGCTATGCCCCTTTGTAATTGAGCTTTGCTATTTGTGCATAGTTTTCCTAAGGCATTAATATTATTAATTCTTGTGTTTAACAAACCTCGTTAATTTGAGCTTTAATATTTGTGCGTAATGGCCCTAAGGTATTAATATTATGATTTCTTGTGTTTATTATGATTTATTGTGTTTAATAAATCTTGTTATTTCACTTTGCTATGAGCTACCAAAGAGTCTGTTTTAATTTAATATAGAGCAGCGTGATCGTTTGAAGATTGCGGGTTTGAATCCCACTGTTGCATGGATATTCGTAGCCGTTCGGAATTGGTTTTAAACAGTAGGTCCTTGTCTTATCAGATCTCGTACAGTAAAAAGTAGACCGTAGCGCTCCCAAAACACAAACCCAAACCCAAAACACTTAATCATTTATTAACCCCCAAATAATTCTTCAGCATTAAAGAAAATAATTGATTTATTATATTACATCATACAAAAATGGGGATCTTCATTAACAAATGCTTACATAATCGCATTCTGTTTGATCTTCCAGGGCAAAAAAACCTTTAATTTTTACTTTTCAAGAATTGTAGAATGAACCTTTGAAATGAGTGAAATTAGAAGTGAAAAAAATATCCTTATTGACTTAGAAAAACCGCAATAACCGTATTCGAAGAGTGAGACATGTGTGTGTGTCTTTGGTAAGTAAATAAGAATATTTTTTTATCACTATAACTTTCTTTTTTGCAGTTTGGCTTTTCTCCTTCTAAGAATTTTCTTTTAATATTTGGGGAGAAATAAAGTAATGAGGTTACACAGAAAAGGAAGAGGCTTTAAAGCTAAGGATTTATTATTAACATAGATGTTTCTTTCTTTTACAAAATCTTACAATTTTTTTAAAATATGGCGGAAGATAATAATTGAGACTTACTAAGAAAAAATAGTTAAATATTTCAGAATTAAAATAAATTATTAGACATCTTCTTATTTTCGTTCTTTATTTTCAAGTTGCATACTTGATAAGTTAATTATAAAATACAACTACTGATTCCGAAGCTATGATTCGTCATCATATAGTTACTAGCATATAGCCCGTCGTATGACGGGATCATTAAAATCTTTAATTTTCCAGAATTGTAAAGTACCCTATAAGGAAGGTAAAAAAAGGTTTGTTTTTTTGGCTGAGAATTATCTGATACACGCTCAATAATTTGTTTATCTTTACTGACCGCATGTTAGTTGCTAACCTTAATTTATTTTGTCATATTACGTGATACGATTCACAGCAGAAGTTTTAATATTGGCAATGATTATTTGGCGGAATACATGAATGATGTAAAAAATTTAGAGAATCGATTGCAAATCGCGTGGTTATGTATAAAGGATAAATACCTAAACCAACGAACTTCTTAATTTTCAAAGATATATACCTTAAACGTTAGATATTTATTAGTACGTGAAATTGATTCCTAGACTTTTATGAAAAGAATTTTTTGTTAATACCGGAAATAAAATTTTCATTGCAGCAACGAATAATCGCTGATTCAATTTAAAATTATCACATATGTACCTAATCTATTATTTAAGCCAGATATAAAAGAAAATTATTTACGTAATATCTAAGTACAGTGATAAAACGTATGAAAATAATGCAGACGATATTTAAATAATTTAAAATAAGAAATGATTAAGGGTGCTACCATATAACAGTCGACATATGTCCCTGGTGACTTCTGCGTCATAACGATGTCAGAGGGGGACATTTATGGTACCAAATTCCAATCGCTGGCGATTTCTAAACGTCATTATGACGCGGAAGTCACCAGTGACATATGTCGACTGGAATATGGTAGCAGCCTTAAAGAGATAGTGAAAGGAATGACGTCATAATGCTAGAAAAATATTATTTTCATCTACTTATAATGTGATAAATTTATGAATTTAATTATCGCCTGCTCTTAACCGGAGAAATAGGGCTTGAAATAATGGTATTAAAATCTTAAAAAGAGAGGAAGGGGTAGATTTCGTATGTTTTTGAACTCGCTTTGAATTTTACTAACCCTAACTCATCAAGAATCCAATATGGATGTCTATCCTCTATCCTTTCCAGGTCCAACTGCTTCATAAATTCGAGGACAGACTGATAGTTAACTTAGGCTATTATTATATAGGGGTTTACATGGAATCAGTCTTGATTAAATGAACATCATTTTCTTTGTGTTAAACATCCTATGCTTTTTGGGGATGGGTGGTTGATATTTCGGCCAAGACGTGAAAGTCTCAAAAGTACAAGTTTGGTTAAAATATATTCGAAGGACCTTATTCCATCACTGTTCACTATTCAGCTCTCATATTGAGAGAGTCAGTACCATAGCTTAAAATCAATTTTACTATGAATATTGTCATCGTTAGATTTAAAATTAATTTTTTCTTCTCTCCTGATTGTTGTTATACAATAAAACAATAACAAAGGAGTTGTTCACAAGGTTAAAGTCTGAATCTAGAACCCCCGTTTTTATCTATGGCAATATGGATAAACATCTCGCCTTAACAAAGTTAATACAATTGATACCAACAAGAAGTCTTGCCATACACAAGATGTGGGTGCATGTGTAAGACATGCTTATTTGATAGACATGTAAATTATATGCAAAATCCAGTCTTTATTTGGTTCTCCAAGCTGTATATAGCAATTGAGTCCAATCTTAGACCACCATTATCATCGCACCAAAACTCGAAATCAGAAAACCATAATCAAAGTGCTTTGAAATATCATTTTATTCTAATAACTTCGATTAAAGAGAGCACTGAATCTGCAACCGAAAAGAAGTAAATTTCTAGAGCGCGAATACGCCAACTGCAATGAAAAAATATTTCAGCTCAGTATTTTATGTGCAAGAAATTTCTGATGGTCTGTTAAAAGTATCCACGTTCAGGTTTAAAATTGGAAAGAGTCACTAAGAAATGAATTACTACTAAGACCTTTTGAGAACAACATTAAAATAGGGAAAAATAGCAATTTAACGATTTTGTTCCAGTGAAAATAGCTTCGTTATTTGGAGTGAGTCTCTTTTTAATCCCAGTATAGAACAAAAATTTGGTGAAATAATTTAGTTACTTATTAGGGTAAATATTAATGACTTTGTTCAAGGAAAAAACGCTTCGTTCATTGCAGTGAGTCCCGTTTTAATCTCGGTGTATAACTAAAATTTGGTAAAATAATTTAGTTACTTATTAGGGTAAATATTAATGATTTTACTCCAGGGGAAAATGCTTCGTTCCTTGGAGTGAGTCTCTTTTTAATCCCTGTGTAGAACTAACATTTGGTAAAATAATTTAGTCACTTATTAGGGAAAATATTAATGATTTTATTCGAAGAAAAAACGTTTCATTTCTTGGAGTGAGTCCCTTTTTAATCCCGGTGTAGAATTAAAATTTTGTATAATAATTTAGTTACTTATTAGGGTAAATATTAATGATTCTATTCCAGGGAAAAACCCTTCGTTCCTTGGAGAAAGTCCCTTTTTGATACCGGTGTAGAACTAAAATTTGGTAAAATAATTTAGTTACTTATTAGGGTAAATTTTAAAGATTTTATTCCAGGGAAAAACGCTCCGTTCCTTGGAGTGAGTCCCTTTTTAATCCCGGTGTAGAACTAAAATTTGGTAAAATAATTTAGTTACCTATTAAGGTAAATTTTTAATGCATTCCTTATATTAGGTATTTGGATAACAGGTATGGGATTACACAAGTTAATATATACCATTTGGAGATTTAAATAAAATATGTTTTAAATGATATACAAAACATGACAAATTTAGGAACATGAAGCGAACTTTTAAACTCAAGCATTCTAGATTTTACAAATAGAAATTTCACGGAAATTTCGCCTTTCTGTAAAGATAAACAAAGACTGATGCCGGCTTTCGAACTCTAAATATATTTCAGTCTGAAAACACATGCATTGAATTTCGAAGATAATCCTTTTTGAATAAATATACTTTTAATGTTGATAAGAAAGTGTCTTGCTGTAATTGGATAAATTGCAAAGCATTGATGAATGGATTATTTGTGCATGAACAATTTAAACAGTTTAAAATAATTAAACAATTTAAAAGTTTTACTGTACTTCCTTTTAATTTAGGTAGGTATTGCGATGAAATGCTTACTTCCAACATTGTTCTACACTTTAGAAAAGATTAAAATCCATTGTGCTATAGGGTAATCCTATTTTTAAATTAATAGCAACAACAAACATTATAAACATGAAAATAATTATTGATTTATAATGCACAAAATAAATTTTTGGCGATCAATGAATAGAGAATACTAGCGTGAAAATACAACATTGTTAACACCTTGCTGTAAAATGAAGAGTACATATCTTCTCATTTGGTTTCATTGCCATTTTTAAAATGACAAGCTGTACTAGTCATGTGATTAAAGCTCCTCTCGAATATGAAAAAAAATTAATTTTGATTAAAATTTCTAGTGTATTGAATCGTTTATTTGTTACATTCATGTATTCATGTATTTATGTATTTCTATTTTATTTACTTGTGTATACATCACAGACCATTAATTCATGTTATTTTCTGTTGAAACTACCAGGCACTAATCACAGTCAAATTTTCTTTTTCAGCTGAAATTAATTCTTGTGAAAATTACGATTTTGAAATTAAGATAACAGAAATTGCAAATTAAGATAACAGAAAAACATATTGAGAAATGTATGAAAATCACCTGTTATTGTATAATGCGTGCAAATCCTCTCTTCATTCCTGAGATTTCTAGTCAAATCCTGACGTGTTTTTACATATCTATATATATCTATATCTATATCTATATCTATCTATCTATCTATCTATCTATCTATCTATATATATATATATATATATATATATATATATATATGTAATATTAAAATCCCGTATTTACATGTTTTAATATTAATTCAATAACTTCTGTTCACTTACGTTCTGTTCATTTACTGTTCAAATTACGTTGGGGTTTGAGCAGTAATTCTGATTTTTCCCTCTAGACACGCTATAGACTTCATTCAGCCTCTGTTTATACTTCTTTAGACAATAGTAAACGCTTTCTTTTTAAACATGGGTATTTTTACCACTTGTTCCAATATGCTTAGGTATTATTCATAGTCTTTTTACTTCAGAAATCCCCTCTTAAAAAAGAGTGGGTGCATGATGTTCTGAAAGTGCTTGACGGTTTTATTGATTTGACGTATCGTCACAAGAAATAAAATGCGTTGTTTTTTTGATGAATCTCGCCCATATTTAATATATATAGGTACAAACATATAAATATATATGTATATATATATATATGCATACACACACATATATATATATATATATATATATACACACATTTATATACATATTTGTGTGTATATATATATACATATATATATATATATATATACATATATATATATATATATATATATACATATATATATATATACATTGTTAACACATATAACCATTGTTAACCATATATATATATATATATATAAATATGTATATATATATATATATATATATATATATATATATATATATATATATATATATATATATATATATATATATATATATACATATATATATATATATATATATATATATATATATATATATACATATATATATACATATATATACATATTTATATATACATATATATATATATATATATATACATATATATATATATATATATATATATATATATATATATATATATATTATATATATATATATATATATATAT